>JARHVA010002753.1:600000-1200000 GCA_037957365.1 Torreya grandis | reverse complement strand
CAAAATATTTAAAATTTAATTTATAGAACTCACCAAAGTTGGCTTTTTTATTCCATTCGGATTTAGCAAGTGGCATAATAATGTTGAGTCCCTTTCATCCTTTTGACTTTCTAGATAGTTCAAGAAACTTCTAAGGCATGGGTAAAGGGGGTGTGAAGAGTGTCAGTTGGTCCAAAATTACCAAAATTCAAAATTAGCACTAGAACATATCTATAAATAGAAATTAAGCTAGGTTTCAACTAGGGACACTAGGCATCTAATGAATGGTAAAATCCTTGACCAATGTAATCCAAGATCCCTCACTTGGCCACCTGTAGGATAGCTGAACTAATAGAATGGATGATAGCTGAACTAACCGAATGGAAACAATCTCAAGTAACATGTATAAACACGCAATGCATACATAGAAACATCACGAGAATCATATTATTTCAACATATCATATGAAGTAACTCCAAATTTCTAATTTTCCATATTCTTAAACAACATGATATCAATGTAAGAATAGAGCAAATGGAAATAAACAAGTAGGTAAAAATTAGGCTTTAGAGCACTTTCTTTTATCCAAATGGCATGTCAAATGATTGGATCTTTGGTAGGTGATTTATCTTGGATAGGCGTGAAAGGTTGAGTTGTATGGGCCATGTGGCCTTGTTTTTGTTATGTATGGTGTAAATTCTGAACTATTTAATATATATTCTAGTTTTTTATTCTTTGGCATATGTCTTGTTTCATGTATGTCTTTATATGTTTGGAGTATGTGGACTAAGACATGTTTGTAGAATATATGAATGTTTGGTACCAATGATGTAAAATGTATGGTGACCAATAACTAACATAAGACTATGGATGGCAAAGCATTGAAGCACAAAGTATGTTAGCAAAACTAATCAATGACATTAGAAGGTTTTGAAGAATCATGGTAGGATATGCGTCTTGAAGCATGTGACCTTTTAGCATCATACATAGGTGGTGAATCTAATAAGTCATCATTATCGAAATCGGTGTCTCCAGTGCATTGATATATATTGTTGAGTTCAAACCGCCTTGCAGACATAGCATGTAGGGTTTGTGTCTTTACCATCATTGGTGAATGTAGGCATTCTTGATGGACCCTTTTAGGCACCCATATAAGTTTATGTTGAGGTTTGTCTTTAACCATATTTGTGTTTGTATGATTTGGTTTTAACCATGTTTTATCCCTTGTAATTGTAATAATATGACCTTGATGTTTGAACTTTACATATTGATATACAATCAAAGGGTTTGCTTGCATTTGGTGTATCCATGGACATCCAAGTGAGATATTGTGTATTCTGATAGTAGTACCATATAAAATGGTGTAACATTAGTCTTTGGTCTCACTCTAATAGGCAATTCCATAGATCCTAAAGGATTAGGGCCAAGATCATCATATTTGGGGACGGATGAGGGTACATGAGGTAAATCGGCTAGGTGATAACCAAGTTTAGGAAGAAATCGTTCCATGCATAAATTAAATTGTGTACCACAAACAATCAATATTTTATCACTTTCTTTACATAGAAAATGCATGAATAACGAGTGGTCCAACAAAATCTTTATTTTGCAATATATCTTCCTTGAAAAATGTTATTGGGATATACACTTTTAACTAGATTGGCTTATCATGTGAATATTGGGAGATTGATTCATATGACATGGCATTTCAATTCGTGTATCTTCAAGTTTAATATCACCACAATCGATAAGGTCTTGAATTTTGTTCTTGAAAAGGAAACATCTATCTCTTGAATGACCTTTAACTCTATGGTAATCACAATACATGTTTACATAAAATATCTTGGCAATGGGTTTGTCATATCACATGCCTTGATGGGTGGAAAAGTAACCATGTAGTGGGCAAGTAAATTGTGCAAGATTGTATGTGGACTATCAACAAGTTCAGTGAATCACCTATGTTCTTATTGCGGAGTCTCATGCTTCTTTTGTGGTTGCCTTTTGGTTTTGACCAATCTCTTAGTTTCATTCATCTATGGCACATGGGCATTGTTTGGAACATTGAGACACAAATCATTTTGGATTGCAGAACATTGTAAAGCACGTGTCTCATGCGTAAACATATGTTGTTGCAAGATTATATCTTTGAGTGTCTTAACCTCGTGTCAAAGATCTTTAAAAGATGGATACTCATTGAAGATCACTTTGTCTTTGAGAGGTGGTAGAAAACTTTTGCTAAATATGCTTTGTAATTACATATCGGTCCACTACTAAACCAAGTTATGTATATTGGTTCTGAACCTAAGCACATTCTCATTAATGTTTTCATGCAAGGCTTGTTTGATAAATGGCATTTGTTCAAAGGTGTGTCTTGGACCAGTGTTGACAACAAAATGTGCTAAGAAAATGTCCACTCATATAGGAAAGGAGTGGATGGATCCACTTTGCAAGGTATGGACCAATCTAATGCATAATTTGTCAATCTTCTTAGAAAAATTCCAAGTAATAGCTTAGCATTGTGTGTATAATCTCCAAGGGAGGCACAAAAAGCTTTAAGATGTCTAGAGGGATCCCCTTTTCCATCAAATAAAGCAAACTCAGGGATGATAAAACCATGTGGAAAAGGAGAGTTCAATACCTCATGTGCTATGGGGTTTGATAATATGGCATGAGGAGTGACCCTAGCATTAGGCTTTTGAAGTCCAAGAGATAAAAGTTGAACTTGTCTTTGTCATTCACCTATAGCATTCATCATAGTAACTATTTCGGAAGTTGGTATAGTTGTCATAACGTGTGGGACACTCAAGGGAAGAGGTTCATCATTGGAAGAGAAAACAGGAACGCTAGGACGTTGAGGTTGAAGAGTACGGAAATCTTGTTGAATAGGTGAAACATGAGAAGGCACACAATCATTGAAAACACTTGGAGGAATAGAGGGAGAAGGAGGACAATCACTAAAAACATTTGGAACATCATTTGAAACATGAAGGGTTTTGGCTAGCTGTGTCTTTTAGCATGTCTATAATTTTAGCAATATGGGAAGGATTGTCCATAGCATATGTTCTAATAGTCTGTATGGAATCTTTTCTATAGTGGTCATCCAACTATGCTTCAAAATAATAATCAGTCATTTTCAGTCTAGTAGTCTTCTTGAGAGTTTTGAGTATTCACATCATTAGCAACATTATCATTCAAGGAAGGAACATTAAGGTCTACATGACAACAATCATCTATATTTATATTATATTTGACAAAGGGAATCCACATGTTGTTGTATACATGTAGTTCTAAATCCATATTGCTCTAGCTTAGTTTGTTTGAAACTAACACATTTTTTCCTATGAATTGATTCTTGCATCTCCAAAATTTGGCATCTTATACTCATGAGGGCTTGTAGAAACATTTGTGACATTGTGAAACAATACATTTAATGGGTGAGACATTGCAATAACACTAGATTTTGAAGCAATCACAAAGCAATTACAATAAAGAGATTTAACAACACAACCCTAACCAAAAGCAACATTAGGAACTTGCAAGATCTAACCCTAAGAGGAAGGTACAACACAATGGTGGTTTATAAAGGTACCCGGGAATTTGAATGATAAAGCAAGCACAAAAAACTAGGGTTTGCAACAATGCACAAGGAGCTAGGACTAATGATGGAGAAACAAATAAGTTCAGCCCTAGATAAAATAGATCTAATATTTAATATATGCACAATCTGACCCTAAGGTGTGTAAGAGGGCACATGTTCACCAAAATGGAGTATAGTACAGTGGTTTACATGTACAATACACTACACTAACCCTAGTACGTGTTTAACTCAAATATGAACAAAGTACAACAATATAACATTAAACACAAACACAACTGCAGAAAATGAAAGTATTGAAATGCTTTAAATTGACTAAGAGAGGTTTTTGACATAAATACTAAATTATAATAAACCTATATACTGTCGAAGGCTGAAATTAGTTAGAAATAGGTTTAGAGACTATAAGACGATCTAAGCCCAACAACCATTTTGTATTTTGAAAACTTTGAAAATTTGACTTGGGGAAAGGAGGCCAGGAGCGGGCTGGGAGGCTAAAGAAAACACTTGTGGTCAACTGCATCCTTTTTTGAAATAAATTTGATGGATGCGTCCCTCTGCTTTTGTACTTCCAAAACTTCATTTGCTTTATTGCATTCTAATGTGGATCACCCAAACATCCTTTTGCTTCTTTGAAATCCTAATCAACACAAATCACCTCAAAACCTTAAAAAATGGTTGTTGTTATGAGGAGCTTACCTTAGTCAACCCCCTGTTCTTCGACAAGTTGGAAACTAAGACTCAGTGCAGTTCAACAAACAATTGTGGTGGTGCAAGCTCTAATCCTTCTATGCTCTTTTGCTACATGATCAAAAGTGATGGAATATGAAAACTTGGAATAGAAATCTGATGCAATTGTTAAACTATGCTCTTCCTAATCACTCGAGACATGCTTTTGAACTCTTAATAGATGGATCTTAAAATTAATTCCTTCTTCCCTTCTTCCTATATGCACTAATGCACCTTTGTCTATATAAACTTCTCAAACTCAGAGCAGGACCCAATTGGCACGCAAGCTGACAAACAAAAGGCGGGAAGATTGACAAACGGTGTACAAAGAGCCAAAGAAACTGGGAGAAGGCATCAAAGGATTCACAGAAAGGGGATACCATGAGCATGTTGCAAAACTCCTGGCAAAAATCTAGGAAAACCCCAAACAATGTTTTTTACATTCTGGGAGCATCCAGAGGGCAAATAAATAGTCATTTTGTAGGTTTTGGGTGTTCTAAGTTGAATGGTGGTATTATCAAAGTCCTAGGATAAACATAAATTGAAGTTGTAAGGTAAACACACACAGAGCAGTGAAGGCAAACGGGGCCCAAAACACAAGATAGAACATGCCCATAAGATCCTTGAACCAAAATTATTGCTACTGATACTGTTTGATCTTTGATTTTTACACCCTCTTCTTGTTGGTACTTGTGCCAATAGGGATTTCCTTTCCTTATTTAAGGTTTTTACTAGTATTGTGTGCCTTCATGTCACAAATTGTACATAACAAGAAAGTCATCTTCTTTACGCCTTTGTGACACTTCAAACACCATATATTAGAAAATATGAATACTGAAAGAATGAAGAGAATTGGAAGGCATACGACACAATTACACACTTGTGTTTCTATCTATTTATTAAGCATAAAAGAAGTTAGAGTAGTTGGGAAGGTTGATAACCAACCATTAGTTGATGGTTAACTAATAGCTAATTAATAACTTTAACACCCTTCTTAATGACTAAACCTGGAGACTACTCCAAGTTTGTCCTGAAATTTTACAAAGTGGGACCAAAGAGTTTAGTCATTACATTTATAGACTGCGCTTTAGATATCAACATGAAACCTGCAGTCCTGTGATATTTTTCGGTTGTCCAATGTAGGAGCTTCGGTGTAGAAAAAAAATCGACGAAGATAGTCGGTGGAGACAAAAAACTGAAGAAGATAGCCAACAACAAAACAAAGATCCAGTCGTGTGGACATAAGATGTATCAAGTTGTCCACCAATTTTCTATAGCGTTATTCATTGATCGGTGATGTATCATCATTGGCTAATAACTTTAGCTTGACCTCCTTAGTTTTGAATCCAAAATCTTGGAGATGTTGATAAAAAAAAATATACCACACTCATGGATCCTGCTTAAGTTTGTACAAGAACTTAATTTGTAAACCAAATAATCACTACTAGGTACCCAAAAATCTTTAGGTAGCACCATGTAGACCTCGTTGTCGAAACCTCCATTTAGGAAACCAAACTGAGTTGCTATGGAGAGAAACAACCAAAGTGTGACCATCTCGTAGTAGGAGTAAAACCTAGCTCCGTAGCAGCAGTGGGAGTATAAAACCTATAGAAACCATCTCCTCATCTATTCCCTCAACGACCTTTCACAACAAGATGAGCCATGTACTTGTCCAAAGTACCAATTTTTTCCATCCATTTGCATCCAATGGGTTGTTTAACAGGTAGTTCAGGTACCATACAAAGGTAAGAAACAAGAGCAAAATGATCATGCTCTGTTGAAGTAACACCCTTATTTTCGGTCTTATGAGCTAGTGCCTTTGACTGAGGCATTTCATCCTCCTGAACAACTACTCATGCATTTGACTAAGGAATTGCAACCTCCTCCACATCCTTTATGGTGGATATTCCCTGCACAACTAGTGCATGTAAGTTGATTGGAGTAGGCTCAACAAGTCTGAGGAATTTCATCCTCCAGCACATCCTGTATTGAGAAGTATACCTCCACACATGCATCTAAGTTGACTATGGTAGGGTCAACAAGCCTATACAAGCCACCTTGCCCAATGCATAGGGAAATTACTCTGTCCTGTTTTACATTAGACACAATACATTGATTCCTAGAGAAATGTACATCAATAATTGACTTATAGACAAAGAATTTTAATTCATGCTAGGAACATGCCTAACATTTATGACTATGATTTTTCTAGTATCATTCAATATCATACAAATATCTCCTATCCCCTCTAGTGCATGTGACTGACCATCAAGTAATGAAATTGAATAAAAAAAGTTTGTACTTGCAGTAAATTTGAGTACTAATCCTTACATGTGAAATTTTTGGATGATGAACTGGCAATTGGTAGCACTAATGTTGAGTATAATGCCATGAGGGCATACTCTTCCTCATAATCCTATTCTTCTTCAACTGTTGCCACATTTGTCGCTTGACTGTTTGAAAAGTGCATACGGTCGCTTTTGGATATTCTTTTGAGATGCCCAACTTTATGATAATAAAAACACTTCACCAGGTACTTAGAAGATGAATCAACAGGGATACGTTTCTACTTCTCCTTCGACTAAGCAACAAGTGCACTCTCTATTTATCCAACATATGACTTATTTGCTTGTGTTTGTTTGCATTCTTTCTGCATCAAATAGAAACTACCCTGATAAAATGTTAGGGTCTGGCTTTCTACCATAGAGTGTAAAGCCTCCATGAAAGATTCATATGAGGGTGTAACTCTATTCAGAACAAGAGCAATCATGTTATCATCATCCACCTTTCATGGTTGTGAACTGGCCTCAAAGATCTTTCATTTGAAGATGTTCTTATAGAGACCCATCCTCAGTCATCTTTGTGGAAAATAACAGATTCTTCAGGTACAGAACATGGCTTTTCTTTGAAGTTGATATTTATTTTTTAGATTGGTCCAAAGCTCAAGTGCCTCAGTGGCATTCCAGACCTTAGGAATCATGTTCTTTGACAAAAACAACTCTAAGTCTCTAACAATAACAAGGCTTGCTTATGACATTTGTCATGATCAACAGAATTATTAACAAGGCTCGCTTCACGCTGAGAATGATTTTATCACAATCAAGATATTTCACAATTGTTAAAATCTTATGACTTCAAAAATTATAATTATGACTAGTTAATTTTTGCGTTTCCGACAACTAAATTATGAATATTGGCCATTTGACCCACAAAATTAGTCCTTTGACTTGAAAATCAATGCAATAGGGAAATATACAATTTATAATTTGAATTTTTTTTATTCTTGAAAAGTTTAAAATTACTTACAATTTCTGGAACTGTTGACTACACTTTCCAAGCCCTATCTTTCGAAGTTGTGATGCAAATGTAGTAACTGTCCTTCCCGTGCCCTAGATTGATTGATAGGTCTTTGCACTTTTTATTTCTCCTTCTTGTTGCTCTAGAAGCACAATTTCACAATTTTGTCTTGTACATTGCACATCAGTGATTGCATTGGTTTGCAAATGGCATTGTTGGGGACTGCACAAGATTTTTAAAATTGCAAATCGCATGAAAATGTTGCACAAGGTAAATGCTGCACAGGCATATTCGTCCGCCTTTCACCGCATTTTTCCACAACAATACTACACATAGTGCAATAAGAGAAAGATGATATAAGCAGCCACATAGACCTAAAGATGAAGGTTTTTCCATATGTTCCTTTCAATTTAGAAGTGAAGAACCACCATACCCAATAAATGAGATAATTCTATTTCCACTTGGTCATAAGACAATACAACAGTTATAGGAATAAGTACAAAGGTAATAAAGATCTCCTTGATTGAGATATGAACAAGTCCTTGATAACCTTTACAGGTTTGAATGTGCTTTGCAAAATGATATGAACAAGTCCTTGATAACCTTTACAAGTTTGAATGTGCTTTGCAAAATGATATGAACAAGTCCTTGAGCTGAATAAGTTTAATAGCCCATGGGATGGAATCTTGGCTTATGTTCTGAAACTCTTTGGTCCCCATTGCTTACCCAAATTGGTTTATCCTGTTATATTCTTGCGAATTTGATTGTGATGAAATTTCAATAGAATTGCATGTAAAGACAGAAGAAAGCAATCATCCATCAAAATATTTTGCATTCATATTTGTTATGCACAAAAACTCACATGAATAAAATGTTGGCAATTTGAGCAAGGAGACAGTTGACAATTTTGATATCATGATCCAGAAAGCAGTCTGAGGACTAAAGAATTGCCATTCCCATCTAAGTCAACATGGAATTGTCATTGATGTCAAAGGTTGATGTCCTTGATGTCATTGAGATTGAATTTGATCATGCATTAATGCCAAAGGTTGAGTTGAGCAGACTTGTGGAGTAAATTGGGTTTGTGAAGTGCTCTTACTTGGAAGAGGCAATCGGGATAAGTCAAGAAGGATGGAAAACCTGAAATAGTCTTGAAGAATTCCTTTGGAGGAATTCTTTCAGAAAAAATGGCAAGGACAATTCTTTCGGAAAAATTGTCAAGTCCTTTTCGGAAAAGTGGACATTTTCAAAAAGTCCGAAGGGTATCTTTTGAACGTTCCGAAGGGCAAGTGGACCTTTTCAAAAAGTATGAAGGGTATCTTTTGAACGTTTCGAAGGGCAAGTGGACATTTTCAAAAAGTCTGAAGGGTATCTTTTGAATGTTCCGAAGGGCAAGTGGACCTTTTCAAAAAATCTGAAAGGTATTTTTTGAACGTTGCAAAGGTTATGTGGACACTTGCAGAAAAGCCGAAGGGTAGATTGCAGAGAGTCCGAAGAAATGTCTTGCGGACAAAAAGTCCGAAGAAATGTCTCAGACAAAAAGTCTGAAGAAAAGATTTCCGAATGACACTTTTGAATAGAAGCTAATGACGAATTCTTTCGGAGAAATTGGAGGACACTTCAGAATGAAATGGACTCGGACAAAAAGTCCATGGAAAGTGTCCCCAAGATACAAAGCCCTGCAACCATTTTTATAAAGGAACCTTTCAAAGGAATTAAAGCAAGGTTAAAAGATGAGCAAGTCTTCAAGGATCGACGTTGCAAGGAGTGATACAAGAATGCCGAAGAAAATAAGATCACGCCAACATGCCGAAGTTTAACGCTCAATACAAAGGGTAAAGATCGAGCATATCGAGGACAATCGAAAGGAGCGAAAACGAACCCATGATATAGAAATTAACAAGATGCAAAAAGGGAAGAAAAGAAGCTCGATGGTTAATGGAAAAGCAAGAATTAAAATTCATGCTGCGTTAAAAGATCAACGGCTCATGTCTGATCGATGCATTAGATCCAATGGTGCGAAGCAAACTCAGATGACCCTCCAAGTGCACACGCATTCGACAAGTGTCAAGAGGTCATAAGGGAAGATCAAACAAAGAAAAGAATGTGAACTTGGCGTGATAAAAAAAATAAAAAACTCGCATTTAATGTCTTCTAACTGTCTGTAAAGGAACAACTGGAACTGGTGATAAACTCGATATATCTTCACAAAACTCGAGATTAATCAATCTGAGCGAGGAAGCGACGCAGTTAAGAACAGTAGAAGTGCAGATGCCAAAGATAGTAAAGACATTTAAACACTGCCGTTTGAAGAATGAATGGAGACACGAAGTCAAAGTCACATTGAATGCAGATTAGAAGTGATCGAGGAAGCGGCACAATTAAGAAAAGTAGAAGTGCAAATGCGAAAGATGGTAAAGACATTTGAATGTTGCCATTTGAAGCATGATTCGAGACACGAAGTCAAAGTCACATTGAATGTAGATCAAAAGCTTGAATCGATTAAGAGCAATTGAAGTGTGAACTCTTTACAGATAGAAAACCATAAGATGCATTTGTCTATATATGCTACGAACAAAACATTTGAAAGGGTCTTTCCTTTTCCTGCTGCTGCGTTAATAATTAGAGTGTTAACTCAAAATTGTCGAGTGAGGACATATGCAGAAAACGTAAAAAGGCAAAGCATATAAGGTGTGTCAATATAGAAGATATCCAGACAAAAAGAGATAGATACAGATAAGTCGAGAAGGCACACAACCTGAAGGTGCAGTTACAGACAAGACTTGTAACAAAAAACTAAACAAGATTTATTCTGAATCTCTTTTGTATTTTGAAGTTGTAGCTTCATTTCTCTGATAGGTTGGTGCCATCAGTAAAACTGAGTTGGTGCTCAGTTAGGAAGTTGATGCTTCTTTAGAGTGGGTGCTCTTGAATGTAACTGTTGTCAACCTGGAGCTGCGCCCTGAATCGAAGACGTGCACGAAATGGCTAGTCCTCTATCCGGCTGAAACAATGGGATCTTCCCCTGAGGGTGGGTGCCTCAACGGTGAGAAGAACCTCCAGAGAAGGCTGGTTCCTATATGATGTATCAATGAGGATCTCTATTCTATGCTGTGAACTACCATGGAAAATGGAGAAAGAAACTTTAAAGGGAAATCCTACCTAAAAGGGTGATACCCCAGAAGTTTGATCCACTCAACTTGGAACCTTGAACACTGAACAAACAAGGGAAAAGGAAGACCTTTGATTTCAATCAATCACTTATGCATAAATATTTCATGAAGAGGTTCGATCCAATGACCCAAAACATGAGGGAAAACGATGGAGAGAGGTCTGATAAAAGACACTTTGCAGCCACCTAACATCCACTTACAGCTTCAACAAAAGACATAAAAAACACTGAACATGACTTGCATAAGGATAATCTAGCAACTAGGTATGAATCAGAATTTGGGAAGGGAGAAAAATCTACCACATATGCAAATTGCTGAAGAAATATACACTATGCCAGCACTTGAAATCTGAAAGTACAGTCCTATTGATTGAAAAGGTTACACAACTCACCAATGGTTGAGTCTGGTCTAGCCAAGAGAGGGATTGGATCCTTTTTAATCAAGGCTGAAAGCCATTTTATAGAGAAATACAAAAGGCCAAAGATTGGCATTGAAAATTTGAAGAGAAGGATTAACTTAGGTTAACTCAAAGTTGACTTGGCCTTTCAATAAAATATGTTTTCTTTTTGTCTTTGCATGAAGCTTCTTGCACTTGAAGAAGTGAACTTGTCTTTGTTCTGAACTGCTCACCTCTCTTTGCATGGAGATCCATGCCAATGTCATTTTTAGAACTCTACATGAGCTGCTTGATGCCAAGTTGGAACGTTTGAACGCTGAGTTAACCATTTGGTAAGCTGAGTTGGACGAAGAGATCATTCTCCTTTGCATGGAAAGCAAAGTTTAACAATTAGTCAACTCGAAATCTGGAACAGTCAACTCGACATTCAAATTTAGAACTTTAGTTGAAATTGAGTTGGACTCTCGGATGCGTGGAGTTGATCCGTAGATGAGCGGGACTTATATAACCAATCAAGTGAAGCTTTGACCGTTGTTCGAAAATAGCCCCTGCTTGCATGTATTTTACCCTGTTCTGGCCTGCCTGTTCATGTCTATTTCTGGCGGGATTCTATATTTGGATCTATTTTTTAATTATATCCGGTCTATATTTTCTCCATTGGGCTTTGCTTTCGGAATTCTGGCTTTACCCTTGTTTCAACGGTTACTTTCCGTGGTCAGAATTTGGCGGCTCGCGGGGCGTCACCCTTTGGCATTTATTCCTTCGGGATTCTCTGTTTGCAATTTCCTTCAGACTTCTCTTTCCTATCCTCTTTTGCACAGTCAACCTCCATTACTTTTGGATTTCTTGTTGTCTCGGCTTAATTCTTTCGGATTTTATTGAAGGGGCCTCTTCGAATTTCTTCAGAGTTTTTGTCCGAAGGAATTCCTTCGGACAAAAAACCCGAAGGTTTGCTTTTGGCACTTTCCCTTTGCTGTTTGCCCTGTCGGCTTTTTGTTTGGACTGCTACGTCATTTTCCCGCGGACAAAATGTTCGCAAGAATTATATTGGTCTCTTCCTTTGGCCTTCGGAATTCTTCCTCGGGTTTATTTTCTTGAACTTGTCTTCGGACTTTCCTGTGGCAAATTTTCTGCTGAATGATTTCCGTCGGACAAATTGTCCACTTGAATTGGCCTGACCCTGTCACTTTTCTGCAGACTTTTGCTTTGCGGGCTTGATTTCCCTCAACTTTTTATTGCATGGCTGTTTCTCCGAATTTCTTCGGACAAAAAGCCCGAAGGTTTCCTTTGCCTTTGCTGTCGACTGCCTTCCGAAAAAATACCCTTCGAAAAATGCACAGTGGTACAGGCATCGACCAAGTGCCCTCCACAAGGGCTCGTGGCTCTCCCTCTGTGCCCTTTGAAAAAATTGCAATGGTCACCTGGGTTTTTGCAAAGGTCCGAATCTGCTCCTGTACCTTCTCGAAGGGTAGGTGCCCTTCGGGATTGTTGAAAAAGACCCTTTCGAAGGGTACCCTATCCTTCGGGTTTCTTGTAATGGACTCTTTCTCTCGGCCTCTTGTCATTTTCCCCTCGGATTTTTTGCAAATGGTCTCTTGGCCGATAAAATGACCCTTCGGCATTTTTGGTAGTTTTGACCCTTCGGATATTTTTCGCTAAGGTCCTCCTCTCCTTGTGATCCTTCGGGCTTTAAACAAGTGCCATTTCCTTCAGACCAAATGGTCGAAGCAATTGAATCTTCAGCTAGTGACCCTTTGGACAAAAAGTCCGAAGGATTTAAACCCTTTAGAGCTTCGAAATGACCTTTGCCCCTTTATAAAACCACAAAACATCTGTTCTCCTTAGAATTTGCTCCTTCAACTGCTTGAATAAATATGTTCTTTCCTTCGGGGTAAAATTGTCAACAGTAACCAGTGAGGTTTGTCTGTGAGACATCTTTTCTATGAGGCTGGATTAGAACAGTAGTTTCCCGCAGCTTTTCTCATCGTGGTTTTTCCCTTTGGGTTTTCACGTAAAAATCTGGGGTTGAGCATTCTTATGTTTGTGTATGATCTCTGTTTTTGTTCTTTACTTTGCATATACATTATGTATCTTGTTTAAAACTTTTAAGAACCAGGTTTTAGCTCATCCACTGATTCACCCCCCTCTCAGTAGATGGTGTGTTCAACAATTGGTATCAGAGCGCAGGTTCCTTAGGAGAAGCTTAATCGGCTCAGGGAGATTGTTGTTAGTGAACACAATGGCCTGCCAAGAAGGATCTTCATCAAACAAGGCTCCTCTGTTCGATGGGTCTAACTATGCTTTTCAGAGTATAAGAATGGAAGCATACTTGTCTTCCCTAGGGTTTGATGTATGGATGTCAGTGGTAAATGGCTATACAGCTCCTGCTGTAACTCCTGTTGATCAGGCAACCAAAAAGGCTTATGAGAACAACGCCAAAGCAAAGAATGCTATTCTTTGTGGGTTGTCAAACTCCGAGTTTGTCAAAGTTATGCACTGTCAGAGTGCAAAAGATATTTGGAATAAATTAAAAAGTATCTATGAAGGAGACATCAAAGTGAAACAGTTCAAGCTGCAAACGCACAAAGGACAGTTTGAAACCCTGAAGATGAATGAAGAAGAGATCGCTGACTACCTCCTCAGGGTAGATGAAATAGTCAATGCCATAAGAGGACTTGGAGAAACAATAGAAGAATCGAGTATTGTCAAGAAGGTTCTAAGATCCCTTCCATCAAGATACGACTCCAAAATTTTGGCTATTGAAGAAGCGAGAGATTTGGACAAGCTTACCGTGGATGAACTACATGGAACGTTTACAGCCTACGAAATGAGGATGGGAGAGACATACATGGTAAAGAGAGAAGCAACCTCCAAAGTTGTAAAGTCTGCAAAAGAAGAAACCTCTGTGCTCGATTTTGAGGAGACTGATGGTGAAGAAGCAAATTTTGTCAGAAAACTGAAGAGAGGATCAAGTAAGTATAAAAGAAAACTTCCGTTCAAATGTTTTAACTGCGGCAAGGTAGGACACTTCGTTGCAAAATGTCCATACAATAAGGACAACGCCGAGCAAGTAGAAAATATCAAAAAGGTGAAACCGCATTATGCTAAGAAGAAAAACTTCTTCAAGAACAAAAAGGGGTTATATATAAAAGAAGATAGTGACTCAGTGGCAGAGAGTAACAGTGACAGCTCTAACAATGAGCATGACTGTGCCTTTCTAGCTGAGGGAGATGAGTTCCTATTTATGGTAGAAGAATTCAACTCCTTGAATCAAGAAAAAAATGAAGATGAAGATTGTGATGGAGAAGAAGGTGAGATTGATCTTGAAGGTGAACTTGTATGTGCTCTTGAAGAAATTGAAAATCTGAGAAAAGAAAACTCAACGCAGAGGAAGCATGAGAAGGAACTTGAAAAGGCTAATCAAATGATTGTGATGCTAAAAACTCAAGTTGAGGAAGCCAACAGGGTAGTAGAAGTCGTCAAGATGGATCTCCAATCAAATCCAACGAATGCATGAGACTTGAAGCAGAAGTAGTATCCTTGAGGAAAGAACTTGAGAAGGCAAGATACCAACTAAACAAAAGCTTAATATTTTTGAAAGGATCAGAAGTTCATAGTGAATTGATTAGTGCGCAAAAGCCTTCAAATGAAAAGTCAGGTCTTGGATACGATAAAGGAAAATGATCCTCAACTTGTACATCAATGAACTTGTATAACTTCAAGAAAGGAGGAGAAGCAAAAGCTATGAACGAGAAGATCAACAAAGAAGCAACGAAGGCAAAGATCAGAAAGGACATAAAGACTAATCCAAGGAAAGATGCAGAAGGATACATCAAAGTGGCAGACTTGAAATAACAGAAAGGTAAAAGTTTTCGGTATACTGCACCAAAGCATGTTATGACCAGGTGCGTTCCTTCTTTTTATGGTTATTGTTTTAGTTGTAATCAGTTCGGTCATAAGGCTATTGATTGTAGAGTTTTTCTTACTAAAAGATTTAATTTTGCTAGTATAAATTCATTTGCTCCTTTGATAGATTCAAATTTAATATGTTACAATTGCGATAATTCTGGACATATAGCTAAGTATTACAGAGCTAACATTGCAATGACAAGAAAGTACAGTTTAGGCAAAGGCAGGCTTTAAATGAGAATAGAGTTTCAAAAGCCACTCTTAAAGAAAGGAAAAAGACAGATAAGAGACCCAAAAAGATGTGGAAAGTTAAAGATCAATCCCTGATTGCTCAAACGACACTCCATGCCAAAGAGTAAAACTTGTGGGTCATAGACAACGGTTGCTCAAAGCATATGACTGGGGACAAGAGCAAATTCACCAGTTTAAGCAGATGCAAGGAAGGGATTGTCAGTTTGGGAGATAACACTGCAGTCAGAATCAGAGATAAAGGAACCTTGCATATAGATGACAAGCTTTCTACACATGACGTCCTGTATGTTAAAGGACTTAAACATAATCTCTTAAGTGTAAGTTAGATGTGTGATAATGGTTATGAAGTCATATTTAATGCTGAAGGTTGTAAACTGAAAAGATGTGGAAAAACCGCTGCACAAGGAAGAAGAATTGAAAGCAACATATAAAACTTGATTGAAGAAAATGATGCAAGTTGCCTCATGGAAAAAGTCGAGAGCTGGTTATGGCATAAAATAATGGATCACGTCAACTTCGACAATCTAGTTAGAGCTCTAACAAATGTGTTAGACATATGCCCAAAATAATCAAACTTGCAAACATCACATGCAGAGCGTGCCAACTAGAAAAGCAGACAAGGGTCAGGTTTGAAACGAAAGAATATGCGACCTCAAAACCTCTACAAGTAGTTCATACAGATTTATGTGGTCCTACTAGGACAAAAGGATCCAAAGGTGTATACTAACTTTATGCTATTTGTAGATGACTTCTCAAGGATGACATAGGTAACTTTTTTGAAAGATAAATCACAAGACTTTGAGAGATTTAAGATCTTCAGGGCCATGGTTGAGAATGAAATGGGAAGAAAAATAAAATGTCTAAGATCAGAGAAAGTTGGAGAATTCACCTCCAACGAGTCTATAGAATATTGTGAAAAACATGCGATTAAGAGACAACACTCTTTTGCACAACTCCACAGCAAAATGGGGTTGTAGAAAGAAAAAACAGAATTGTGAAGGAGATGGCCAGAACAATGCTGAAAGAGACAAAACTTCCTGATGGATATTGAAAAGAGGTAATTCAAACAACAATATATATCCTAAACAGAGTTCAACTTAGGGTAAAGAGTGATAAAACTCCATATGAACTGTGGTTTGGAAAACCTGCATCCATAAAGTACTTTAGAGTGTTTGGAAGCAAGTGCTACATCAGAGGAAAAGAGGCCAAACTTGGAAGTTTCGAGTCAAGATGTGATGAAGTAATTTTTTTTGGATACTCCACTCACAACAAAGCCTATGTGTGTTACAATAGACGGCTGCATAAAATAGTTGAAAGCATCAACATCAAGGTAGAAGAAGGATTCAAACAAGTTGAGCCTAACGAGGAGATCAGAATTGAAGAATCAAAAAATGAAGTAAAAGATAGTGAAGAGGAGGAAGAAAAAAGTAAAAGGGCACCTGCAAGGTTTGTTAAATAAGAACATCCCAAGGAGTAGATAATTGGCAACAAAGATGAGGATGTTCAGACTAGGAGAAGAGCTGTAATAAACAAGGAGCAAGTAAACTTTGCTCTACTTTTAGAAATTGAGTGTAAGACCTTCAATGAAGCCAACAAAGATGAAAAATGGCTAACAACCATGGAAGAAAAACTCAGCGAAATTGAAAAGAATAAAACTTGGGAATTAGTTCCTAGACCCTCGAACAAGAATGTAATAGGAACTAAGTGGGTTTATAGAAACAAACTCAATGAAGATGGAGTAGTCTTAAGAAACAAAGCTAGACTAGTGTGTAAAGGATATGCACAAGCAAAAGGCATAGATTTTGAAGAGACATTTGCCCCTGTGGCAAGACTAGAAGCTATAAGAATGTTCTTGGCATTCTCTGTTCACAAGAAATTCAAGGTATATCAAATGGATGTGAAGTCAGCATTCGTAAATGGAAACTTAGAAGAGGAAGTGTACATTGAACAACTAGAAGGATTTCAGTTAGTAGAGAAAGAAAATTATGTGTGCAAACCAAAGAAAGCTTTGTATGGTCTGAAACAGGTACCTAGAGCATGGTATTCAAGATTGGATCAATCCCTGCAACGACAAGGTTTCAGGAAAGCGCGCGCAGACAACAATATGGATTTTAAATCAGAAGGTGAGCATATGCTGATTGTTCTTGTCTATGTGGGTGATATTATTTTTGGAGGTGGTGATAATAACATGTGCAAAGAATTTGCCACTCAAATGCAAAATGAATTTGAAATGTCAATGCTGGGAGAACTCTCCTTCTTCCTTGGTTTACAAATTACACAAACTAATGAAGGGATATTCATATCTCAAGCTAAGTACGCAAAGGAGATGCTCAAGAAATTTGGAATGGAGGACAACAAACTAGTTGGTACTCCCATGATGACTGGTTGCAAGCTAAGCAAGGAAGATGAGTCTCATGATGTAAATAATACGCTGTATAGATCAATGATAGGCAGCCCGCTGTATCTAATAGCATCAAGACCAGACATCATGCAAGCAGTATGCATGGTTGCACGGTTTCAAGCAGCCCCCAAAGAATCACATGTTAATGCTGTAAAAAGAATTTTCAGGTACATCAAGAGCACAATTGACTATGGGTTGTGGTACCCAACTAGCGAAGATCTTACTTTGGTTGCATATATTGATGCTGATTGGGTAGGAAGTGTGGATGACAGAAAAAACACAAGTGGTGGTGCATTCTTTCTGGGTAACAGACTTGTGTCTTCGTTGAGTAAGAAGCAAGAATTGATTACACTCTCTACAGCTGAAGTAGAGTATGTCGCAGCAGCTGCTTGCTGCACTCAAGTCTTGTGGATGAAGCAAACTCTTAAGGACATAAAGGTAGAATTTCAAGCACCTATCTCTATTTTTTGTGATAGTTCAAGTGCCATATATCTATCCAAAAATCCAGTGATGCATTCCAGAACCAAGCATATCTCCATAAAATATCATTTTTTGAGATAAAAGATAGCAAGTTGGGTGGTCACAATGGAATATGTGCCAATCAAGGATCAGATTGCAGATATCTTTACCAAGCCTCTCCCCAAGGAGCAATTTGAGTATCTGAGAGAGTAGGGAGTTGTAGCTCTCACCCCATATCACTAGACTCTTGTGAGAGGTTATAAGTCTAGGGGGAGCATTGCAAGGATTTTATTAACTCCTAGATTAAGAGTGAAGGCAATCTATTATGTACTTTACACATCATTTTCCATTTGATGTTAAGAAGCAGACTAAGGTATGTTGGATCTAGATTTCTATGCTCATCTATGTAAGAGATATATCTATTGTTGATTGGTCTTTCAGACCGATGCTATATCTAGGATCGGTTGAAGCATATGAAAGCCCAGAGAGTCATAGGAACAGTTTAGGCCGGTGTGCATTATCCAAGGGGGAGTCTTTCTTCATAATGCTCTATCCAGACAGGTTCAAGGATCAAAACAACTCAGAAGCCGGTAAAGCAACAGTGTGTCTTATTAGTTTAGCAAACACTCTTTGTCATTAATGTCAAAGGGGGAGAAATCAGAACAAGAGCAAGCAAGCAGAATGAGAAGGGAATTTTGACGATGTTTTTGCTCTTGAGGGTGTTTTGCCATCAATGACAAAGGGGGAGATTGTTGGCAATTTGAGCAAGGAGACAGTTGACAGTTTTGATATCATGATCCAGAAAGTAGTCTGAGGACTGAAGAATTGCCATTCCCATCTAAGGCAACATGGAATTGTCATTGATGTGAAAGGTTGATGTCCTTGATGTCATTGAGATTGAATCTGATCATGCATTAATGCCAAAGGTTGAGTTGAGCAGACTTGTGGAGTAAATCGGGTTTGTGAAGTGCTCTTACTTAGAAGAGGCAATTGGGATAAGTCAAGAAGGATGGAAAACCCGAAATAGTCTTGAAGAATTCCTTCACAGGAATTCTTTTGGAAAAAATGGCAAGGACAATTCTTTCGGAAAAATTGTCAAGTCCTTTTCGGAAAAGTGGACCTTTTCAAAAAGTCCGAAGGGTATTTTTTGAACGCTCCAAAGGACAAGTGGACCTTTTCAAAAAGTCCGAAGGGTATCTTTTGAACATTTCAAAGGGCAAGTGGACCTTTTCAAAAAATTCGAAGGGTATTTTTTGAACGTTGCAAAGGGTATGTGGACACTTGCAGAAAAGCCAAAGGGTAGATTGCAGAGAGTCCGAAGAAATGTCTTGCGGACAAAAAGTCCAAAGAAATGATGTGGACAAAAAGTCCGAAGAAATGTCTCGGACAAAAAGTCCGAAGAAAAGATTTCCGAAGGACACTTCCCAATAGAAGCCAATGACGAATTCTTTCGGAGAAAATAGAGGACACTTCAGAATGAAATGGACCCAGACAAAAAGTCTGCGAAAATTGTCCCGAAGATACAAAGGCCCGCAACAACTTGTATAAAGGAACCTTTCGAAGGAATTAAAGCAAGGTTAAAAGACGAGCAAGTCTTCAAAGATCGACGTTGCAAGGAGTGTTACAAGAATGCCGAAGAAAATAAGATCACGCCAACATTCCGAAGTTTAATGCTCAATACAAAGGGTATAGATCGAGCATATCGAGGACATTCGAAAGGAACAAAAGCAAACCCATGATATAGAAAGCGGCGAGATGCGAAAAGGGAAGAAAATAAGCTCGATGGTTAATGGCAAAGCAAGAATTAAAATTCATGCTGCTTTAAAGATCAATGGTTCATGTCTAATCGATGCATTAGATCCAATGGTGCGAAGCAAACTCAGATGACCCTCCGAGTGCACGCGCATTCGACAAGTGTCAAGAGGTCATAAGGAAAGATCCAACAAAGAAAAGAATGTGAAGTTGGTGTGACAAAAGAAATAAAAAGCTCGCATTTAATGTCTTCTAACTGTCTGTAAAGGAACAACTGGAATTGGTGATAAACTCGATATATCTTCATGAAGCTCGAGATTAATCAATCTAAGTGATCGAGGAAGTGACGCAGTTAAGAACAGTAGAAGTGCAGATGCCAAAGATAGTAAAGACATTTGAACATTGCTATTTGAAGCATGAATCGAGACACGGAGTCAAAGTCACATTGAATGCAGATCAGAAGTGATCGAGGAAGTGGCACATTTAAGACCAGTAGAAGTGCAGATGCCAAAGATAGTAAAAACATTTGAACATTGCCGTTTGAAGCATGAATCGAGACACAAAGTCAAAGTCACTTTGAATGCAGATCAGAAGCTTGAACTGGTTAAGAGTAGTTGAAGTGTGAACTCTTTACAGATAGAAAACCCTAAGATGCATTTGTATATATATGCTACGAACAAAACATTTGAAAGTGTCTTTCCTTTTGCTGTTGTTGCGTTAATAATTAGAGTGTTAACTCAAAATTGTCGAGTGAGGACATATGCAGATAGCGTAAAAAGGCAAAGCAAATAAGGTGTGTCAATATAGAAGATATCTAGACAAAAAGAGATAGAGACAGATAAGCCGAGAAGGCACACAACATGAAGGTGCAGTTACAAACAAGACTTGTAACAGAAAACTGAACAAGATTCATTCTGAATGTCTTGTATTTTGAAGTTGTAGCTTCATTTTTCTGATAGGTTGGTGCCATCAGAAAAACTGAGTTGGTGCTCAGTTAGGAAGTTGATGCTTCCTTAGAGTGGGTGCTCTTGAATGTATCCAGTGAGGTTTGTCTGTGAGACATATTTTCTGTGAGGTTGGATTAGAACAGTAGCTTCTAGCAGCTTTTCTCACCATGGTTTTTTCCTTTGGGTTTCCATGTAAAAATCTGGTGTTGAGCATTCTTATGTGTGTATGATCTCTGTTTTTGTTCTTTACTTTGCATATACATTATGTATCTTGTTTAAATTTTTTAAGAATTAGGTTTTAGCTCATCTATTGATTCACCCCCCCTCTCAGTAGATAGTGTGTTCAACATAAAACAACAAAAAAGTCAATTTTTTTAGTATGTACAATGGACAAACAATATGACCTGTGATGCTCCATGTGTCAACCAACGCATGCACTGTGGACCAATAGGTGTGGTTGTCAGTGTACAGGCAGTTGCTTGGTCATCACAATGCCCATGTTGATATCTCCCTGCACGAACTGATCCACTATGACTTGATGGCCTACATGGCCTAAACGTGACTAGCGGGCCCCACAACCCCATAGATACGATCTAGACTCGGTTACTGTGGTTCCAGAGTGGACTAGGGACAAATGCCTTGCTCCAATGCCCAATCAGGTTCAAACGGGAATCTAGATGATCTCTGACCAATTAGGATGCCTAGGTTTGTATTTTAAGTCAAAACAGGGATCTCTTTTCAAGATGGGTTGGTTTTTCAAAAAGGGCTTAGGGAAAGATCAAATAGGTCCCATATGACCCAAAAATGTCCCTAAAATATCCTATGCAAGCTCTCAGTGGGTGGAGCATCCAATCTTCACCATTGGATTTGGCCTATCCTACTCGATGGATCGTTCTAGATCTAGAAAGCCCTAGGACCCTAGGAATCCTTGTGAAAATTTATAAAGGCCTCTAACTTAACTATGGTTGCTCAAACACACAAGGGAAAGAGGGCTTGAGGACTTGGAGGGGACAAGTGGATAGTCCTGCTCACTTGTCCCCCAGATGGACTCTATTAATGGAGCCTCCAAGTTATTTCACACTTTTTGAAAAGTCTCTTGGGTTTCTAATAGTTATGTTGTGTGGTTGGGCAGATTTTGGCATCTCCCAGCCTCTCAGAACATCGTTGCAAAGCTCCAAGAGCTTGAATGGGTGAAAAAGGCAAAGGGGCTAAAAAACTCTTAATGGTTGCTCTGTGGCTTTCAACTCCAAAATTTGTTTTTAAGCACTAATTATGTTTATAAAAGCATTCAAGTTTGAAGGGTGTCTTTCTGGGACCTCCTTTGAGTTTCCTGGCCCATTTGGGCATTTTGGCCCTTAGGACCTCCAGTAGCCATAAATGGCTGCTCGGAGCTAATCTCAGAACTTGAGTTTTCTTAATTAGTTTTAGTTTTAAGCTTAATTTATAATCTTAACTTAGTTTTGGTTTAGATCTAAATATAATCTTGGAGGCAAGTTATAGTTCGAGAAGGAAAGGTAAAAACAGGGGAGGGGATGAGAGGGGTACTAGGGACCACCCCATCCCAACACAACTTGCTTTAATGCAAAAGTAGCCTGGGTCCCTACCCGGGCCCACGCTCTCTCTCTATTCCAATTTAGTTTGGTCGAATTGAGTCCCAAATGAAACAAGCCAACTCGCTTTTCGCCATCGTTAGGGCACTCAATGACCATCAAAACTCTACCTCTGCCACAATTGACTACCATCGCCGCTGGAAAAGGCCATCGATGCTAGGGCTTTGTGGATCTCCAAGTTGATTGAGCACATCATATTGCGACCATTCTACTACTAGCTACCTACTTTGACTGCTCGAATGGCTGTGCCAAGGCCAAGCAAAAGATTTGTAGGCCCTAAGGGGCAATGGTTCTATTCTAAGGCTGCCAATGCCACGGTGTTTCTTAGGTCGAACCCTCTGAGAAGTCTAATGTCCCTTCGGGGATTGTAACCAACATTTGGGCATCATTGATGTTGCCCACAGTTGGCTCGGATCAGTAAGGCATCGCCACTCGACAAATTCCCCTTGCAGCCTCATTGTGGATCCAACTCCCTCCCCAAGAACACATAATTGTGGCTTGGCCTTTGTCGAGCCATTAAACTCAAATGCAACTCAACGGGTCTTAACACAACATAGACCCCTTTCAGGGTTGGAACAAGAGCGGCTCTAAGTGCTGCCTCTATCGGCCTGTAATATCCCTTGACTAATCTGACCTCAAGTTGCTGATTAAAGGCTCAAGGAATATCGTTGAACACTTGTCTTGCAACTGTCTATGACTGATATGACTTTTTTGATGGTGTTTCTTGATTGAAAATGTATTTGTAACTCATCAAAGATGCAACTAAATAATGCCCAATGTATGCAATCGAAACTAAAATGAAATGCAACTATGTTTTGATATTTCCCAATTCAAATAAATGACTCAACTCTATGCAAATGAGTAGCTATAGCTGGTTGACATTTCGTCATCCACTTTGTATGCAACCTCTAACTATTAGAGATGCATTGAAATTGCATGTAAATATTTCCTACAACTCCTAGGCAATTTGACAAACACTTTGCATACTAATGTATGACTGTAAATAAGCATCTTCAGCCAAAGGCATAATTACAAACACTTGCCATACAAACTTCAGACTTAAACTCTTCACTTGGATATGCAATGAGCTGGTTACAAAGACTTAGGAAATCTGATTACAATAATGTAGGAAGAACTGAATACAAATCATATGCAAATGCCAAGACTCTTGGCATTAACTAATGACATTATAATTCTAATATAAAATGTGCATTTACAGCTACCATAAGACAGCCACCATTACAATGCCAGAATGACCAATTTGAATGATGCAAACTCAATGTAGAACTTGATACAATGAAGCACTCTTGAGAAGAGATGTTGTGGCAGCCTTGCTATCTTGAAATGAGCCTTCAACTTGCCAAATCGACCCTCTAATGGAGCCGCCCCTGTTCTGGACTGAGGTCTTCTCTAATAAATTAATGTCAACTTATAACTCCCCTTTCAAGCATCAAACATCATTCCCTGGCTCCTAAGTATGTAGTGCCTCAATACCCATATGAAATCTATTCACCTTTGGCCTGGTATGAGTGAAAACGTGGGTCTTAAGTCTGCAGAATTATGACTGCTCAAATTCTCCAAATCAAATTATACATCAGCTGCTATGATGGACCCAACCTTAGCAAGATGCAATAATACCTCCGCTATTGCAAAGTCAAACCCTTATTCAAAAAGTACAATAATACACCAGCTATCGTACTCAAATAAATTCTCAATGAAGCACAAACGGAAAGACTGAAATATCTTCCCCAATACTAGCAACCCTTCGGAAGATTTTTCACATTCTCAGTTATGCCGATCAAAGAGAGTTTTCATTCCCAATGATCACAACTGTAGCAATTGCAGAAGCCCTAGGCTTCCTCTTCTCCATAACAAAACACTTCGAAACATATATCAATTCTTGGATGAATAGAAGCTTGGCTGTCCCTTTTATTTATACTTTTTTTCCTCAAGATGTCGGCCTAATTAGAAGCTTCTAGAAAAATATAATATTATTCTCTGCTTTAGTGACTTTATGATTTAATATTTTATTTGTCACTTTATTAAATTAATTAAATATAAAGTCATCCTTTTGATATATTAATTTATTGGAATAACTTTATAAATAATTAACTTAATAATTTAATTAAAATAATCACTCAAGTTATCCTTAAGAAATATCATTAATCTGGACAACTTAATTAAATTAATTAAACCACTCATCCTCCAAATCGGGGACATTACAGGGTTTTCTCCTCCCAAGGGAGTTATAGCCGCTCCACTATGGGCCACCACCCGACCACTGACAAGCCGCCGAGTGTCTCAGGTCAAACATTGAATTGTCCAACTTGGGTTCCTACTTGAGCTCGGGTTTTTTTTTTGCATTGGATTTGGGTGGGTTTGCCAGCAACCCCATCAATTTAATATATTTTTCGTTCAATATAAAAGATTACCATAATTGGTAATAAAAATCCCATAAATTTATTGAGTAAACAAGAGACATTATTTTATGCATTAAAATTGATTGAGACTCCTTTTGCTTCACGAATCCCAATAAATAAGTGTGGGAAGTAGAGTTAAAGTACAAAGGAATAGAAGGTAGAATTGAGACCTAGGATTAAAAAATCCATAACTTTAGTTCTACAAGGCCTAAAAATGAGCCGTAATTGCCCGTATATCGTGACGAAGCTTAGAATTTAGGTAAATTAGTTTTGGAAGGATTATGATAGGTTTCGCTACATTAAAAATTACAAACGTAAAGCTGCCCCTTTAGGCCCTCTAGCTAGTTAAGCATGTCAAACAACTCTGAAGCAATTTTCCTTAAGCATCATCACATTTATTTTTATAAGCATACATCACTAATTAAAATAAGCTTTTCAACATTTTTAATGCATGAAATTAATCCATTTATTTCCTTCGTTTCAATTTACAACTTTCCTCAATAAAGGGATTACAAGGGAAGCAAGGCTGATCATCACCTAAAATTTGCATTAACCAAACTTATACATTTTTTCATCCTTTTTCAAGATAGATACTAGTATTTTACAAGGCCAATCCAGCCACTTAACTAATTGTTGACGTTGTGGATTGCACCCTTGAGAGAAGGCTGGGCTTCTCTCTTCCACGCGGCACAATGGAGACTCCTCTCTTGCCTTGTGGGTTTGGCAAAACTAAGGGGAGAATCTCTAGATAAGGGCTAGCTCCCTTTGATGCATCTTTGAGGTCCTGGATTTCCTACTGCTAATAATGGGGGGGGTGAAAAGAGAAAAGGATACTGAAAATAGAACTTAAACTTAAATGGTGATGCACCAAAAATGGTTGATCTACTTAGCTTGAGCCTACACTTTCCACCAAGAACAAGCTGGCATACACTTCATTTGATATGAGAAACTCTTCTACATCAGTGAGCTAGGGGTCCTCTGGAGATACAGGGAGGAAGAACTACCATAGGTGTTCTAAGACACACTATGGCAACCTGTTCACATATGCCTATACTCTGCTGTAGACACTTCTGGCAGACCTGCAAAAAAAGAACTTCGCAATACACTAGACATGCTGGAATCATTTTGTGAAAGCATAAAGGAAAATAACTTAACACAGGACAAAGCCATGGACATATATGAAAGTGCTAACTCAAAATGGAGGTAAAAATGTTGTCTTGATTCAAGGTAAAATTTCGGCAGAGCTCCGCCTTACAAGCCAAGAGATCCTTTCTCAAATGAGAAGTTACAAAATATATAGCCTTTTGGAAAAGACTTTGGCGCTTTCTGGAAAATAAATGACCCATGCTGCGTTGAAAGCCTTGGGAAGAGGAAGTCGCTGACTGATATCATCCTTCTAGAAACGGCTTGCTAGAACCATGCTGTGTAGTCGTCGATCTTGACTTTAGCGCTTAAAACGTATTCAACGCTACTGCAGAAGCATGAGTCATCCGATTGTTTTAATGACAAGGCCGCCCCTTTTGTCTGCAAACAAGACCGCTTCTTAAAGAGATTCACGTGGTTGTATGCTCATTAATGCAAAATGAGGAAAAAATAGGGCGCGCCGTTTACTGTTTGTGCTCCTTGATGACCACTTGGCAGAGACTGTGTCAACCACTGGAATAACTCCTTGTGCCGACACCTTCTTTTGCCACTTGGACTATTTTGTCTGTTTCTGCGCTAGGCTCTTTGGGCTCCCTTTTTGGCAGGTCGCTGAGTTCACTCTTGACTTTTGTCTTTTTCCAGCTTTGTCTTTTCTTGGTTTTGTCTTTTGTCATCTCTTGGCTCCTTCTGGGAATCCGAGCCCCCTAGGGCTATCTTCTATCAATCCTTGGCGCTTTGGGCTCCTTCCTCAGCGGGCTCTTCCTTTTGGCCTTAAGCCCTTTGAATTCCTTCGTGTTCGCGCTCAAGCATTTAAAAAATCAATGGCTATTTACTGAGGCAGAAGTTGACGTTTGTGCAACCGTCATCAATTTCTTCGGACCCTATATGTGGGATTTTGTTTGGGACACCTTCCAATAGAATTGACCTTTCGGGCCTTTCATTTGGTCCACCTCGCTGTTGAAAGATCCTTTGAAGGAGATGTAGAGGACACTTCCCCAAGAAACGTACCCTTCAGGGAAATTGTTTAGGGCAATTTCTCCATAAGAATTTGGCCTTTAGAACTCTCTGCATTTGAACAATTCATTTGAGACTTGTGTGGAGCACTTGGTCAAGAAAAAAGCCCTTTGGAAACTTGCAAGTGGACCGTTTCTCTGAGAGACATCCCCTTCGGGTCTTGGAAAGGTCCCTTCCATGGTCGTCGAGAGCCCCCCGCAAGGGCACCTGCCCTTCGGGGTACTTCGAGCGGCCTTGGTCTTCAAATCATTCGGACAAAATGTCCAAAGGAATTCTTCCCTTCATTCTGACGCTTGCTTCTTTCGGTGGGTTTTATCTTCGGGCAAAATTCCTTCGGACTTTTTGTCCGAAGGATTTGCCTGTGTGAATTTTTGCCGCGGAATTTTTTTCGAAAGATAACCCTTTTGTTTTTTGACTTGGCAATTTCTTTGGACAAAATGTTCGAAGGAATTCCTTCGGGCATTTTGCCCGAAGAAATTCAACCTTTGTCTTCGTCTTTTGCCTTAGCATTTCCGAAGGAAAACTCACCCTTTTGATTTCTCCACAAGGGTTCCCTGCCCTCTGCAAGGGCACTTTTGGGTCCGGAACTGCCATTCGCAGACTGCTGGAATGGTTTAGTTTGTGCTTGATTGCCCTCCGCAAGGGCACTTGGCTTTGGAATGCCCCTTTGAACCTTTTGATTGAACCTGAACCTGAACCCTTTTTCGGAGTTCAATGGTTCAATACTGTGTTCTGCAAGGAGTCGCATTCATTCAATTCACTGTTTGAACCAAACCGCTTGAACCAAATGATTGAACCAACCGATTGAACCAACAATGGTTCAACGGTTCAACATCGTTTAAATTCAAAGTTCAAAGTTCAAAGCTCTTGGAAAGATCATGTCGTTGAACACTGACGTCGAGCCACTGAACTGGTTCCTCCTTTTGCCGAAAGACTTGTGCAAACCAAATTTGAACTAGTTCAGAACAACAGGGGGAAAATGAGACCGATTTTGGCCTGTAGGGCCAAAATGGTCAACACTAATTTTACAAGTGACCCAAGAATGGTCTCAATTTCCAAGAAGACATCCACAAAGCTCCAAGAAGTAATCCGTAAGGCCAAGGCAAGGAGGGACTCACCTCCTATCCAATTGCCATCATTAGGTGGGTGACCCTAGGCACCCTCAAGCCATGAAATCCCATCTCTTATCATTGATGTACCAAAACCAAGGATGCTGAGCAAGGTGGAAAGTATGACTCACAAGTGAGATGAGATAGGCAAAACCCTTCTAGTTTAGCACTTTTCACTACAAGCATGTACCTACTTCTTCACTCAATGCCAAAACACAACATCACAAAAGCATCAAGGCATTCCTCGAAAGGGTAAACCACAAGGGAGAAGAGGGAGAAAACCCATGTAGCAAAAGAGAGGGCATGCAAATCATCTAATGGCCGCTTTTACAAGCGAGAGAACACGCCTTCACCTAATGCCTATAAAAATATGAGTGCAAGGTTGGCTACAATTCACATAGGGGAGTATAACTTCCACCCTATGGGGAAGAGGGGGGGATGGTCTTGGGATACTTACTCACCAAGGTTCCATCCCAACCCTAAGGATACTTGTTAACGACAAGGCAATGGGTATAGGTTCAAGCCTCACAACTCCTATGTAAAAACAAACATGCTGACCCCATTTGGACAGCCTAACATTAATTTCAAGTCCATAAAAGACAACAAAAACAACAAGATGAAGTGGGAGGAAAGTCCCCAAAACACCCTCAAAGGGGTCATCAAAAGTATATGGTCTTAGGCCCAAACCAAGAGTAAATAAACAAAGGGATTGCATGCCAAATGACCTTGCCAATCTCACAAAATCTTAATTCTTTTCAAATAAAGAGAGGAGAAAGAATTAAAAAAAAAAAAGGAATTCATGTTAAGGGGATTCCAAGAGAGACCCTACCTTCGGTCAACCACTTGGGGAAGTATACAACTCTTTCTGAATGCTCTTCCCAAAGTACTTCCATTCCTTTAAGGCTCCTTCTCAATCCCTTCAAAGCTTGAGCTCCTAAATCTAATTTCAAAAAGGAAAAGTGTGCACAAGGATTGCCTTCCCAACACTTACAAGAAAAATGTCTAAAATCATGGGGCAATGAGAAGGTGACACTTGTCGTTTCCTTATTTCATTTTTTTTTTCAAAAGTCCTCCTAATCATTCTACTTACATATGCAAAACCTTCTATTTACAAGTTACATAGGTAACATGGCCCTCTTACATCTCATTTATGCCTTCTCTATCCAGTGCATTAATGAGGCACTTGGCTGTCCTAAAAATCCTTAAACATCCCTTAAAACACTCTATTCAATCACAAAGGTCTTAAATTTTGCCACTAGGAAGCCTTAACTTGCACTTTACAACACTTTAAAAAAAAGGTATCTTCTTCCATTCGGATTTTGCAAGTAGGGAAACATTAAATGACTTATCCACACCCCCAATTGACCTTCTAGAGAATTTTATAACTTTTATGGGTGAGAGCAAAGGGTTTGGAATAAAGGAATAGTCAGAAAATAGACAATTTTCCAACAATGTCCACTTGATCTCAAACTAGACAAAAACACAAGGTGAAAGAGATTATATCTAGAAATCCAATAGCAATGATAACACCATAATCAGCGTAGTTCAAGATCCCTCACTTAGCCATCCCTATCACTTGCACACTCAATGCACACATCAAAATGTACAATCCTTGATATAGCCAAAGAATTTAAAAGACATGGCAATACAAGCAAGCAATACAAAACACACTCAATGTATATCTAATTGCACTCAATGAGAACTTGATCCTCAAAAGTCTATCACATGAAGTGAACAAACATACTGCCAAAAGTCTATCACATGAAGTAAACAAACATACTGCCAAATCACAAAGCATCCATGGTACCCATGTACTAAAACAAACTGAAATGAGCCTTGATTATCCAAAACTTCAACAATGTCTGTGTACGTAACTACAATGATGTACACCTGCTAGTTCAACTAGCCACACATCACGTACGTAAACCAAACTGTCCATGAGTTAATAATACAGTAACAGTACCCTGTGCCTCCAGTGAGTGCTAAGTTCATCTCCCTAGTGCAATGAACAGTCCACACAGGAAAAACAAGCAATGTGCAAGTTGGGACATACATCCCCATCCCCTCATTTGACTTCCTCCAGGAAGTCGCTGGAAGGGTGGGGATATAGGTCCAATGAAGGTACTGCAACCTCCCAAGAGCTGTTGACTCAACCCAGTGGTCTACTTGGGCTGATAGTCTTTAAGATCGAACAAGATCTCAACAGTGCTCTAAGCAATTCAAAAAAACTACCAAGTGCGGAGGAAATACCAATGCAAACAAAGGGGTAAGCCACACTCCATAGCATAGTTTATGTCTAGTTTAATTTAATAGTTTGGTTTCCAAGGTAAGAGCAAAAGAAAGAAAGAAAGAAAGAAAGAAAGAAAGAAATTATATTAAAGTCCACATATGACCAAAAGTAGGTCAATGGGACTGAAGGATACAACCATTGGCTATAGAATGTTCTAGGAAGCGAGAATCCTACAGGCGAACCAAAGAAACATAGTGCAAAAGACAAAATAGAACAGCGTGCCACTAACACAAGTGGCAAAGAAACCAATACAAATAGCAATGAGGGGCAGACAAAAGCTCCCAAAAGATAGGCAATGCAAATCATCACATTGCCTTTTTCAAGCAAGAGAACATGCCTTTTCCATGGTAAGAGCACATGAACAAAAGAAAGGGCATGCACATCATCACTTTGCCTTTTACAAGCAAGAGATCATGCCATTTGCATCAGTTCAAAATAGGATGGATTTTTAGTTCCGCATTCTATAGGCAAAAGCACCAAGTCTTGGTGATAGGGGAGGGGGAGTAATGGTTACTGCCTGTTGCATCAAGGTAATTTGACGCCTATTTGAAAGAGGGGAGGATGGTCTTGGGACTTGCTCATCAAGTTCCATCCCCACCCTATAGCCTGTGTCCAAAGATTCCTCATCTCCAACATGGGGGGGAATTGAACCATGCCCTACAAGAGGGAGAGGGGAGGATGGCCCTAAGGACTTGCTCATACAAGTCCCCATCCGAACTCTATCACCTATCCGAACAAGCAAACAAACACATACATGAGTCCATACTCTAATGCTCAGCTAAAAACAAAGTAGTTTCAAAGGTTTAAGAAAATAACCTTACCCAAGCAACACAAACATAGGGAAAAATCCCCTGGGCTCTTTTCCACTTTTTAACTGTAACCGTCGTAGTTACTGAATAAGTGGAAAAACAAGAGGACTCACTAAGTTCCAAGAACCACACAGCTAAAAACAAGCAAGGTGAAAATTGGGCCTTATAGTATTAATAGAAACAATGAAGACAATCTAGGCTGTTATAAACATTTTTTTTCCGAAGTCTTTGATGTCTTGAATTATTTCATTTTTGGAGATTTTCATGTTTCATTTGTGATAGTTTGTAGCAGTTAATGAAAGTTTTCATCTAAATCATCCTCAGAACATGTTGTCTCTGTAACATAAGTGGAAGAGTTCAGTGACCAAAGATCAGTTGCCAGTAGCACTCAGTCAGCCATATTAAATTTGGAGTGCAACAACTTTTACATTTGGCAGCTACTGATTGTGTGTTTGGTCTTGATTTTAGCTTACCAAGGAGATTGAGCTGCTGCATAGTAGATCAACTTGCTTTTGAGGGCATTTGTATTAAGATTTTGTTTTGCAAGGCTGGAATACCCTTCAACAGGTCAATATTTCTAGATGAAGTTAAAACTCTTTAGGAAACTAGAAAGATGTAGTTGCAGCTGATTTGGAGACTAATTTGTTAACAATTGTATTTATCAAGAGTGAGGGTTCTTTTACGTGCCAGAACTTTCATGCTAGCCATTGGTTATTTACTCTATTTAGCTTAATATCACGCTGTTAGCCACAATTCTTTACTTCAGGGAATACTGAAGTGATCTAATTGCATGATGACTGATAACAAATGCACATATCTATGGAACTGTAATTTTTTTCCCTTCCTCTATTAATAATTTACCAATATGCACATGAGCGACACTCTTAATTATTTTGGCTATTTCATCTCTTTTTACATATTTGGCTTCTAATGTTTTTTTTTTTTTTTTGTATTGAATCAGATCAAAATGGAAGTTATCATCCTTTAGATACAAGGTATACATTTATGCTCCGTGCTATGCATTTGCATATCTTTTTCTTAGATCATAAGCTGAAATGCTTATTACTAATTCTATTTGTAGGTGGGTACCATTGCTTCTATGAAATTACTAGAATCTTTAATTCATCTAGTGATTGCATTGTATTATTGTAGCGAGCTACCTAATGTTGGATCCTTGTCTTGTTTATTTATGTGTTTGCAGTGGAGGCGGTGAGAAATTTGGAAACATGTTCCTAGCTGTTTTCATCTTGTTTTCTTATTTCTCGGAATGCCATGCTGTGCCTTTTTTAATCTCCATCAAAGATTTATTAAGTGATTAGTTTTGATGGTGAATGCCTTCAGTATCTAATGGCTGTGTTGCTGAAAGCAGGAATTGGTGTGGGAGCAATTGCTGGAATTTCTGTTGGCACCGTTGCTGCATTAGTTTTTATGCTATATCTCGTATGTAAGCCTAAAGCAAAGAAGTCATCTCTGCTACAATCAACAGACAAAGATGAAGCTGAAAATAATAAAGGTCACTTTCTATTTTGCATTTTCATTGTTCATATTTTTGAATCTTTCCAGCATTTTAAAATACTTGTTTTTACCATGAAAGCAATGGTTTGATTCCTGTGAGTGCACCATAGTCACAACTCTTGAACATGTAAATTTCCCATGTTACTGGCATTAATGAGTACATAGTTGGATTACACAATGGCAGTATGCAGGTTGAATAATTTGCAACATCTTATACATCTTAGTAATATGATGATAGAGAGGAGATTGGTACCCTGTACTAAAGGAAAGCGTACAATGAAAGATAATATGCAGATAGAAAAGGGAATTCCACTATTTCAGGATAAGAAATCCTTATTCGGAATACAATTTGAACTTTGGTAATGTGCCAAAGCCAGTCACCTGCTTTTTCTAGTTTGTTATGGCCGCCAATGTGCACCTTAACCAATATTGTGACGTGTATCATGTTTTAAAAAATAAATATTGATAGAAGAAACTTCTGCACAATTACTTTTGTATGTTTAGAATTGTTATTATTTTTACACAAATCAAGAGTGGGTAATATATATATATATATATATATATTTTGGGAGAAATGCATCTTATATTACACCCAAGAACAAGAATATTGGATCAGCTTTACAACAGTGTTAGAGGGAAAATCTCTTCCTATAAATGCCAGCAAAGCTAGTGGATAATATACTACTATGATAGCAAAGGGGGCATGGTCATAGTTATGAAATCTTGCTAGATGTAGCACAGATCCTATCAAATCCGGATTTTACAGAGGTACCAAATTGGTCTGATTGGAAATGGTCCAATGGATTTTTTTTTTATATTTTTTCTTTTTTAACAATTATTTTCATTCCTCAACAAACCCATGTACTACTTGACTTGTCTTAGCCCGGCAATTAAAATTGTAGACATGTCTATGTTATATTATACTTTCACACACACACACATGCACATGCACCCTCACCCCCACACACACACGCACCCTCACACATGCACACATGTGCGCACACACACACACACAAACACGCTCTAACGCGCACACACATGCCTATGCACATACGCGTGCACACACATGCATTCATGCACACTACACACACACGTGTATGTGCACGCACACGAGTGCACACCTGCACTCATGCATGCACCCGTACACACACCCGTACACACACACACCCCGTGCGTGGAAAATGTTTTTTGAATCAGACTCTCTAATTTTGTTTCTGGAATTCTGTATTTTATCCCAAGGTATGAATCTGAATTTAAATATTTTGATTCCATGAAACAAAACATGCCTCTATCTGATGCATTCGTTATCTATTATTCATGTTGTTGTTTACAACATGATATCAAAACAAGCCACAAATCCTGATGTTGAAGGCTAATGAATGGCAAGGAGGGAAGACGGTCCTATCATGATAGTTATGAGAGTGAATAAATCAAGATATTGTAGATGCAATATGGTATCACCAAGTCTTTTTTGGATTTGCACAAGATTGCATGAATTAAATCGATGTTGTTAAAATGATAATACTAATTCCTATTCCATTAATTGGACTTGGTAGACATCAATTTTTTTCTCGTTTTTATTGCCCGAGTAATTCATAGAGGAGCAAGTAAGATTGTCCTTTCCATTTAGTGAAAATTATTATTACCAATGTATCCCTAAATAGTTGCTTTCATCAATCTAATACCAATCCATAAGATTGTAAGATGCTTGTATGGCTCTCTGTTGATAATATTGGGTTATGTATGTACTATTATGTTGACAAGAGATATTATCATTTAAGTGTAATTCAAGGAAATAAATTGTAAGAACTTGTGGTGATGTTGGTAGGCATTCTTGATTCAGTAGAATTGGTAATGCGTTAGTAAGATACTTGATGCTTAATTTTTTTGATTGTCTGGATGATAGTTGCACTTTTAATTTCATCCTCAAACTGTACAAGGAACTGTTAATTCATGACAAATCTAGTATCGTTAAAGTGTTTGAGAACATCCCTTATTATATAATTACAATCATGCAAGATTACTCTTCTTGTTTCCCCTGGGTGGAGTGAAAGCTGGAGTTCTCCATCTTTTATTAATCTGTAGTTGTATAATCAAGAAATTAGACACCAGTCATTCCTGGCAACCCCATTATAGATACCCAATGCACAACAGATCCAGGCAACAACCCCCAACACCTGCTGCAGTCATGAATAGCAGAAAAAATTGTTTCAGGGACGAAGCACTTTAAGCTTTAGTGGCCAAAGGAACTCATCTTCAACGTGTCTCCCTCTTTTAGGGCCAAGGAAGCCATGATGATCGCACAAGGTTCTGTTCTCTCAGCACCAACAAAGCCATGACACTAGCACAACGTCCTCATAAAGGAGCTTAATGGGGTATGTGAATTTGAACAACTTGGGGTTCAGACCATTCTTACCTTTTCCCACCCTCTCATCTCAATTGGTGGGACTAACATATCCTTTGTCCAGTACCATTAGAAAAGGAACAAGGGTAAAGAGTAAGACTTTGTAGTGATCGTTGGCTTCTTCCACAAACCGCATCAGTGATTACCTGACATGTATGGAACCTTGCCCCACCTCCTTTGGAGAGCAGCATGAAGTCTCTATGCAAGATGATCCTAGGGACAAAACATATACCTTTATTTATGAAAAGCACCTCAGCCTCACCCTGAGAGAAACTAAGAAAGTGTAATGTCCCCTTCTTGTGCCTAGCCAACTTGTTGACCGTTAGCCTATTCAGTGGGTTATTGTAGGTTAACTGGGTTGTTAAGGGAGCTCCACAGTTCTTGGAGTGGTGTTAGTTCAGCATGATTCTAGTTTTATTGTGGCATTGAGCTCAGTTGTCAGTATTTTTCGCAATGACGCTTTCAGAAGCGTTTTCGGACACCTGATCCGTACTCCACATTTTTTGGAGCCCATTGCTATTTTTAGTAAGTCACCGTTTCAATTTCAGGGGCAATTTCTCACCATCCGTTTCACCTTGGCACATTCAGTTTCTGTATCTGATGCTCCAGCAGTGCTTTCCGTAAATAAGGTGGATGATTTTAAATAAATGCTTAAGTTATAATATTTTATTATAAAGTGGCACTTAAGTATTTATTTAAATATTAAAAAGGGTGACTTCTTAATGTATGGGCTCCCAAGGGAAATAAAGAGCATTTTAAAAGCTATAGTTATTTATCCTAAGGTGGTGTTTTTAAAAAAGGGGAGACATAAGGAAATTTAAAAAAAAAAAATGATTCATTTGTTCAAAAAGGGGCGTTGGGTTTTGGAGGGAAATGAATATTTTAAAAAGGACTTTTTTGCAGCAAATGAAATATAATGGATTTTGCTTATGCTTGAGAATTAATGTTGTCGAATTACTGTTGGGGTTTCTCCAAGAACTTCTTGAACATGAAAAACCTTCATGAAGAATATCATTCACGATGGTGAAAGATCTTCCTTAGGCGATTGTTAATAGATTCATCTAGAGTCTATGATTGTGCTTCTTTGATTGAATTTCTAGATTGATGTAGGAGGGTTTGAATGCAAAATCTTTTGAAGATTCTTCGAATAAAAGATTTCGGGAGTTAAGATGCAAATATTGAGGAGAGTTTGAGTGATTGCCATTTCATTGCTAGCTGCATTGGGGTTTCTTGGTCTGGCTGCTTCCTTTTGCGCAGGGCTTCTAGATTTTAATCTACAACACCATTGCTTCAAGCTAAAGCAACATGTATTTATGTGAAAACAGTATAATAACATTGTTAGTCTACACCATATGATATTATATCACAGCTGTTGTAATTCTAAGTTTGTAACAACAAGCATAGCAATTGAAGATCAATATATAATGCTGGAGTTTGAGGTCAGATTTTTGTTATTAAGTGTTTTTTTATGCATGCCAAGTGTTTGTTGAAATGTTCATGATATTTCTATGCATTGTGGGTTTTCTGTTTGAACAAATATCATCTCAAATTACAATTTGAATGACCCCATTCCAAAACACATTGAAACACTTTGAAAACAATCACTCTACAAAGTGTTGGACGAAATGCTTGCTCACTAGAAGTCAGAAATATTTGTGGGTTGCGAAAAAAAATGGTTTAAAAATTGGGGTTGGTCATTACAGTGGTATTAGAGTAGGGTTCATCTTGCCAGCCTGTTGGGTTACGTGCATGTCAATGCTTGGTGGTTGCATGTGTGGTATTGATCATTGCACATCTGTTTTCTTTGTTGCATGTTAGTGATCAACACTTGCATGTTGATTTTGAGCCTTGCATGTTAGTTTTTCCTATTGCATGTTAGTGATGCAACCTAGTACTCATCGTTATTATTTGAGGATAAATAGATCAAATCCAAACCTTGATACTTATTCAGAGATCGAACAGGAAGAAGAGAGATTTTTTTGAAATGGGTGAAAGAAGAATAGAACCATCCAATTTGGAAAATATGATGAATGATCTAGCTAGGGCACAACATCAAATGATGCAGCTAATGACTCAATCTCAAAACAGATGGCTCAATCCCAACAAATTACTCAGATGTTTGCACAGATGATGGGAAATAATGGTAGTACTGGGAACAATGGTGATAATGGGGGAGAAGGATCCAATATAGTCAATAATAGAGCTGTTCACATGGACTTTCAGCAGTTCAGTCAACTATAGACCTTCCATACCCAACTTCATTCCGAGGATAATACTCCAGAAGGGATTAATGAACCCATTGATCAAGAAATGCATGCATAAGCAAATGAGAGATTGGAGAACATTAGGGGCAGATTTCCAGGCTGAAATGCCATTCCGTGATTATTTATAATTCAGGCAAAGGCATAGACCCCATAGAGGTGGAGGTGGAATGCCACAGAACAATGAATTGCAGAGAAAGGTGGGTAAGTTATCTATTCCTTATTTTGATGGTGCTGGGAAGACTACTGCTAGAGCTTGGGTGCAAAAGCTTGACACTTATTTTCAGCTTAATCCTATAGCTGAAGATGAAGTAATTAAATATGCAACTTTACACTTGGATGGTAGTGCACACGAATGGTGGCATCATGGGTTGATTACTTTAGGCTATGATTAGATTGATTCTTATACTGAATTTACAGAGAGACTGATTGATAGATTTGATAAGAAGGATCCTGAATTGCAGTTCAAGGAATTGGCTCAACTGAAACAATAGGGTTCAGTGGATACCTATATTGCTAACTTTCAGAGACTATTAGTGATGGTGACCGATATTTCGGAGAGGAGGTTGATTGTGTTATTTATTGATGGGTATCCAATCCCTTGAGAGTTGGATTAAGGCTCTTAGCTCACCCACATATTACAGGAAGCAATTATAAAGGCAAGAGACATGGAGTCCTCTACTTTTAGAAGCAAATTTTAGTCAAAGGGGTTCCAACAAAAAAAAGACAAGGGCAATAAAGACTCCCAAAAATATTCAAATCAGATTAAGAAGGCGTCCACAAGGTTGGATGAAGACCGACTTAATGACCTCCGAAGAAAGAAATTGTGCTTCAGTTGTAAATAACCATAGGACCCAACTCACAAGTGCTCAACTAAGGCCAATGTCAAGCAAATTTAGTACTATACAGATGATGAATCTGTTGCTAAAAATCAGATCCACAATCTGATTCGGAAGATAAGGAGGAAGAAATCTCTTTAGAAGAGTCAGAGGAGTAGGAAAGTGGGGGCACACTTGCCCAACTTTCTAGTTTTCAAAAGATTGGTTCCTTTAGAGTTGTTGGCAATTTGAGTATCATGATGTATAAGGAGATTGTCTGTAAGATTGTCATTGATGTCAAATAGGTAAACATTACTGACAAAGGCATAGTGATTCGGGTTTGTCAAGTCCATGTACTTCATTCGATTTTACTTATAAAGTTTCATAAGTAATGCCATGTCGAAAACCCGATTGGGTTAGGAGATTGTTGATCGGGTTTGTGTACTTCAATTGCTTTGACTTATAAAGTTTCACAAGTAAAGCAATCTCGAGAACCCGAATGGGTCTGGGTGAGTAAATCGGGTTTCCAGAACAACTTTACTTCGTTCAAATTCCTAAGCTAAGCAGTCTCAAGAACCTGAATGGGTCTAGTGGAGTTGATCGGGTTTCCGGAATGACTTAACTGCTCTCATCTTTATAAGTCAAGCAATGTGAAGAACCCGAATGGGTCTAGGTTATTCAATCGGGTTTCTGGAATGACTTTACTTCCTTCATGTTTATAAGTTGAGCAACGTCAAGAACCCAAATGGGTCTAATGAAGTTAATCGGGGTTATGGAATGACTTAACTTCTTTCGAACTTATAAGTCAAGCAATATGGAGAACCCGAATTGGTCAATTCTTTTGGAAAAATTGGCAAAGACAATTCTTTCGGAAATATTGGCAAAGACAAATCTTTCGGACAAAAAGCCGGCGGAAATTGTTTCGAAGGGCATGTAGATGCCTGCAAGAAAGCCGAAGGGTAGTGGACTGTTCCAAAAATGCCAAAGGGATCTTTTCAAGAAGTTCGAAGGGTAAGTGGACCAAAAAAAGTTTCCAAAAGGACACACTGAGAAATTCCAAAGGGTAAGTGGACTGTTGCAAAAGTTCCAAAGGGATCTTTTCAAAAAGTCCAAAGGGTAAGTGGACTGTTGCAAAAGTTTCGAAGGACAAGTGGACTATTGCAGAAAGTCCGAAGGGGTCTTTTCAAAAGGCCGAAGGGTATGTGGACCTTTACAGCAAAGCCGAAGGGTACAATTGCAAAGCCCCGAAGGGTATGTGTCCTAAACAAAAGTGCCAAAAAAGGGACTTGGACAAAAAGTCCGTGGAAATTGTCCCAAAGGGGATCTAGACAAAAAGTTCGTGGAAATTGTCCCAAAGGGGATCCGGACAAAAAGTTCGCGGTCCCGAAGGGGACATGTTAAAGCTCGAGCAAGTCTGAAGAGATCAACGAAGATGCCGAAAGAAGCGAGATGAAGTCAACATGTCGAAGGTTAATGATCTAGTCAACATAAAGAGCAAGCATCTTTTATGATCCAACGACACACGCAAGTCAGGATTAAGAAGATCCAACGGAGTGAGTGAATCCAAAGCCTTAAAAGTGCTCGAAGGTTAATGCACAGTGGCAAAGTTAAAGACTGAGCAAGTCCGGTAAGATCTATTAGAGCAAAAGCTCTCATGAATGCCGTGACAAGTGAGATATAGTCAAATCTATCAGAGATTAACGTTTGACTAAAGTTATGGATCGACCATATTCAAATAAATCGGAAGGAGTGAAAGCGATCCTGATATATAAGAAATAGCGAGATGCAAAAAGGAGCTCGATGGTTGGACTTGGCGCGAAGAAAGAAATCAGAGGCCCGTATTTAATATGCTCTCAACGAACAAAAAAACCCTGTAAATGATTGCACAGAGCTCAAGATTGATTGATCCAACCGATCAATCATCGATTAAGGAGGTTGTGCATTTATGAGATAAATCCAACAGTTGCCAAACATAGTAAAGAGACCAGAACATTATGGTGTGATGCATGAACCAAGACACGAAAAGGAAACAATGCAGTTATGATCAGAATCCAACAGTCGTCAAAGATAGAAAAGAGATATGAGCATTGAAGTGTAATGTATGAATCGAGACATGGGAATTCGCAAATGTCAAAGTCACATTGAATGTGAACAAATAGCAAGAGTTAGTCAAGAGGAGCTGAAGTGTGAACACGTTGCATAGATGAAACCCTAAAACTCAATGTATATACATGACATCTTATTCATTGTGAAGTTGCTGTTGCATTTGAGAGAGGGCTGTAAAACAACTCGAAGAGTGTCACTTTGAAAAGTATGCAGACACAAAGTGAAAGACAGAGCAACAGAGAGTGAGGCAAACAGGAAGAAAGAGCACACAGAGAATGTGCAGAGATTGAGCAGTTACAGACTAGACTTGTAACAAATAAATTGATCTAGATTCATTTGTGAATCCATCTTGTATTCTAAAGTTGTAGTTTCATAGGTTTGAATGGTTGATGCCATTAGAAAACTGAGTTGGTGCTCAATTAGAGGATTGGTGTCTCCTTAGGGAGTGGGTGTTCTTGAATGTAACCAGTGAGGTTAGCCAATGAGGCATTTAACAGTGAGGTTGGATTAGAACAGTAGATTCTAGTAGTAAATTTCACCGTGGTTTTTCCCTTTGGGTTTTCCACGTAAAAATTTTGAGTAATGTGTTTTTGTGTGTATGTGTAATCTCCGTATTTGTTCTTTGAATTACATATGAATTTGTATTTCTTCTAAAATTGCTAGAAGAACTAGTTTTAGCTGATCTACTGATTCACCCCCCTCTCAGTAGATAGTTGTGTTCAATAAGAGTTAGAGGAGTACTATGTGGACAGTGGATTGTCACTCTCATTGACACAAGTGCCACACACAATTTTAGTGATGAGGGAGTTGTAGCTCAAAGAGGGATCAAAACAGAAAATTTTGATGGCTTCAAGGTGATGGTAGCTGATGGATTCACCCTCTCATGCACTAGGAAGATTCCTAATTCGAGCATTCAGCTAGGTGACTATGAGAGATGACTTCTATGTGGTTAGCATAGGAGACATAGATGTAGTCCTTGGTATGCAATGGTTGCGATCCATTGGGGAGTTTTATATGAATCTGCAAACCATGAAGATGAAGTTTGAAGCGGATGGTAAGAAGATAGTTCTCAAAGGCATGTCAAATGGTGGGCCTCAAACAGTTTCTTTCAAAAGGATGGAGAGAATTATCAGACATGATCAAGTAGAGTAGGCAACAGAGTGTACTATGATTCCTACCATTACAGAGTAGCAGAAGAGGAGTTACCCTCTAGATGTACAAGCTTTGTTGTCCAAGCACAAAAAGGTTTTTGGTAGCATACCTCTTGGGAGGCCTCCTGAGCAAGGCATTGAGCATGTCATTGAGTTGGAGGGTGCCAAACCCATTATCACCACCCCTTATAGGCATTCGAAGAGGCACAAAGATGAGATAGAGAAGGCCATCAAGGAGCTGCTTGACATGGGACACATTAGGCCTAGTAAGAGCCCCTTCGCATCTTCGGTGGTGTTGGTGAAGAAAAAGGATGGGACTATGCGTATGTGCATAGACTACAAGGCTTTAAATAAGAAGACAATAAAAAACAGGTACCCCATTCCGTGGATAGATGAGCTCAGGATGAGCTACATGGTGCATGCTACTTCTCTAAGATTGATTTGAGATCGGGCTATCATCAGATACGAGTCCTCGAGGAGGATGTGGAGAAGACTGCTTTCAGGTGTCACTTTGGACACTATGAGTTCTTGGTTATGCCATTTGGCCTAAACAACGCTCCTACCACTTTCCAGTCTTGTATGAATAGGGTTTTCAACAAACAACTCCGTAAGTTTGTTTTGATATTCTTTGATGATATTTTGATATTTAGCAAAACATGGGAAGAACATAAGAGGCATTTAGATGAGGTTCTAAGCATCCTTGAGAGGGAGTCTTTGTATGCTAAGGAGTCAAAATGCGAATTTGGTATGACAGGGCTTCTTTACCTTGGTCACATAATCAGCTCCAAGGGTGTTAGAGTGGATCCAGAAAAGATCAAGGTGATTTTAGATAGGTCTCCACCCATTAATCTCTCACAACTTAAGGGTTTTTTTGGTCTATGTGGTTTTTATAGGAGATTTGTTAAAGTATTTTCATAGGTGGCTGCCCAACTTATTGAATTGACCAAAAAGGGGGCATTTGTTTGGTCTAATGCAACACAACAATGCTTTGATCAGTTTAAGCAGATTATGAGTTCATGCCCAGTTCTAGCTATTCCCGATTTCTCCAAGCCTTTTGAGCTTGAGTGTGATGCTTCTGGAGAGGGAATAGGTGTTGTCTTGATGCAGGAAAGCATCCCATTGCATTTGAGAGCAGGAAGTTGAGGGGTGCTGAGAGGAGTTACTCTATCTATGACAAGGAGATGCTGGCCATTATGCATGTCTTGGCCAAGTTCAAACCATATCTTGTAGGAGGTAAGTTCATTGTCAAAACCGACCACAACAGTGTTAAGTATTTCCTGAATCAAAAAGATCTAAATGACAGACAACAAAAATGGGTAAGTAAGCTTCAAACTTACGACTTTGACATTGTATCTGTCAAAGGGAAGAGAAACATTGTGGCTGATGCTTTGTCTAGGAGACCACATTTATGTTCTTTAGTGGAAATTATAGCAGATTGGAAAGAACAGATTTCAATAGATTATGCTAAGGACTCTTGGGCTACTAGTATCATTGAGGGTACTATATAGGATGACAGGTACACTATGGTAAATGAACTTATTATTTACAAAAATAGAATCTGTTTAATACCTTATTCAGAGTTTAAGTTGAAGGTTATAAGGTCTATTCATGATACACCTATGGCTGGTCAACCGGGTTTTTTCAAGACACACAGGAATATCTAGGAAAGGTTTACGTGGAAAGGACTTAAGAATGAAGTCCTTAAGTATGTTCGGGAATGTTCCACCTGTCAGCAAAATAAGAGTGAGCATACTTATCTAGCTGGTTTGTTGTAGCCCTTCCTTATTTTTAGTCAAAAGTGGAAAAATATCTCAATGGACTTTATCACAGGGCTACCTAAGGTGCAAGGTAAGGAATGCATCTATGTTATGGTGGATAGATTAACCAAATTTGCCCATTTCTTTGCTATCTTAGCAGTTTATACAACAACATAGGTAGCAGATTTGTTCTTCAAAGAGAGATCCAGGTTGCATGGGATGCCCAAGAACATAGTCAATGACAGGGACAATAAGTTTTGGAGATTATTTTGATAGTAACATTTCAGATTGAGTGGGACTGAGCTCACTCCTAGTACCAACTATCACCCACAGATAGATGGGCAGACTGAAATTATGAATAAGTGGGTGGAAGGGTACCTATGAAATTATATTTTAGGGCAGCAGAAGGCATGGAGACATAAGGAAATAAATAAATAAATAAAAAGTTGATTCATCTCTTCAAAAAGGGGCGTTGGGTTTTAGAGGGAAATGAATATTTTAAAAAGGGCTTTTTCGCAACAAATGAAATATAAGGGATTTTGCTTATGCTTGAGAATTAATATTGCTGAATTACTGTTGGGGTTTCTCCAAGAACTTCTTGAAGACAAAAAAGCTTCATGAATAATATCATCCACGGTGGTGAAAGATCTTCCTTGGGTGATTGCTGATAGATTCATCCAAAGTCTATGATTGTGCTTCATTGATTGAATTTTCAGATTGATGCAGGAGGGTTTGAATGCAAAATCTTTTGAAGATTCTTCGAATAAAAGATTTTGGGTGTTAAGTTGCAGATATTGGGGAGGGTTAGAGTGATTGCCATTTCATTGCTAGCTGCATTGGGGTTTTTTGGTCTGGCCGCTTCCTTTTGGGCAGGTCTTCCAGATTTTCATCTACAACACCATTGTTTCAAGCTACAGCAGCATATATTTATGTGACAGCAGTATAATAACATTGTGAGTCTACACCATATGATATTATATCACAGCTGTTGTAATTCTGAGTTTGTAACAGCAAGCATAGCAATTGAAGATCAAAATATAATGATGGAGTTTGAGGTCAGATTTTTGTTATTAAGAGTTTCTTTATGCATGCCAAGTGTTTGTTGAAATGTTCATGATATTTTTATGCATTGTGGGTTTTCTGTTTGAACAAATATTATCCCAAATTACAATTTGAGTGACCCCATTCCAAAACACATTGAAAAACTTTGAAACAATCACTATACAACGTGTTAGATGAAATGCCTGCTCACCAAAAGTCAGAAATATTTGTGCGTTGCGGAAAAAAAAAATTGGTTTAAAAATTGGGGTTATTATTACAGAAAGACCAAGTCTAGATGCCCATGGATGCATTACAGCATCTTCTCAGCACCTTGAAAGAGGAAAACCCGACAAATTGGGAGCTCAACTAGGAAATATGGTGGCTCATCCACCAGAGTGTGGCTTCTGAGTCTGCGAAGGCCACTTGGCTGCAGACACTACAGAGGTCTGCACAATGTCGAACCTCCAATCTAAGATGCTACAAATGTGCTTGACGTGGTAGCAAGTCGTCTTCCAATACCTACCCCATGGATGTCAACAACTCCAACAAAGAGGAGGGTGATAGGGCAAGAGTGCCCATCACCGAGGATAGTGACATCCCTGCAAATTTCTTGGCCCTTGGCCGCTCCCACTAACTGCAGGCATTGCATTTTATCTGCTAGGTTCCTTCTTTCCATACTTTAATTTTAAATGTACCTACTTAGCTTTGTTTCACAGTTCTTTTCTTTGGACAACTTTTGTTATCTCTAGGTTTAGATTAGCTTATTTTAGACCATAACTATCTTAGTCATAATACTAAGCAGCTCTGGTATCAGTTTTATATTCACCCGTCTCCCTTGATACAAGGCACGACCTTGATTTTGTACCAAACTTTTCATTAATGGAAATATTATTTCTTTTAAAAAGAGAGAGAAGTAGACACCAATACTATCCACTTAGCCATGGCATTGAACAAGTACTCCATGCTAACACTTTTGGTATGTAAACGATATTCAGCTTTGAATGGCACCAAAATTAATAATCCTGTACTTTTTCTTGATTATGTAAAGCTCTCAGCTCATTGTACTGGATAGAAGTGTAGTGCACATCCAGCGCCACTAACCGGACACAATAAGACAAGGTCCGCAAACCCTCACCCAATTTTTTTGATGCATGAGACTTAAGTGAAAGTTGATGGAAGATCAATCAATCCAAGTTGCAGTGGAAAATATATAACAGCCTAATACTGTCATTCAGAACATTCAAGGAATTTGGAAAAGATGAGACGAAACGGAAATTCAAACCCAACTGTTTTCTGTGCTATGGACGATAACCCCAATGTTATGGACTACAATGTTGGTGTGACAGGAGAGAATGTGAACACTACGACAGTCTTGTTCTACACTTAAAAATACAAAAATCTAATCCTTCCGACCCCTTTAATAGGTAATCCAGAAGATACTCCTACAAGGAAAACTTTCTTAATATCGGGGGAGGTATTGATATCATGAAGGTGTGAGTATACCACCATTATGGACTGTGAAGTAACAAGAGTTACTTATTAGATTACTTTACTATAGGTTGAAATTTAAGCATAGGATAAGAAACCGATAGATCATCATATCAATACCAATACAAGGATAAAGTAAGAAGACATATTGCACAGCATTGCTTAACATAGTACCCAGCTTAACAAAATATAAGTCCTTGAGTCTTAATCTTATGAAACATGATACAAGCCATCTCTATTGATGAATCTAGTATTTAAGGCCATATAAAACAGCCCTAACATGATCCAACTAGTCTTCAAGGCAAAATGAAATTGAAATGGCAATCCAATATTAAGGGAGCCTTTAGGGGTTATCGACCTAGAGGCTGTCAGTATGATTACATGCCATATGTACATCAAAACCATGAATACAACATCACTCATAAAGGGGGTCTGAAGATCTAAGCCATATATCTTAGCCATAGTTCAAAAATTCGTACTTGGCAGGCCAAAATTTTGACCAGGACTCGAGACTTGGGACTCGGGAGTTTCTTGGCAATTACTCGGCAACTTTATCGCTACTTTAAAAAACATATAAATTCATAAAATAAACTTAAATAACATGTAAAACATTGTTAAATGACATGAGAAATTAATGTAGAGAATGCCATAAGTATATTTTCTATTAATTTTTGACCAAAAAAGAATATAAACTACAAAGTTACAAACTACAATGCTCATAAAGTCACATGAAATATCAAATATACATATTTCATTTATTTGTAGTGCCTAAAATAAGTTTGCGGTGGTTGCCTCGTGGAAGTGGAAGGTAAAGATTCCTCATTTGCATTGCCAACATCGTCAACAAAGATATCATCTGGATCCTCACCAACCCCTCCTTATGCCTCTATTGCACTAGATGCTATTGCTTCTTTTGCTTCCCTCTCCAAATCTGCGATCTCCTCTGCAATAAACATGGACTTTGCATCGTCAGCGATCTAGTCGGCATATGGATCGATCTCATCCAAGTCAATTCCATCATGTTCTCTAGCCCCTTCACTTTGTTGTGCCCCAACACACCCCATTTTAATTTTTTAAATAGGGACCCATCTTATCAGAAAATCTTTATTTTAGGGTCATTTTCAACCTTAGGGGGCTTTTATTTTGACTCCATGTATTAGCCTAAGGTTGCTTTCAAAGTCTAAATTTGCATTCCGAAGTTAAAAGGAAAAGTAAACCAAAGCTATGCTTAGGCCAAACTAATGTTTCATCATTCACCTTTGGTTTTCTTTAAAATTTAAGAGAGCTTATGTATGTGCATGTTGGGTTTCAATTCTAATGGCTAACAAAGCTTATGTGTTTGTTCGAAAGCTTATATATTGGGTTTTCAATTTTTTGACTAACGGACTGACGTGTTTGTGCCAGGTATGTTATTTGTTTTGGTTTTGTCTTGCGTAGGCTGTTCCACACTTAGAACTTTTCCTATTTTGCACCTGGATGCCTGCTAACTCATTTGATTTTGCCATGTGATGTTTGCCCGCTCACCTGGAGGACCCAACAACAAGCCAAGTCATCGCTTCATAACATTTTTTTCGAGATTATGACAGGTGTCATCCACCCAATAACTCGTGGCCTTATTCTCAAAAGAATTTTTTTGGATTTTCCCAGGCAAGCGGATCTTCAGGATTTCGCCAAGTGTCACAATCCCTCTCACCTAGACCCTGACACAACAAAGGTTAATTATATGAAAACTTTGGGCTAGCAGAGCGTCGGGATCATGCCACATGGCATCATCTCGTTAACCTGCTGGGATCAAAACACTTCAAAGAATCACTAAGTCTTCCGAACCAATGATAAACATCCACATGGCATCATCTCATTGACCCGAGAGTGACATCAACAAGTTTCAACTGTACGGCAACTCCGGGCTAGCAGATTGTCAGGATCACAACACGTCACAATCCTGCTCACTCGGAGCCTAACACATCAAAGGTTAATTGTATGAAAGCCTCGAGCAAGCGAAGTGCTGAGATTGTGACAAGTGTCGTAATCTTGTTAAGCCACAACCATGAGAACAAAACACAGTAAACCAGGAACAGGGACCAACAGAGTAATGACACACAACCACGTGTCCCTGGGACACATGACAAACATGCAAATGACAAAGACATAAGTGCCAATTTTGAAAGCATATAAAGATGACATATATCAAACTAAGTTGACAAAGCACCCGGAAGAAAGGGGAAAAAGCAACATGGCAGGTAAAGTCATAGAATTAGGCAATACACAGGCAAAATTCAAATATGAAAAGCAAAAAAAGGAAGGGAGCGAAAGCTGTTACTGCCATTAATTCACACGAACTAGCAAACTTAATGCATTCAATTCAAAAGGCCAACGAATCCAAAAGTAATATATGCAGTTTGCAAAGCATAATGCGATTATATTGCCTTCTAGCTATCAAGTTCAAAACACAAAATCGAGCTCTATTGATACCAAGCAATTTTCAGCTTTCAGAGACCAGAGCTTTCCTGTGTAAATTGCAATGACATCCTCGTTGTGCACTCCTCCATCTGCATATTCCATTGCTGGACCAACTAAGTACACAGATACAATGCTCGACTTCGCTGTTCTCAATCATGACTTCAAGCACTATTATGCAATTTGGGAAGTGGTCAATGCAGTCGAGCCATATAGGACCGAAGACCAGCTTTCAATCTTCACAGAGAGATACATGGACGACCTCCTCGCAATCAAGGCAGTAGGCTTGCATGATGTTGTTGCCAAACCATAGGTATTGCCCTGCATTGATGCTCTCTATGATTTGTTTACAAATGACAAAATTACTAGCAAAATATTACACTTTCGGTAGAGCACCACTCCTGTAGCCTATATTAGTGGAGATGCCTTTGAAAAGTATGAAAGGCTCCCTATGCTTGAGATGACCTATGGACCAGGCATGGTCAATACCTGGTTGCATGCCAACAACGTCACCAACAAATTGCAACAATGGGCAAGTGACCTAAGTAACTTTGCAATTTAGGGCCCTATCTCTGCTATCCCTATTATTGCCTTTAGGGAAGGAGTAAGGATCGCTATGGCTTTATTGAACAGGTTTTTGGCTTTGTCAATGATATATGAATCCCTTTGCTTGACATCATTTTGACCTCTACTAGAATCATTGCCCTGGGGGAAATCAATAGCTTCAATTTGATTCATAGGATCACCAACCTAGGAAGCCTGCCAGATAGCAATTTCTACATGATGTCTTACTTAGTGGATGTTGTGACTGCAATTGTGCACTCAACTCATGAGGAACGCTGGGAACCATCTGTAGAGTAACCCAAGAACATAATTTGTGAAGAATGCAATGTCCATGTTGACATATTTAGGTGAAAATGACAACGCTGACTAAAACATTTTATCCAATGGTATATTAGGCCATTTATGAAGACATGCCTAGGCTGTCAGAGTCAATCACCAAAGCACACCCTTTGTACATACCTCGGCTTGTTCCAGACAAGGTAGCAAAGCAGGAGATTGCAGCTCAACTGGCTGACAGTGTAGACGTCCAATTGAGGAATGCCAGGCAGGCAACTATGCATCCAACCCCCCTCAGCATTGGCCGAATACAATACACAAACAAGGTGGGAGCACTTTCAACCTGTGGGAAAAATTAGGGTGCATTATGGATTCAAATGGGCACAATTTAGGCACTGGGACCTGTTGACGCAGTGGATTTCACCCTTGACAGGACGTTGAGCTCCTGTCTTCCACGCATCACAATGGAAACTCCCCTCTTGCATGTGGGCCTGGCAAAACTGGGGGAGAGTCTCTAGATAAGGGCTAGCTCCCTTTGATGTATTTCTATGGTCCTGGATTTTCTACTGCTAACAATGGGGGGGGTGAAAAGAGAGAAGGATGCTGAAAATAGAACCTAAACTAAATGGTGATACACCAAAAAAGTTGATTTACTTAGCTTGAACCTAGACTTTTCACTAAGAACCCGCTGGCATACACTTCATTTGATATGAGAAACTCTTCTACATCAGTGAGCTAGGGGTCCTCTTGAGATACAGGGAGGAAGAACTACCAGAGGTGTTCTAAGACACACTATGGCAGCCTGTTCACATGCGCCTATACTCTGTTGTAGACACTTCTAGCAGACCTGCAAAAGAAGAAACTTCACAATACACTAGACACGCTGGAATCGTTCTGTGAAAGCATAAAAGAAAAATGACTTAACACAAAACAAAGCCATAGACATGCAAAAGTGTAAGCTCAAATGGAGGTAAAAATGCTATGTCTTGATTCAAGGTAAAATCCGGCAGAGCTCCGCCTTACAAGCCAAGAGATATATTCTCAAATGAAAGATTACAATATATATAGAGAGAGAGGAAGTAAAGGCGCCCCTTTGGAAAAGACTTTGGCGCCTTTTTACAAGTTGGCCCATGTGCGTTGAGAGCGTTGGGAAGAGGAAGCTGCTGAAAAAAAGGATGCTGTGTCGGCTGCCAGTTTTGACCTTGGCGTTCAAACATTAATGTGAAAGCATAGGCCGCACCTCTTTATCTGCAAACAAGACCGCCCCTTCAAGATATTCACGCTATTTGTCTGCTCATCAATGCAAAGTGGAGAAAACAGGTCACGCCGTTCACTATTTGCACTCTTTGATGACCACTTGGCAGACACTATTTCAACTGCAGGAATAACTCGCCTCCCCTTTGCCACCTGGGCTGTTTTGTCCATAGTCATGATTTTGTCCCTTCCTGGCTTTGTCTTTTCTTGGAATTTGAGCTCTCGGGGCTATCTTATCATCCTTTGCTGGCTTCTTGGGCTCTTTCATCAGCAGTTCGCTGAGTTCATTCTTAACTTTTGTCTTTTCCCAGCTTTGTCTTTTGTTGGTTTTGTCTCTTCCTCTCTTAGCTCTTTGGGCTCCCTTTTGGTTGGCGCTTAAGTATTTAAAGATCAACGGCTATTTCATTGCCGTAAAATTGATGTTCGCGGGCCCGTCGCCATTTGAAAGCCAACGACTAGTTCATGGTGCCCAACTTTGACGTCCGCGGGCCTGTCACCCCTTGGTCAATTCCTTCGGCTTTTTCCTTTGGAACCTCCCGAAGGGAAGGTGTCCCTTCGGGCCTTGAGAAAGGTCCTTCTTTCGGCAATCGAGAGTCCCCCGCAAGGGCACCTGCCCTTCGGGGTCCTTCGGCGGCCTTGCTCTTTAAATCCTTCGGACAAAATGTCTGAAGGAATTCCTTTAGACATTTTGTTCGAAGGATATCTTCCTTTGAATTCCTCGTTAATTCCTTCGATCCCTTTTTCTTTCGGGCGAATTCCTTCAGACAAAATTCCGAAGGAATTTCTTCAGACTTTTCGTCCGAAAGAATTCATCTTGTCTTTTTATTGCCGCGGGATTTTCTTCCGAAGGATTTCTTCAGACAAAATGTCCAAAGGAATTCCTTCGGACATTTTGTCCGAAGAAATTCTGCCTTCGCTTTTCCTTATATCTTTTTGCCTTGCGGAAATTTCCTTTGGACAGAAAGTCTGAAGGAATTCTTTGCCTTGGTCCTTCTTCCCTTTAAGTGCTTTCCTGCCCTCCACAAAGGTACTTTAAGCCCAAAGCTACCCTTCGTACTTTTGCAATGGTCCATTTTGCTCATCACCTGCCCTCTGCAAGGGCACTTTGGTCTCCAAACTGTCTTTTCGAAAAAGTTACAAAGGTCCTTTTGTCGCCTAAGTGCCCTCCGCAGTCTGCTGGAATGGTCCAGTTTGTGTCTGACCGCCCTCCGCAAAGGCACTTGTCTTTCGGGCTTTTGGAAGACTCTTTTGAACTTTCCGATTGAACCATTTCTTGAACCATCCCTCATTGAACCAAACGTTGAACCAACTGAGTGAACCAACCGATTGAACCAACTCGTTGAACTGAGTGATTGAACCAACTGAGTGAACCAAAATATTGAACCAATTGAGTGAACCAACCGATTGAATGGTTCAATGGTTCATCGGTTCAATGGTCCGAAGAAGCTTTGTAAGAAACCTTGCATTCTTTGAACTGGTTCATCATCTGCCGAAAAACTTGTGCAACCAAATTTGAACTGGCTCAGAACAGCAGGGAAAGAATAATAATAATAATAATAATAATAATAATAATAATAATAATAAAATTTTTAATGTCCACGAAACTAAAAATAGCCTATGGGACAGCAAGACAACTCAAGCAGATTTAAGTAGCACTGTTCGCTTCTTGTGTAGGTTGATGATGAGCCCCCCTAATTGCTCAATGTGCTCTTCGTTGAATAGGTTATGCCAAGAACTATCACATATAGTATCCGCAAATTTATCTCTGCTATCCTTGTAGGCCTCACATTCTAGAATAAAGTGTTGTTCAGTTTCCACTTTCCCAGAATTGCAAAATCTGCAAATTCTCTCTTCCCAAGCCTCCTTTGGCTTCTTCCAACGCCCGGTCTCACAACGAAGTTGGTGAGAGTTGGTTCTCAGCTGAGCAATAAGAATTTTAGCCCTCCAAGAAATGTTGGCTCCTATGTACGCTTTTTGGAGTTGATCACAAGTGGGGTTGAACTCATTTATACAATATAGTTTCTTCCTCCCGATCTCGCTTCCCCAATTTCTCTTGTAGAATTTCTCCATAACAAAGACTTTTATTTCTTTATTATTTGTGGGGCACATATTGAATTGAATATTCCATTTACTCATCCATGTGATGTTTTGTTGCATCCATGTCATTTTTCGCTTACATAGTGTATCACTAAAAACAACTTTAGGCCATCTATCCTCTTCCATTTTTTCGATTCTTTTTAAATAGCTTAAAAGGCGAACCATAGCAAGTGCCTCGATAGGAACAGCCCCCATTTCACTTAGCATGATGTCATATGGAACCGTGCTTTTGATTTTAATCTTGCTTGTAATCAAGCGCTTTTGGATTCCTTCGATTTGTTTCCATTGTGCTATAGTAGTGCTGTTGGCCCATAATTCACACCCTTAAAGAACAACTGGCAGCACAAGAAGACCGAACAAGGTTTGAATAGTTTTCCAATCCCACAACTCTGCTTCACGGCACTTATTCTGAAGAGCATAGAAAGCCTTCCACCCACCTAATGTCCTTTTATACCTGCAGCTAGACCAGCTTAGCTTTTTGTTGAAATCGATGCCAAGGTATTTATAATCCGCAACCTCTTCGAGAAGACTTCCATTGTAATAAAATTCATGTTGATGCTGTTTTTTATTATTAGAGAAAATCATAACCTTAGTCTTGCAGATATTGACCTGCATCCCCACCATTCTGCAAAAGCGCTCAAGAGAAGATAGATGGTCTTGCAAACCACAGGCAGATTTGGTAATTAAAATGAGATTGTCCGCATATAAGAGCAACTTTATAACAAATTCACCTAGCTGAATGCCTTCACCGTTTTGTATGTTTAACCACTCTTCCATTTTGTCAATATATAAACCAAATAAAGTAGGAGACAAAGGGCAGCCCTGTTTGACCCCGATATCGCTCCTGAAACATTTTGAAATGCCATCTGAAGTTCTGATTTTCACTTTCACCTCTTCGTACATCCTATGAACAGCAGCTCTGAGATGCCTAGGAATCCCCAATTCTTCCATCCTGAACCAAAGCTTGTCTCTCGGAACGGTATCAAAAGCCTTTTTGAAGTCAACAAAGCAACAAAAAACCTCTTCCTTTTTCTCCCACTCTTTTTCAATAATGTGTCTCAGAGTGACACAGTGATCCACTGTCGAGTGCTTTGGCCTAAAACCAGCTTGCCCTTTAGCACGTTTATGGTTTTCTTCTGCCCATTTGTTGATCCTAGTTTCTATCATGCTGCCAAAAAGTTTAGCAAAGAGGGGATTGATCATTATAGTCCTATAGTTGGAGGGATTGTTAACATCACCACTCTTAAAAAGTGGTATTGCAAAGCTGATTGTCCAATCTTTCGGAAACCCTTCTTGGCAGATTTTGTTGAAGATTTCAGTGATGTGCGGTGCAAGAGTTTTCATGCCCCACTTCAAATATTCGGCTTGAAGTGCAACAAGATCTTTTGCTTTACCTCCACCCAACTTCTTAATCCCTGTCTCTACCTCTTGCACAGTGAAAATGTTTGTAGTATCGTTGACCAAAGGTGGCTGTCCCACTCCACCCTCTCGTTCATAAAGTTTCTTAGCATATTCAAACCATTGGGTGGCAGTAATATTATTTTCATTTTGCTTTCTCCTTGGTTGGAGTTCTTTCCAAAAACGTTTGGGGTTATTTCTGCCCAAGAAAATTAGCTCCTCTCTCCTTGTGAACATAAAATCAGTTTTTTTCTTCTTTAGGATCTGTTTGTAGGCCTTAATGTCGAGGTTAGTTTTATTTGACTCCCTTAGGTTCCTCCTAGCCCTCTTGCATTCCTTGTCAAACCATGCATTGGTTGGAAAACAATTAGTTTCAGATTTTCTAGTTTTTGCTCTCTTGCATTTTGAAAGAGCCTCGTGAATCAGATTTGATAAGTCATGACTGTTAACACCATGCTTATACATAGGGTGTCCCATACAAAGTTCCTCAAGAGAAGGAGACCAATTTTGGCCTGCAGGACCAAAATGGTCAACAGGACCCCAGGAAAGTTGTCAAGGAACATCTGAAGAGGTATGAGAAAAAGGTGAGTTAATTACGGGCATCAATCTTACAATCATGATGTATTCATGATTGCCAAGGATGACATAGAGGTTCACACAATGATGAACAAAGTGAATATGTCTATGTTTGTAGCCCAATGCATTCAATATGACCCCAAAATTACTGAGGCAAATGCTAAGAGAATTGAGAGTGAACAATGGGTGTCTACACCCATTCATGCACCTCCTCTCCCAAGAGAAACATAAAGGCAAGAGCAAGTTGGTCCATCTAGATAGGCAGATGTGGAAGATAGGTAGGAGGTTAACCAAGGCTTATCTGCACATACTATTACTGCTACTCAGCCTACAGCTAGCATAATGGGTCCTACAAGTTCTACTGGGGCACCTGGATTATTCTCTATGATGCCTTTTCCTCCACTCACTACTGTGAAACAAGTAAGTCTTCCATCTTTCCTTTCTTCAATTTCTATTGTTTCTCCTCCCCCATCACCAATTCATGCAAACCACCATTGGTAGTGTCCCAATCTCTTGGGCAACCATCTTCACGTCGTAGTACCCCCAACAACTATTGTTGTTCTCACTTCATCTCCACCTGTTACCCTAGTAGCCCCATCATCCTCTCCACCTCCTCCAAGGTGGGCTTCCATTTCTACTGAGTCACCTATTGTCTACAAGAGAAAGCCCAAGACTCGACCTGAGGAGGGATCAGGGAAAGAAAAGGAGAGAAGGGGGTCACTTGATCAGAGGCCCTTGATGTACTGGACAATGATGAAGAAGAAAAGAAGTGGGCTACTGAGGAAGAGTGGGTATTTGGGACAAAAATAGAACTATTAGAGTCCATCAATGAGACTACAGAGAGTGACCCTGAAGATGAATGGATGATTGAAGAGGATGGTCAATCAGGAGGAACTGAAATATTGGGAGAAACTGAAGAAGAGCCTACAAAACTATTGTTAGATGCAGAAGGAGACATGGAAGACATGGAATGCGAGGTAAATTCAAAACTGCAGGCCTCCACTTAGGGGCCATCATCCACCACACCTCCATGCTCTCCAATTCAACTTACTTCAGTTGCAACAATGATAGCTTCCCCAACTATTTATTCCCAAAATGTAAGTTCTTAGGTCTCACATTCTTTGGCTACTACAACTACAACTACTACTACTACAATAGGTGTTATCGGGACTGCTTCTCATTCTTTGCATTCTTTGAGCCCAACAAATAAGGCCCAGGGAACGACAATGCCAATTTTGCCAACCACAATCCAAAACCCTGTGATTTGGGCTTTTCCACCTCCAAGTCAACCTCCTAAGAGCACTAGTGCTACGACACCACTATAGGGACTATATATACATCTGTTACTAATTATTTGCAAAATCTGCTTAACACCCTAGTGACACACTCATTCTTTAGTACCAATAGCCCTCAGTCCTCTCAGCCAACACGACAAGTGCATTTTGAGAGTCTGGTGTCTAATTCAATTTTTGCTACATAGGCTACTGCCCTTAGGCCATCTACACAACTAGGTATGCCCATTGGCTAGGCTTCCCACACATGTTTTGTTGCAGTCACAATACACAGAGTCTAGGAAAGCCAAATATATCATAAATACCCTGCCCAAAAGCAAGTCACTGGTTGAAGGAGGGCTCTACCTCCTTTTCCTCAGTTGGGGACATCTTCCCTTAAACCTATGCTTCCTATAGGACATTCTACTTATTCCACTCCTGCAGAAATAGAGCAAGTTGAACAACTAGTTGCATTAAATGTCCCTTCATGGATTCAGAGGCTACAACAAGAAGAGGTAGGTAGGTAGGATTTGGTGATTGTAGAGCAGCCAACGGTGAAATTTCATTTTGACAAGCAAACTAACACCTTGAGGAAGGTGAAGAAGAACACTATGGTAGCAGAAGGGGAAAAGGTTGAGTTGGAGTAGAGAGAGGATATATTCTCTCTGACAAAAAGAAGGAAAATTAACCCCCTTGACTTGGACCAGTACATAAAAGACCCCTACATTTGTGTGGATGTTACAGGGGGTGTAATAAAGGAGATGTTCATGAGTTATGATCAATCCAAGGAGACACTTCAAGAGAGAAGTACTATTCAACCTCTGAGGGAGATCATTGACAATGTGCAGGGTGCAGCCATGAAGTTGTATGACATCATTAAGTTAATAATGTCTGCCAAGGCAGAATCCCACTCTAGATGGGGGGATATATATCAATTAGTTAATAAGATGAAGAATATGGAGGGCAAGCTCCATTTTTTGAGCCAACCGGGTAGGAACATGGCATATGCCCATTTAAACTTAACAACAACACCAGATGCTGCTTGGGTGCAAAATTACATAGTTGCAAGGAGAGACAATTTGATTGAATGGCATTAAGAGATGCGAGCTTTAGTACAACAGTTCACAAACCACGAGTGACAAGCCATCTCAATTTTGAAAGATATGAGGGTCATTGAAGTGATCAATCCTCTTGGACAATTGGTTTTGTTGGCCAAATTTGGCCCACATACCAAGCTGTGCCTAGGTGGATCAAATTGCTAATGGATGAGCAGATGAACAAATGTTCTGGATGGAATGAGTGGACCAGAGAGATCTTATAGTGCTCATAAAGCTTTTGAAACACTTTAAGTTTGCTTAAAGTGTATTTTGTCAAATTCTAAGGGACAGGTCTGTAGAGCAAAGAAGAGCTTTTGAGTAGGTTTCAGGGTGAAACCAAGTAGTTAGGGGTCATAAAAGCAGCAGCATTAGGCCTACAAAATCTACGGACTCCATCAGAACATCTACGGACTCCATCAGTATTTACAAAAATACAAGTTGGAAGACTTCGGGTACTTTGCTTAATTTGGCTAGTAGGTTGCGAGTCATAAGAAAACCGAAGCAAGCCCAAGGGCACTTTTCTTGGCAAAGTAGTCCACTTCAAAGTTTCCTAAGGGCAATTCCAATTCTTTTGAAGGGCACTTTTGGAGCAAAAAGACCAAAACAAGAATTCAGAAGGGTATATTCCTTTCGGAAGGACCATTTGTAGAAAGCCCGAAGGGTCTCTTTCCCTTCGAGAAAGTCCTTGTCAAAAACTTGAGGGGCAATTTGGAAAGGTTCCAAGGAACAATTCCTTCGGACTTTTTGTCCGAAGGAAATAAGCAAAGGGGATAGCCGCGAAAATAATCCCGAAGGGAAAGAACGAAAACAAGAAGTCTGAAGGAATTCCTTCGAGAGAATTGTCCGAGGAAAAGGTTCTAAGCAAATTGTCCGAAGAAAAGGCTCGAAAGGCAAAAGTATCCGAGGGAATTGACGGGCCCGCAGACGTCAAAATCTAGCCCCAACAAATAGCTGTTTGAGTTTGAAAAGCATGGGACGTTTTCATGGACGTCAATTTTAGGGTGATGGACTAGCCGTTGGGAAGTAGCCCAGCTCCAAAAGCCCGAAGACTTAAACCCTGAAAAGTCTAAAGTAATCAAGCTCGGCAAGCCCGAAATAGAAGAGCTCCAAAAGCCTGAAGAATTCAAGCTTGAAGAGCCCAAAAACATTGAGCTCCAAAAGTCCGAAGTAATCCAACTCCAAAAGCCCGAAGGAAGGGAGCTTGAAGAACCCAAATAGGTCTTGAAAAGTGTTTTCGCGATTCTCCAAGGACAAAACTTATGAAAGGAGCTTATAAACTTTATAAGCTAAGTAGTGAGGAAAGCCCGATTTACACTGCGAAGAGTAAATCGGGTTTTCAAGGCTACTTAACTTAAAAACTTTATAAGTTAAGACAGGATAATAGCCCAGTAAGATCAAAATCACAAGTAATGGTCAAGTGGTCAAGAAATTCGAAGGGCTAAGCAGTCAAAGACAAGTGGGACAAGGGCATCCAGCTGGCAGGGAAATCGACGACTCGTAGGCATCCATGACAGGAAGATCTACGACGTGAGTCAAGGATCCGAGGTGATTCCCGATGACCAATTAGAACAAAGGAGAGTCCAAGTGACTAGTGGGAGCTAGTAGCTGAAAATTTAATGAAGGCTTTCATCCTTCGACATGGCTCCTGCTCTCAACGAATGGCCACACGACCAAAAGCAGCATGGTTCGGCCTAAGCTAAAAAGCATGAAGACCTCATCCTTTTCAGACAGGACACGCGAAGGGGAAGGTCGCCATGATGAGTTTAATGTAGGCATCAACTCAGTCGTGCAAAACGGAGACATCCAGCTACCCGCGACATGGCTCCCTCAAAATCCACCCAAGGGTGACTTGAATGCAGGATGGGATCGAAGAGATTGGCGATGACTTTGAACGACTCACTCCATGGTCATAAAAGGACGACGGTGGTGGTTGCAGGAATTTATGGCTCCCCTCTTTCCGTTTTCTCACGCAGTCCCTCTTCTCTTTTGTCTCTTCAATATATACGGGCTTTCAAGCCATTGTAATGGTTCCCAGTTTTTAGACTTTTTCATCTTTCTAGGAGATGGACATTCATTGAGATACTGCAAAGTATGCTCCGCTTGATTAGGCTCGACCCTGTCAAGTCTATTTTAAGAACTACCTCTTGATGTAATAAGATGATTTCTTTGCCTATCTCTTGTCGTTGATCAGTGCCTTAGTATGTTTGTGCTTGGTGGATGCGTGAAGAAGATTCTTCCAGGTCTATCAGCTTTTTGCTTGCCTCTTTAATGTATTTTCAAGCTGTTGCCGGTCTGGATTAGTGTTCTGCTTGAACCTCTTCCAGTGTGTTAACTTGGTCTCAAGATTGTGTAAGCCATAGTTGTCTTATGACTGATCTAGTGTGGGTTCAAGCATAGATGAGTGTCCATTTTACTTTGGTGCATCGCCTGGTTAGCTTTCTTAGGAGCCCTTATCCCCTTTCTAACCCTTTTCTCGTGAAGCATTAGTTTAGCTTTTTAGTTTAGGTGAGCATCAAAGAGGAACCAGTCTACTCCAGAGGTTCAACCTCACTACAAGATACCCACAGCTTGAGGTTGTCCCAACGCTTGTAGTTAGGAGTGAGAGAGCTTGAAAATCTCTCCCACAAAGGGTGCAATTCTAGCCTACAACAGGTTTTGAAGCACATCTTTGAGAATCTCCTTTGGACCACAACTGATAGCTTCAAATCAGAGATTGAGGGGACAGTCAAAACCAATGAGATCTTGCAGCTGATAAATTTTGCTAGAGATAGGGTTACTACCACAAAAATCCTTTATGTGGAGATTAGCGCTGCACCAAGCATCCATAGGAAGTTGATGAACAAGCTTCCACAGTTGTTCAATAGACCTTTGCTCTATTTTGAGGCTATTGACATAGATTTCCAGGCTAGTCATGCCTTGTACCTAAAATTAGAAGCAACAAAGCAGTCAACTTTAGTCACAACACCTATTGACATGTCTACAACAGCAGTGCCCGTTCAAGGTACAACTCAAATTACAACAACTTTTGTTGCAAACATGCAAGTGCTATCCATGTCTATTGCCACATCGTGAGGCAGCTTTTGTAATTGCATGTTTGGTTGTAACTTGAGTTTATTTTTAGCTATGCTATTACCTATGCTCCGAGTATCCTTTTGGGCAAAATTATTACTTTTGGCAACTATATTGTAAACATGCATGCTATGCATGAATTTACAGTCTATTTTTGGTCTTCGTAAATTTAGACTTTACTTGAGAGATGAGGAGTCCCCATCACAAGCTTATATATTACTTGTATCCTCCCAATTCCAAACGAAAGAGAATTTTGGCTATTAAGATTAATAGGAAATTCTAAGGATTGTTCTGCAATTGGTCTTGATTTGTAAATCTGGTTTTTCTCAAACCTTGTGAATTTAATAAGAAGTTTTGTCATTTTGGTTTCTTAGTCTTTTGGTTGTGCACGAGTTATCTTTTAAATACAATCATTCATATTGTGCTATAACTAATTTGAAAGCCTTTTGCATATTAATCATAATCTCCCTTTGTAGATGTGCAGTGGCAATCTGACAAACGCAACAACCTTCGATTATATATGCTTAAGTTTACTGTATTCTTGTTCCCTATGGTACTTAACTGTGTTTGATTGTTGGTGTGCTTATAGTATCTTGCAACAAACATTGGTTCTTGATTGCTTGTCCGACCCCTAGTTCAAGAGCCAGTTTGGAAAGTTTTCATCTTGTTTGGTCCACAAGGCTTTTTTCCTACTCTACCTTTCCCTCCTTTTGGTTTTATTTTGAATTTGACCCACCTCAAGTTAGATCCATTATCCATCCACCCATCTCAAGTAGATCTAGGTTCCCATCCATACCCGAATCATCCGTGGTAAAAAACTATTCTGCTCGTCGCTATTCCACTGATAGGTTGTTTATAAAACCCAATACTCTGCAACTCGTGCCTTGAAGTGAATATTTATCAATCCTAAAACGTTAGAGGCTACCTCGTAAGGTTCTTTGGTGTGCATAAAACCCACATCAACATGAATTTATTTAGCTCTAGGAGGGCTTTTTCGTTGCTTAGATGAAAATATCACTTGAATGGCACTCGATACATCTAGAAAATTAACAAGGTCCGTCTCTAGTACTAACTTGCTACACCCACCTTTGCAGATCCATAGAAAGGTTAGGTCAGATAAAGGTGTCTTGAGAAGATCTCGAGCTCAATCATATTCTCCAAGTAGACAACCCCGTCTTCCTCTGTGTCCAATGGCCCAAACTTGGCTAACCGGTTATGCTTTCAACATCATCGGAGACGTGGATGACCTACCTAGAAACCCTTCTCTTCCTTAGGAGGTAGGACTGCTGAAGAGCACATAAAGGCTTTTAAAATTGCTTTGGGAATATTGAATGTAGTCCATGAAGACGTGGCATATAAACTCTTTCCCTTTACATTGCAAGATGCTGCTTATGATTGGTTTCTTAATGTCCTAGAAGGTTCAATTACATTTTGAGAAGAATGCCACACCTTTCTGGTGCAGTTTGGCCGGGTTACTAGCCCTAGTGTCATATATCAACACTTTGCTAGTATGAAGAGGGAACCTAATGAACCCATCAGGGCCTTTAATGCAAAGTTACAAAAAATGTATGGTCAGGTAGACACCTCATATAAACCCAATGTTGTATTAGCCCTTGAAATGTACAAAAACACCATAGATCCTACAACTTCAGTATTCATGTGTAGGGTAGCCAATGTTAATGATTTGACACAAGCCTATGCTGAAGCTATTGAAGTTGATAAGCAAATGAATCCCCAATCACAAGGCTTGGTAAGGCCAAATGTTTATCTGACCTACCCAATACTAAATCCAATCCCGAATGCTAATCAAAACATTGCATCTCACAACCAAACACAGACCCATATGCAATTGCCTTTGTCTCATGTTGCATTGAACCAAAAGCTAAGCTTTCTGAACAATTCTTTCCAGATAGCTAATCCATATCAAGTTCAAGCCTTGGTCCTAGTCAATGCTTGCACCACATAGGGTGCCACTACTGACTCTAACAACGCTGAATTGGATGCTATCTAGAGAACGGTACAAAAGCTAAGCAATGAATGCTTGAGCATGTAGAAGCGTATGGGGACGATTGGTGGGCAGAATACCAATCAGAGCTTTGGATACTAGAGGTAGAACAAGCCCTTCAACAAGCATAGGAATAACATAGAACAACAACCACCTAACAAGATGCATGAAATAAACATCTTGGAGGCAACACTGCCCAATTAGTGTAGAGTTCACAATACAACACAACATGAAGAACTGGATTGCATAGAGTTCTACATTGCTTTTGAGATCTTTCAGAAAGAGATGGACAGACAAGAGAGCTTTGCAAATCAATCCGAGCCATCTCTTTTTACTGCTTCAAGTCATCCCAGTATAACAATGGTCTTTGAGACCTATGACTTTCCATTTCTAGTGGGGGATGAGAATGAACCAAAGGATAATATAGACGAGATCCATGCATTCCAACAATTCTGGAGGAACAATTACAATCTGAGGAACAAACAGCGTGCTACCACCTTTACGCCTCCAAACAACAATGCTACTACCCCTCCAGATCCTATGGCCAACAACAATCTGCCTCTTCTAAAGGAGAGAGATCAAGAACAAAGTACAGAGCCATAGAGCAGAGGAGGGTACAATATTGTTGAAGACATGAAGAAGATCAAAGCTAACATCACCTTGCACGAGTTGGCTCAGATCACTCAACAAAGAGAGTTGTTGGTTACAGCCTTGATTGGGAGACCTGCATCTAACAAGACAAAAAGCTACCCATGCTAATGTGATGGTCCACAAGGGCAAGCTTGAGGTACCACCTTTTTTGCTCACAGTTAGGATGTTCGGTAAGAATGTCCATAATTGTTTGGTGGACTCAGGATCCTTAGCCAATGTGATGTCGACAACTGTCTGTAAGAAGCTTAGGTTGACAAGTCCTCAATACCATGCATTGGAGAGTTGGGGTTGACAAGTCCTCAATAACTTGCATCTAAGTACAATAGTACATAAATATCTTAGTGGTGGACATCCCTAAAGCCTATGGTTTATTGCTCAATCGATATTGGTCAAAGACATTGAATGGGTACATGGATACTAATTTCTCACACATGTGGCTGCCTTGGAAGAGAGTAGCCAATCAGATTCGAGTTGACAAAGAACCAAAGATGAAGTATTTGATTATAGAATACAACATCAAGAATGAAAAGGTTAACTTCACATCTTTGCATGTAGGTGTTTACACATTCACTACACAACATGAACTTCCTGGACGAGAATTTGAAGGCCCTTCACAACTATGGACTCTCCACTTTGATGGTGTTCGATCCAAGCAAGGCTCAGGTGTTGGTATAGCTCTAACTAACCTAGACAGGAAGTAGTGTCTTGCTGCATACAGGTTACAATTCCCTTGCACCAACACTCAAGCTGAGTATGAAGCTCAGATTCTGGGCTTACAGTTTGCACTAAAGCACAGTGTCAAGCAATTGCAAATATTCAGTGATCTAGAGCCGGTTGTCAATCAAATCAGAAGAAAATATCCGTGCAAGCTGGCATATCTGAAGAAATACAAGCACAAAGCTTGGGACTTAATTGAGTCATTTGAAGCATTCAACATCAAAGTTGTCCCAAGAGAAGACAATCAGATTGCAGATTCGCTGGCAGCCTCAGTTGCCAACTTGGCACCACTCTAGGAGTCTAAGATGCAAAAGTTTTTTGTGGACCTAGTTCCTTGCCCCTCAGTCCCAGACAATGTAGAGAAATTTCAAGTCTTTGATGATGATTATCAGATCATTCACTTCTTGAACAACTTTGGGGCTTTTGAAGATCAAATAATAGATGAAAAAGACTTTGAGCAATGCAGAGGACCTGGGAGATGACGGCATTTTACAGCTCAAAGAAAACATAATTCCTATGGGGATGGTATCTTTAGAGAGCTTTTGACATAGATCCACACGCTAAATTGCAAAAACAACCAAAGACAAGTTAGGGTAATTTTGCCAAGGAGAATTTGGGCATTGAGGAGCATCCTCAGTATGTGAATGTTGGTTTGAGTTGCACTGGAAGTGAGAAACAAAAGTTGAGAAGTTTGTTGACAGAATGCAAAGATGTAATCACCTAGACATATGAAGATCTAAAAGTCTTTGACCCCAGGGTCATCACACACACTATCACACACAAAGAACAACCATTCTAGAAAAGACATCAACAACAACATGCTTTTTCCCATTTATTTCAACATCATAACCTTGGGTCTTCCTTTCCCACCTTTGTGGTTCATCATTCAAATCATGTTGATCCAAGAAGAATTTCAAGCCATTGCAGTTCGTCTCAACCACACATCTACCATAAACCAAGTGATGTCTGAATTTTACCAAAACATGCTTGATGGCAAGAATCTCCTTGTCATAAATAGAGAAACTATTTTCTGAATCTTTCAACTTCATGCTCTCCATCTTAATGGAGTCTCTCTTTTGGATTAATATGGCCTCAATACCTTCTCTTGAAACACCACATTCTACCACAAATGGTTGTGAGAAATATGAAATGGAAAATACAAGACATGTGATGGATTACTCTCTTAAGCTTATCAAAAACTTTAGGTATTCTATCTATCCATGCAAAAGCTCCTTTCTTTGTCATGTTGGTTAAGGATGCTGCTCTATGTGAATATCCCTTAACAAATCTTCTAGCATGGCTGCATAAACTAAAGAATCCCCCTAATAGAGTTAGTGTGGCAGGGAGTGCCCAAACTAGAAAATTTTGAATCCTCTTCTGATTCCTCCTGCCTCTCTTGAGCAATAATGACATGGCCCAAGTATAAAACATTTGTGACCCCAAACTCACTCTTAAATTCTTTTACAAATAGAACCTGTTTCTCTAGAATCCTAAGGATCAAATCAAGGTGTCTCATATGATCCTTCCCTGCTTTGCTACACATCAAAATATCATAAAAATTTAACAAAACAAACCGTCTCAGTTGATCACTAAATACCTGATTCACCATGAATTGGAATGTAGCAGGAACACTAATCAAATTGAATTGCATGACCAAGAACTCAATGTGTCTAGTAAGGCATCTGAAAGATGTCTTGTGCACACCTCCCTTACAAACAAAGATCTGGTGGTGGCTTGATCTCAAATCAATATTTGAGAACGAGTAATAATGGCATGCTTACAACCAATTTTCAACTCTATGGCATGTTGGAAACCTCTATCTCATACCCTGGGGACATATTATTGAACACCATACTATGTTGTTTTGGAAGCATTTGAATATCAACATAAAGACTATGTTGTGTACCAAAATATGACATAGTTTGCATGCTCTCCACCACAAAGCAACTTGTCCTTTCTGAAAGTCCCGTTAGCTATGACTACTCTTAATGATTCATCAGAAATACTTCCAAGCACCATATCTTTTCCTTTAGATGTAAACTAAAGCTCCTTAGATTTGTGATTATGTTCTAACTCGCCAATGGAATGCAACCCTTCGATCTCCATAACCATGTTAGTTCTCATAACATAAAATTCATTCCATACCTTATTCTCACCCATGGTTGTATTAAGTTGTCTACTTGTCCAAGTGCATGGAATGGTGAATCTATCTACAACTATGATATTAAAGCTATCAGACATTTCAGCCTTTGTGTTTCTCAATATTTTCTTTTTGTAGCACTTTGTTTATAACACCAGGATTCCACACGATCATACATGAACGATCTTGGATTTGAGAGAAAATATCCTCTTTCCATTTTGTACCCTTCATCTTTTCACCAATCTCTTGGTACTTCCCATGATGACAAGAGTCTTGCCACAAACTTTGCTAAAATCAACACTTTCATGCTTTTAGGATCAATCAAAGTTTACATGGTAGAGCTGAACACCAGACAACAGTGAATAATTTAAACAATAAATATTATTCTCCCTTTCTTAATATTACATTCGAAATAAATAGTTATATAGGACATGTATATCCTATAAACGGGATTTCATCAATCCCTACAATATCTTACTAACTAATCAACAAACTATATACGTAATATTGTTAAGATAACAATATTTACGTTTAACTAATAACTATGAATAATTTGAACACATAAATCTCTAACATTCACCCCCTTGTGAACATTATTAATTCCTCGTAGACACCCCCTTAATGTGAACATGGGAAAAACATCAATCTTGTATCTGCATCTGTGCTCATGATTTGGTGATTTTCTCAAGACAACCACAAACCTTAATGATAGTTTTGCATATGGCTTACCAACAACCAAAATAGAATAGTTTTCAAGTGGTGTACCAACAACCACAAAAAGATGGTTTTACAAGTGGCTTACTGCCAACCACATCATGATGTGCAGTACTTTTATTAGCTCTCTTCATTATCACACATTCAGAGAAGATACAAAAGAATTTTCAGCTCACTTATTACAAATGTGAACATGAATATATCATTTGTTCTTATTGACACACAATTGAAATCAAACACACAACTGAAATAAAATGTGCCACCAAAGCATATCTGCGGCCCTGTCTTTAGTGACTGATGAGAGGCGTAGAAAGCCTCTTACCTCTGTTGCCTCCATCCTCCAACAATATTCACTTAGAACAGAAGATCTTCAAAAGCATAGCCATTGTTCTCATTCATTGGTTCATTCTCAATATCTGATTCTTTTTTAGTGATGACATTGGCTTCATTTATTTTAAGTTTTCCGTTGACCAAGTCTTTAGCTCGAATTTTACAATATGAAGACGTATGTCCCTTTTTCTTGTTTTAGAAGCATTCAATTTCCTCCTTGTTTTTGGATAAATTCTTGTGCTTCATTTTTAAGTACAATGCAATTTCTTTTCTACATCTTCTTTACCCATTTTTTCTTCAATTATAGGAGTTGAAATCATATCTTCTAGTGACTGTGAAGGCATCTGCGCAAGAGTGAAAACAACATTGCTATATTTGGAAGGCAAGCTATTCAACAATATGACTTTTGCATCTTCATCTTCTACTGGGGCTTGGACTTCCGCTAGCTGTCTCATAAGACATCTTAGATCATTGATGTGACTAGACATGGTGACCCCATCATTCATTTTGAATCTAAACAATTGGAGTTTTAAGGAAAACTTTGGGTTGACTGCTTTTACTCCAAACAATTTGTTCAGATTTTCCCACATTACATTTGATATTTTTTGAAGATCTAGATAATGTAACACAAAGTTGGAAAGAGCCAGTCCAACATCCTTATTTTGCCATTCTATTAACTTTGCTGCATCTGTGGGTGCTACTCCATTTCCATTCACTATCCTCCATAAATTTTTGTTCATTAATTGCATTTGAATTTTGACTTTCCATGTGTGGAAATTGAGCCTAGTAAATTTTTTCAATGGAATGTCCATTATAATTTTAGATCAACATAGGACGTCGGTTTCCACTGAAAATGTGTCCTTTACAAAATTAAGACTGACTTGACTATAACAACTCACAATGATTTTATGCTAGACATAAATGAGATTATTGACAAATAACTAATGACTCACTTTTTTTTTTAAATTTTGACAAAGGACCAAACAATAGACACTTTGGATTTTGAAAAAAAAAAAAAAACATTAAAATATCAAAAGACTTTTGACACTGTTATAAACCTGTATATGATATATTCAAACTTATAACACATGTACTTAAGTTTTTCAAACCTAAAATGATAGCTACAAATAAATTGATTTCACAAAGTTTAACATGAAGACATTATTTGACAAAGACTCTAAACCCAAGTTACAAATATTATAACTACTTTTCTAAATGTTATGACTACAAATGACACTAAAGAACTAATAAAACATTTTGTTTTGAGATACATCACTAACACTGACTAGATCATGCAGAGAAGAATGATGCCATAGTACATAAATTTGGAAAATCTGTTTGCTCAATGTACCATAATGTGTGTACAGGCCATGTAGACGGATGAAGGATCTGATGGCGTTTAGAATTTGAGCCTCTTTGTAGTTTTATTGCATATACATCTGTGCCCAAAACACGTCATTCAGTTGATCCACACATGGCAGAATATTGGCAGAGTATCTGCACTTTCGTAGGTTGTTAGGAGGATTACAAGAGAGTAGATTTTGTCACTTTATGCATTAGTTTTCTTGGTTCTGCAGGAACTTGTAGCATGCAGCTAGATAATCACACCAAGGACGCAAAGAATCAAATTTGAAGGGGGATCAAGGCTGAGTTGGGGTCGATGCAGACAAGTGGAAATTAGGCACAGTTTGAGCAATATGAAGCACGGTGATTGCAGAATGGATGCACATCCAACTCAAAATAACCACCGTTAGCTGGATGAGAAGTCGTATAGTACGTGGAACATTTGTGCACATAAATACAAACAAGAATGCGCAGAAGATAATGGGAACAACAGACTAGTCAGAGGATATGATCAGCAATGCATGAATCTAGCAAGACCAACTGGGATATGAAACATCTCCCTTCTACTAGACTCTCATTATGAATATCAATAAAATATCTAAATGCTCTTGGATCTCATGGCTATCCCACTCTGATATCAGATTTTAGGATCAATTAGAGTTTACATAGTAGAGTTGAACACCAGACAACAATGAATAATTTAAACACACAATAAATATTATTCTCCCTCTCTTAATATTGCATTCGAAATACAGAGTTATATATGACATGTATATCCTATAAACAGGATTCCATCAATCCCTACAATATCTCACTAACTAACAAACAAACTATATATTAATATTGTTAATCTAACAATATTTACGTTTAACTAATAAATATTAATAATGTGAACACATAAATCTTTAACATTTTCTTGCTATAATCATGAAGATAATCAAATTGCTTACTATTTGTCGCTGATCTGAAAATTCTAGCAAGTTGAAAACCAACATTAGTATCCGGTGAGGCCCTTTTCTCATGTGCATGCCTCTCAACAAGGTCTTCCTAAAACTCACCCTCATAAACTTCTTGATTTGAAACATTCCTTTCATATTCTGAACTATCATAAGCATGATTCAAAAGCTTATATTCTTCTTTCAATGCCTTAGAGAAATTTTCATCAACTCTACTATATTGAAGACTTAGAAATTTGGCATAAACCAAAAAAATCCTCTCCAAATTCTTGCAAATCTGACTTTTCTTCATGCTCCACCATTACAATTGGAGAATTCTTTTTCTTAATTTTTTGAAGGTGTTGTTTTGCTTGAGTGGCTATCAACTTAGCTTCCTTAGCTCTTCTTAGCCATTCATCACACTTTTTCTAGGTCCTCATTACATCCTCTGTGCTTGTTACAATTTGGTTAGCTTTTTTTAAACTATATTCTCTGGTTCTTTTTGTAGATAAGATCTCCTTACCTTTGACTTGCATGCTGAATTCCCTTTGCTCTGTAGATTTTTGAGGCTCAGATTTTGACATTTCCATCTTCTTTATTTCTATCCATGCCTTTAAATCTTTTTAATATTTTTGCATAGCTTGCAACATCTCTAACATGGATTCTTGCACTATCCTCATGATTCACAAACTGACAATATTACAACTTTGATACCACTGTAATGTCCCTAAACGAATGTTTTTAAATAATTTCGGATTCACCAAAAACCCTAGGACATAATTAATAAAAAATGATTTTTATTGCAAAACGCTTACGACATAAATTACAAATGCTAGAAAATGATGGAAATAATTTCTAAACCCTAAGAAAAATCGAGATTTGTTGCAAATAATGATAATGGTAACATAAACCCTAAAATCAAGAATTGGAGCAGGGTAGAGTTGGTAAGAAGCAAAAGGGAATGGCAGAGGAATGTCAGGATCCCCTAGCGCTCTAGATTATAGATACAATGATTACTAACATGAAGAATAAATGGAATGAAGTAATGGGAGGGTGGCGCTGCCCGGGTTCTTAGTGCTATTGTTCTGTTTTTTCTATCTTTTTGTTGTTCTGGGTTTGTAAGCATTCTTAGTATTCCGTTTTGTTCTTTTTACAGGGTTTTACGACTACTTATGGTTCTAAGACCATGGCTGTTTGTTGTCTGTAGTGGTGTGGGCCCCCTTTAACAACCCACTTTTACCATTTATTTTTCAACACTGAAAATTAGAAAAATACCAGTTGGATGTAGACATCAATTTTTTGACCAATGGCATTCCAAATAGATGGAATAGACCAAATGATGGCCCTGCAGATTGAAAGAAGTGACGACAACCAACTATGGGTGATGTCAGCGCTGAAATACTGTCCTAAATGTGATGGCAGTCCTTGGGATGATGCCCTAGTTGCTGTAGAGGTGCCCAATGTGGAAATCCTGACAATGACATCAACAATGTGTCCTACTTTATAAAACTGAATTGAAAATTGCAAATCTCTAATTGGATGCACAAATGCAACTCCTAGATGGAGTCACCACTAAAGATTAGAGGTTTTCCATCCCCAAATTTGGTTGCAATGGAGGGTTTGTCCTCAAAACTAGAAGTTAAAGCAACAACTCAAACTCTCAATGTAAAAATAGATAATGGCAAAAGATGATTTCCAAATGATCCCCCCGACGCATTTTTATAAGTTAACTTGACACTTTTCCCAAGGAAAAGCTCCAAAAGTAACTTTCCATCTTCTAATTTGATGTTGACTTGCTTTATTTGGAAAGTCACCTATATTTTTTTTATATATAATAATAAAGTAATATTAAATTGTCACTTAATAAAAAGTAAGTCACTTGACAACTTAAAAATAGTAAATTTATTATTCTTACTTTATTTGAAAAAGGTGTCATGGCAGCATTAGTCCTCTAATTTGACTTGCATGTTTTTCCTTGGAAAGTTACTTATTTAAATTCATCCAATTCTTCTACTTAAATAGAATTCTTCAACAAATTGTTCTATCAACTTGCATGGCCTCATAAGCTTCTGTTTTCATTATATCCTGTTTGCTTTAGACTATGGCATAGTCAATGATTTTTTATCATTTACCAACAGCAATACCAAGTAACCCTTTTCTTGTAGACCTTATAGATCTAGTAACCGTTGTTGATCTCCATGAAAAATGACAGAACTTGTGCAAAATGGAACCCAACTTCAGTTAAAAAGATAACAGAATTGAAACACAAAATAGAACTCCCTACACAACATTTTTAGAACTCAAGTTTGCACTCATAAAACAAACATGCAGCCAATAACATCTCCCAAAAAAACCAAACCAATTAGAAAAGACCACGTCTTGTTACCTTGATCGAATCAAACCATATTTGACACTTTAATTTGTGCATTCTCCTAAACTTCCTGAACATACTCTTTGTTCTTGCATGCAAAGGATCAAATGAATATTTTCTAGGGCTTCGCCTAAGTGGTCGGCCATTACTTCTTATGATGCCTAAGAGAGATTAAAATATAAAAAATCGTGCCAAACACTCACCATGGTTTTACCGAAGCTTCTCGAATGTTATGAGCTTCTCAAACAAATGCACTTCCAAAAGGATTCCAAACTTCCACAAACTCCCTCGTAAATTTTGTCGTGTCTGTGACCCATTTTAATATACATACAAGTTAATTGATATATATATGCTCAATTTGAAATATATGCCTTTGAATTATAGGATGCATAGAGGTCTGATTAAGGTATCGACTCCCAAGGGTCCCTAAATCTAGTAATTAGAATAGAGTCTTAGGTTAGGTCTCAATGTTTAGGTTAGAGTAGAATAGAAATGTTAGGTCCTTAGGAAGTATCAAGGTCACGACTTGACTTTTAAAATCCAATGCATAGATCAAAGTTGATTTAAATTGCAACATCCCAAAATGATATTCCCAGTTTCAAAAGAGTCAAAATTTTGATATGTAGACTCTAATGAAGTCGCAGGTCAAAAACATATATAAGACCAACACCAGATAAGTTTATAGTGTTTGACTTAGTCGCTTAGCATAGCTTAATGGTGATAAGGGTGTGGGTGTGATAATCTTTGGCTATCCACACCAACACTTGTATCGTCAATGCGACATGTCGACATCACTTATTGTGCAACACACAAAGAATGACACAACTATAAGTTATAACCAATGCATCTAATGAAAAGTACACATCACACTGATATTATTACCATCCATATCGTTGTGGCCAAGTGTGCATTAATGCCAGGTCAATTGAAGCATTGATGATCCTGAGCCAATACCATATCTGATACGCATCTGCACACATGCAGCCAAGTACATCTTTAGTACTTGTACCAGATATATTTATCCATAACATACTAGATGCTGGAATGTACTGCTGTAAAAATAATTCTGAACGGAACATAGTCAACACAATCATAACATTAACCAAATGAAAGAGCTGTAGTACTCAAGTATCATAGTAGCAATTGTAAGATTTAAGTATATTGCAATAAATGAACGCAAATCAAATGACAATGTCTGTTTTGCCACCAACGGCAAACATAAATACAGTCTGAATCAAATTCATAACAATAGTCATAATGTCTCAAGAGGGGATATGACACTTGAATTGGGAAGCTGAATCATTTTTTAAGACTAAACACTATGGGTGAGTGTCAAAAAATTTAATTTACCACATTGCACCCTAAGGATCAGCATTTGATTGGTTTAAAATGGTTGAGCTTGAGATGGAGGTATATGAAGATGAGGGCGGTCTCCAAGAGATCATCACTGTGGATGAGTTTGTTACTACATGCTTTCATTATTTTGATTCCTATACTTGAAGATTATTCTTTTACCCTGAAATATATGAAGGAACATGGCACAATGGCAGACTACTCCAAATAATTCTGTCAAACTATTTTGTTGGTTGAAAGAATCCTCCCTCAGCAGTTGGTTGCATAGTCACCATATACGAATTCGTGTTCGAATTCGCCGAGGAAAAAAATCGGAACTAAAAAATTTGAGATAAAATTCGGCTAATAGAAATATACTTATTTTTTAAAAATATACCAACCCACCATTAAAAAAAGATCACATTTCATATAAATAAACATGTCAAAATAACTTTCAAGTTTCCACCAAGTATCTCATTAAAGTTATTAATGTTTTGTTCAAGATGATTTAATGATAATCTGCTTTCCTAAATTCCACATTGACTCAAAACAAAAGCTTTCAAGGAAAATCAGAGTCAGGTTTTTCATGTCATTTTCAAATAGAGCAGAATCTGTCCAAAATTTCAGACTCTAAAATTTATCTTAAATTGATTGAAATAAACAAACTATGAAAAGTTTGTTGGATATCGAATACTGAATTTAATCACAAATTTAATCATGAATTTGAACGAATTTAATTACAAATTTAATCATGAATTTAATCGCGAATTTGAACAAATTTCAAAGATTTTCTTGTTGTTCGGTGAATTTCGAACTTCTACAATTAAATTCGGCGAATGCGGTTACTATGGTTGGTTGCCATGTACATTGATGGATTGAAAAAATCCATTTGGAGGTATGTTAAGGCTTATAAGTCTATCACCCTGGAGGAGGCCATTTAACAAGCATAGGCCTATTCGGAAGCTGGTAGGAGTCGATTTGCAACCCGTTTAACTTCCAAGTTAACTGCAACAATAAAGATTGACCCTAAGGGTATTGAAAAATTTAAACCCTCTTTAAAACCTAGTGCTGGTCACATCAAAATCTAGAGTGTTGGACCCTGCTGCCCTTGCTGATCTGCATTCAAAGGGTCTACAAGGGACACAAAAGCAAGTCTTCCAGAAATATTCATATGATTGAGAAATTGGATGGAGAATACCCTGGCAAGGATCAAGAAGAATCAGTGATTGAGGCTCACACTTGATGAATGAAGAAGACCAATACCATCAAGAAGTACCTAATTTATCTTTAAACGCCATGCTGAAATAGCTCAATATTTATATCTTGAGGGTGAAATTCAAGGTGAAAGGCAGAACAATGATGGCATTGATGGTGAGAGTACTTGTAATTTTACGAATGTCAAATTAATGATCTCTATAGGACAAAAGTAGAGCCACCACACAATTTTCATGTCTCAATGGCCAATAACACGATGATGGATTGTAAAGGGATGGTAAAGGGGCTTGCTGGACAGGTACAAACTCAATTCTGATTTTATGTGGTTTCTATGACAGGGGCTGATGTAATCATGGGAGTGCAATGGCTTAAGACCCTGAGTGACATTCATAAGAATTACAGTAATCTGTACTTGAAAATTTAGAAAGATCAAGAATTGATTGCCATTAGAGGTCTACCTCCAACTGCAAACAAGTTGATGTCAACACCTAAGATGGCCAAGAAACTTAGTAAAGGAGAGTTGGGTTTTATGCTTAAATGTAATTCCATGAAAGGATTACATGTGAAGGTAATAGCACAAGGCCCTAAAAGGGAAAAAGAAGTGCACCAAATAATTGATGAGTTTGCAGTTGTGTTTAAGGAATTTCCCTATGAAATTCCTCTAGATAGAGGAGGTGAAAATATCATTAAATTGGAACCAGGATCTAAGCCTTTCATTGTTTCACTATATTGATACCCCAAGGTATTTAAGGATGAATTAGAAAAAGTGGTTGGAGAGCTATTAGAATAGGGGCATAAAGTGCCAAGCATATATGGAATAACCAGCGAGTAATTGCCGGTTACTTGGTTACTCGCTGGGAATTCCGAGTGGCGAATAACCACCGCTCGAAACCGCCAAACAATGAAAAAACCTACAAAATTTTTAACCGGCGAGCAACCGGCAGTTACTCATCGGTTTATTGTGTACGCTACTTGTTTTGCAATTTTTTTTTTGATAAATTTAAGTAGTTTTTGCCTTTGTCGGTTATTCGACCAGCTCTGTCGAATAACAACGGGTTACCCAAAATGACCCCTTGGCGAGCACTCGTCGGTTACGGTTATGCGAACTATGGTGCCAAGCATGAGTTCTTCTACATCTCCCATAGTATTGACCAGGAAGAATGATGGCTCCGTCTGAATGTGTATTGACAAGCAGGAGTTGAACAAAAAATATATTAAAAACATAAATCACAACAGATAGATGAGCTACTTGCTAAATTATGAGGGGCAGCTATTGTTGTCAACCTAGAGTTGCACCCTGATCGAAGACGTGTTGAAATGGCTAATCCTCGCTCTAGTTGAAACAATGGGATCTTCTCACGAGGGTGGGTGCCTCAATGATGAGAATAACCACCAGAGGACGCTGGTTCCTGTAAGATGTATCAATGAGGATCTCAACTTCTATGCTAAAAACTGCCTAGGAAAAAGGGGAGAAAAAACTTGAAAGGAAATCTTAGCTAAAACGGTGATACACCTAATTTGCTTGATCCACTCAAATCGAGCTTCTAAGAACATTGATTCAGACAAGGAAGAGGTAGAATTTCAACTCCAATTGATCAATACACAAGTATTTCACGAAAAGGTTTAATCTAATGATCTAAGCTTGAGGGAAATGGAAAAAAGGCCTGATGAAAGGTACTAAACAACCACTAATATCTACTATTAACTCAACAAAAGACAATCAAACATAGACCCTGACTTGCATAAATGATCAATCAGTAACTAGGTATGAATCCAGACTTGTCAAGAAAGAAAGAAAATCTATCATTTAGGCAAATCTATAACAAAAGTACACTATACTAGCTGCTGGAAATTGAAAAAAACAGTCCTCTTATTGATTCTGAAAAAGGTTACATCACAATCTTTGGCAGAAGCTTTCTTGCCAAAAGAGGGATAAAAAATCTAAGGCTGAAAAAATATTAATATAGAAAATTATAAAAAGCCAAGAGATTGGCATTGAAAAATAGGAGAGAGGCTAAATCAGTCCAACTCAGCCTTTACTAAGAGTCTACTTGTCTTCTTCCTTTTTGCATGAAAGCTCCTTGGCGTTAGAATTAGACGGTGTATTCATACGGTTGACTTAGTTTGTGCATGCTCAGTTGAGCCATGTCTAAAATTAGAGACTTCACTAGCTCTTTGGCGTTTGAGAAATGGACGGTGGGTCCGTTGAAAGTCAAACTTCTCTTTGCAAGGAAGATTACGCCAAGTTTCAAAACTAGACTCCCCTTGAGCTTCTGGATTGTTGAGAGGCTTGCAACATGGAACGCCCAAATTTAGAATTCAAGCTTGAACTGAGCTGGAATGTTTGGATGCAGGTGGTTGACTAGTCAAACTATGGAGAAGCGTGACTTTAACAGCCAGTCAACTCAAGATTTGACTAGTCAGCCAAAAAAATAGTCTTTGCTTGCATTTATTTTCTTTTATTTTGCTCTGCCTGTGTCTTGTCTATTTTGGGTGGGATCCTGTTTTTGCCTTCAACTTCCCGTTGGATTATCTATTTTCAACCCTTTTGCATAGTCAGATTTCCCTTAGACTCTCCTCGGATATTTTGTTTCAACTTAGTCTATCCCTTCCATTACTTGTATTTGATACGGATTATTTTGCTTGTCCCTTTGTTTCATTTCTTTTGGCTTTTTTGTTGGCTTCTCCTTGGTCTATCTCCTTCGGATATTCTGTTTCAACTCCAGTCGGATTATCTAAGGTCAAGTTCCCGTCGGATTAATTCTTTCGGATTTCTTGTTTTCTTGCGGACTTCTCTCCTTTTGGATTTTATTTCCTTGGCTTTGGATTTCCGGCGAACTTTATTTCCTGCGGACTTCTTGGCTTTTAGAAAAAATGTCTGAGGCTCTTTTCCTTTTCTGCTGATTTTTCGTGTGGATTTCTGTCATCTCTCCTTGGCTTCATTATTTCCTTCGGATTTTTCTTGGCTGAGTCTTCCTTGGTCTTTGTTTCCATTTCCTTCGGATTTCTTCCTGCCAAGTTTTCCGAAGGAATCCTTCAGACAAAAAGTCCTAAGGAATTCCTTCGGACTTTTTGTCCGAAGGATATCCTTTCCAAAATTCCTTCTTTGCTTGAATTTTATTCTCTCGGGCTTTTTACTTCCAACTTCCCGCAGACAAAAAGTCTGCGGGAATTGTCCCTTGGCATTCCAAAAAAAAAGCCCTTCGGGCTTTCTATCATGGTCCTTCTTGAAGGGCAGGTGCCCTTTGAGCTTTTTGTAAAGCCCTTAAACTCGCCAGATGGACCTTCTCGAAGGGCAGGGGCCCTTTGGGTTTCTTACAACGTCCCTTCCAATCTGGAAACGAACCTTCTCGAAGGGTACCTACCCTTCGGGTTTTTTGTCAACGACTCTTGCGAAGGGTACTTTGCCCTTCAGGTTTTTGATTTGCCCTTTTCTGCCTTTCGAAAAACATGAAAGTGTCCTCTCCTTAATAGATTTAGCCCTTTTGCTTTAATTGATTTTTTTCGAAGGAATTTTGTTGTAAGTGTTCTTTTCGTTGAAAATACCTTCGGGCTATTTGAAAAATGCCTTGCCTTCTTGTTAAACTGTCCTTGTTTTTCCTTCAAACTTTTTCGAAGCTATGTCAAAATTCCTTTGATGAACCATTCCTTCGGACAAAATGTCTGGAGGAAATCTTGTTGTAGCAAAGGCCCTTACCATAAAAAAAATGTATTCTTTCCTTTGTAGTCTTTCTTCCTAGGCTAGAGACGTGAACTTTTCGAATGGCAAGAGACAATTTGTCCTGTGGAAGAATTGTCAACATTTTTGTCGACTCAACTAGCCCAACATGCCTGCTATGCTTAAGAACTTAGACCATATAGTTGCTATTCGAACTCTCAAACCCTGATTTTTGACTGAATATCTCCTCTGATCATGGCTGAAGTAACCTTCCTCCAAAATAAGAAGGGAAACACATGAAAGCAGGAAAACTAAGAAGCAAATGTGCAAACAAGCACCTATTGAAACAAAATTGATTGAAACTACTGTGCTTGAACAACACTTGGAGGAAAGCAAAACAAACTGTGTACATGGAGCTTTGCTCTTCAATAGAAATGTTTCAGATGTATCCCATTGATTGGGATTGGAAGCTCCTGGCCATCCATCTTTGCAAGTTGGAAAGCATTGTGGGATTTGCAGTTGGAGATCGTGTATGGGCCACTCCAAAGGGAATCAAACTTTGTGTGCCTTCCTGGTTTGGCTCGATCTTCATCCCACATGAGGACCAAATCTCCTTTGAAGTTTCGTGAGGAAGCTCCTTTGTCAAAGGTTCTCTTTACCTGTGCTAGATGAGTCTCCATGGCTAGCATGGATTGATTTCTTGTCTCTTCCAGCTCCATAAGCTCTGCATACCTGATTTCCATAGGCTCATTCTCCAACAATTCAAGCTGATGCATTAGTTCTAATGCTAAAAATTCAAGAGAGATGGGTAATCATGCTTCTTTACCATATACGAGCTTGTATGGAGAGTTGGCTATTGACCTCTTGTAGGTGATCCTATCAGCGCATAGAGCTAACTTCAGCTTGAGATGCCATGACCTCTGATTGTCTTCAATAGTCCTTCGTATGATCCTTAAGAGGTTCTTATTTGTAGATTCAGCAAGGCCATTGCCTTGTGTATAGTAGTTTGATGAAGTGTTGAGGTAAAATCCATGCTAGACAACCCATTGACTGATTTTGGATCTCACAAAAGCCATCGCATTATCAGAAATAATAGCTGAAGGAACTCCAAACTTAGTAAGCAAACCTTCATAGAAATCTAGAACATTAATTCTGTTTGCTTCTTTCAATGCTATTGCGTCCGTCCAACGTGTGAAGTAATCCGTAGCTATTAGAATCCATTTGTGCTCTGAACTTGAAGGAGGATTTATGAGATCAATAAAGTCCAATCCCTATTGGACAAAAGGCTAATCCACTGCAATTGGTTGAAGGGGTAGGGCTGCAAGTTTAACTTTTCCTACAAATATAACACATTGTTTGCACTTCCTAACCCATGTATGGCAATCGCTAAATATACTAGGCCAATAATACCCACCTTTCATGATCTTAAGGGCTGTAGTTCTTGCGGAAAAGTATTCTCCACCATGTTCATCATGGAATTCTTCAAGCAATCTCTGAGTTTGGCTTGGTTTTATACATCTTAGCAACATTCCATTGATATCTTTCTTAAACAAGACACCATCAACAAGCAAAAATGGAATTGATTGCAACTTGAAATATCTTCTTTTTGAAGCACTTAGATGAGAGGGATAAATACCATGTTGGAGATAGCTTACCAAGTCATGAAACCAGCTAGAAGGTGAAGTGTGAACAGCTGCAACTTCTTCCTCATGCAACACCAAAACAAGCTCATTAGCCTTTTGCATGTCTTGTGCTAGGTGCTCACAAAGCCCTTTGCCTTTAATCAACTTTGTCACCTTAATCTCTACGTCATATTCCATTACCTTGGTTATCCAACCAACTCTCTTCTCATTTATATCCTTGTTCAAAAGAAACTTTTTGATGCTTGGATGAACAACTATTAGATGTATCATATTATTAGACAATAAGTGCCTAAACTTCTTAAGAGATCTTATAATTGAAAGGATATGCTTTTTAACAAAAAAATATCTTGTTTCATACTCCTCCAAGCCTTGATTGTAGAAAGCTATTGGTTGCTCTAAATCTTCATGATTTTGTTGCATAAGAATGCCTGAAATGGTGTCCACGTTAGCATATGTATATAGAATGAAATCTTTCATAAAATCTAGATTTAAAAGCGTATGAGCACTTGTTATGGCTTTCTTAACATCTTCAAACCTTTTTACTCTCTCTTTGAAACAACTGAAGTTTTGATTTTTCTTTAGCATCTCTGTAAGTGGTTTAGATACAATAGCAAAATCTGAAATGTATCTCCTTATGAAATTGATTTTCCCAAAGAAACTTTGCAAAACTTTTTTGTGCTTAGGCAAGGAGAGTGCAAGAATGGATTGAATCCTTTTAGAATCTATGCTTAAACCATGCTTTGAAACATGTCCAAGAAGCTTACCTTCATGAACTGAGAAGACACACTTCTTGGAATTTAGAGATACTCCAAATTGCCTACACCTTTCGAACAGTTGTTTGAGATGAACCATGTGATCTGCATTCTTTGAAAACACTTTTATATCATCCAAATAAACAAGTACAAATCTGTTAAGAAGTCCTTGGAATGCCATATCCATGGCTCTTTGAAAGGTTGCTCCAGCATTAGACAAACTGAATGACATCTTTTTGTATGCAAATGTCCCCCACTTGGTTGTAAATGTTTTCTTAAATTGGTCTTCTTCCTTGACCAAAATCTGATTGTAGCCACTATATCCATCCAACAAGGAAAACCTCTCTGAACTTGCAACAAGCCATAAAATTTGTTCCTTTGATGGCAACGGATAGTGATCCTTAAGTGAAGACTTGTTTAAATCACGAAAATCAACACAAACGAATCTCATCATTCTTCTTCCGTACCAGAACAAGGTTCGCCGCCCAAGTTGAGTGCTTGATTGAAAATATAATAGCTAATTCTATGAGCTTGTGAAGCGTAGTGCTCATCAAAGGCTCAAGCTTTGGATTGATTGGCCTTTGTCTTTGTCTCACTGGTTTAGTTTCTTTCTCTAAATCAATGGTGTGCTGAGCCAAACTTCGATCAAAACCTTTGAGATCACTATATTGCCATGCAAATATATCAGCAAAACTTGTACATAACTCCATGAAAGCTTTTTTTTGTGAAGGAGTGCATGCCTTGCCCAATTTCAAAATCTTATCAACTGCAATCTCTACATTGGCATAGTGCTCTTTTTTTGTTGACAAGGATGATTTCTCTTTCCTTAGCTCATCTCTCCACTGAAAATATTCTCAAGAGTGACCAATCCCTTGGGCAGTCTATTCGTTTTTAGTTGTACAATCTGATCACCATACTGCTGTAAGTGTTTTGACTGATTTCTTGAAGAAAACTTAGCCTCTTCATGCAAAAATCTCACAATTTGATTGTCATCTTCAAACCCCTGCCAATTCTCATGATTATCTGGAACAGAAGGCCTTACAACCACCTTTATGTGTGACTGAATTTTTTTTATTTTTTTTACACCAACTGGGGTACTAAATTGTGTTCCAACAACAACAAACCTATCAACATGTTTATTCTTATCCCTTGGTATTCCCTGAATGTTAAAACCTTGAAAATCTTCACGTAAATCCCAAATTCTATGCTTGTAAGATTTAAGCAACAAATTTTTGCATACATTCAAACCTCTTACTTGGTGAACTACAAGCTCACTATCTCCAAACACTTGTAAACAATTGACTTTCATCTTCCTAGCCCACTACAAACCGTGAACTGGTGCTTCATATTCAGCAACATTGTTTGGACAACTAAACTAAAATTTAATGGAAGAGAAATACCTTTGCTCTGTTGGAGAAACCAACATCATCCCAGCTCTGATTCCATGCTTATTTCTTGATCCATCAAAGTATAATTGCCACAAACCTTCATTAGATTCGTTTTCTTTGATCATAGCTAGAGTTGGTGCATCATTCTCATGAAGACAATACACACCAAGACCCTCTTCAATCAGCTTGTAGAGATCATGTTCATGCAAGGTAGAAGCCCACTCATCAAAAAACAAATCTGGAACTCCATCCAAAGGTGAGCCCTTTTCTACATCACTAGTTTGAAATATATCATCTAAGATGATACAGTTAGTATTCACAACACTAGGCATGTATGGCTCCATATGAAAACGTGCAATAAGCTCTGAATGAATTGCTACGTTTGTACCATACCTGGTTCTGAACAACAAATAGGTCCAATCAGCTTATAAATATCCCCCAATCTTTGAGGTGAAATCTTTTGAGAGGCACATAGCAAAGTAGGGAGGCAAGTGTACCACAACATCCTGCTGAATAGTAACATTAGGACATGCATATAATGTCAATTTCAAATCCTTGATGATGCCTACCATCTTTGTTGGTGACCCATCCAACTGTAATACTCTTTTAGTATTTGGCTCATAAACAAGTCTAAGCTTATCTGCAATTTGTTTAGGCATGACTGTACTACTAGCTCCACTATCTACCATACAATTATGAACCAAAGTATCTCTTAGTATTGAAGAAAGGTAGAAAGGAGAGGTTTTCTTTGATTTTACTTCCGTTTTGTCAACCTTTGCCATTTTATTTGCTTGTTGTACCTGTTGCTTAGTTGGCCGATCTGAATTAGTTAAGACAACTCATTTCTCAACCGGTTTTGGAGACAGTTCAAGAGCTGAGCTCTTGGATAAGCTTATCTTTTTGTCTTGGAATTGAAAGAGAATCCCACATGCTAATGTTGATGTTAGACTTTATCTGATCTACTATACTAAATTGAGATCCACTATCTATTGGCTGTATTTTCTGGAGCACTAGTTGTTCACGAACTAGAGGTAGCTAATGAACCTTACTAATCTCTATATTCTGATTTTTTTGATTTGTAGGGGCAACAAGTTGCTCTTTTGTACTTTTAGCAACAATACTTGGAGTACTTGAAGTATTTGTTACCGTTTGAGCCTCATTAATAGCTCTTTTTTTAGCTCTCTGATAGGTTATAGCTGCAACTTGACCACTTGTATCGTTAGTTTTAACGTCTTGAGTAAAAGCAACACGATCATCTACTTGCCAATTTACATTAATAGCATCAGGCTGCCCTTGAACTTGATGAGTCTCTCCTTGTGATGCCAAACCTGTATCTTGATACTGACTTGAAAAGAAAACTCTTATTGTGTCATTTGTGGCATGGTGATGTTTTGTGATACCAAGCTTGGTTTTGAGCATCATTGAGATTTGAGGGCTACCAACCTGAATCCTGAACCAAATTATTTTGAGGTGGGGTTGGAACAATGGCTTTTGAAGTGGAAGGAGAATTCGGATCAAGAGCAGCATATGGCTTAGCTGGAGTTATGGTTCCTTGTGTTTGATAAGGTGGTCTATTTTCTCTGAAACCCTGATAAGGAGGCCTTTGATCTTTAAACACTGATAGGTGTTCTGATTTTGCTGTTGATAGGGCCTATTTGATTGAAATTGCTGCCTTTTGAGCTGTACTATTTCATTTTCAAAAGATTGTAGCAAACTTTTCAACTCTCCTATTTCACTAGCTTGACTAGTTGGGGATGCAATAGGAACTTGAGGGGTTGGTGTAGAACTTATTTCTGGAAATATGGGCATTGGAGGTCTTGGAGAAAGCTTACCAGCTTGTATCAAACTATTTTCAGCCTTAATTGCAACCTCATAAGCATCCGGCAAAGTAATACCACCCATTGACTAAATCATCACACTAATGTCAGAATTAAGAACTTTCAAATAGTACAAAAATGCATATTGAGAGGATGGCCTAATCAATGCAGGTATCCTAGTCCATGTTTTTTGGAATCTGAGGTTAAAATCAGACATGACCTCATGAGGAGCCCTTGTTATGGTGGTCAATTGCTCAACCAAAAAGAGATGATCAGATTTGTCCTCAAATTGCTTGACCAATATTGCGCTTACTTCATCCTAGGTGGCAATGAAATTAAGTGGCATATTTCTATACCATTGCAACGCTTTTTCTTTGAAGGAGGCAACCAATAGTCTAATAGCAACATTATTTTCAACAACATTATGGATTGAACAGAGATTAGCAACATCTTGGATATGCTTAGTAGGGGTTGTTTGATTTTCTCCTAAGAAGAATGGAATGCTCTTGAGGGTAGACATTGGAATATCATCCAACTGGGCTAAATTCAGTGGACTTCCCCTATTGAATGGAGCAAACACTTGGTTTCTAATGGCCATTTGAATAGTAGGGATTGTAGTGTTTAAAACAATAGGATGAGGATGTAAATATTCTCTTTGAGAATATGGATTTGCTCTCCTAGACCTTGATCTCTTATAACTTACAAATTCAAAAGGAATACCTTTACTTGTTGATCTTGTGGTAACCTTTGGCATGAACGAATTCCCTGAATGATACTATGAACTCTGCAATTGGATGTAGATGAATATCTTTTGTTGTTGGGAAAACTCTTAAGATATGCAAAAAACTTCTTTGTGGTTCTACCGGGCGTGCTTAAAACTATTGTCAACTGGAAGTTGCACCCTGATCGAAGATGTGTTGAAATGGCTAATCCTCGCTCCAGTTGAAACAATGGGATCTTCTCATGATGGTGGGTGCCTTAATGATGAGAACCTCTAGAGAAGGTTGGTTCCTGGAAAATGTATCAATGAAGATCTCAACTTCTACGCTACAAAATGCCTAGAGAAAATGGGGGAAAGAACTTGAAATGAAATCTTAGTTAAAATGATGATACACCTAATTTGCTTGATCCACTCAAATCGAGCTTCTAAGAACATTGATTCAGACAAGGAAGAGACAGAACTTCAACTCCAATTCATCAATACACAAGTATTTCACGAAAATGTTTAATTTAATAATCTAAGCTTGAGGGAAATGAAAAAAAGCCCTGATGAAAGGCACTAAACAGCCACTAATATCCACTATAAACTCAACAAAAGACAATCAAACACAGAACGTGACTTATATAAATGATCAACCAATAAGTAAGTATGAATCTAGACTTGACAAGGAAGAAAAAAAATCTATCACTTAGGCAAATCTATAACAAATGTACACTATACCAGCTCCTGAAAATTGAAAAAAACACAGTTCTCTTATTATTGATTCTGAAAAAAGTTACAGCACAATCTTTGGCAGAGGCTTTCTTGTCAAAAGAGGGATAAAAAATCTAAGGCTGAAAAAACATTAATATAGAAAATTACAAAAGCCAAGAGATTGGCGTTGGAAAATAGGAGAGAGGCTAAATCAGTCCAACTCAGCGTTTACAAAGAGTCACTTGTCTTCTTCCTCTTTGCATGAAAGCTCCTTGGCACTAGAATTAGATGGTGTATTCATACAGTTGACTTTGTTTGTGCATGTTCAGTTGAGCCATGTCTAAAATTAATCTTTGGCGTTTGAGAAATAAATGGTGGGTCTGTTGAAAGTAAAACTTCTCTTTGCAAGGAAGATTATGCCAAGTTTAAAAAATAGACTCCCCTTGAGTTGCTGGATCGTTGAGAGGCTTGCAACGTGGAAGGAACGCCCAAATTTAGAAGTCAAGCTTGAACTGAGCTGGAACGTTTGGATGCATGTGGTTGACTAGTCAAATTGTGGAGAAGCATGACTTTAACATCTAGTCAACTCAAGATTTGACCAGTCGTCCAAAAAAATAGTGTTTGCTTGCATGTATTCTCTTATTTTGCTCTACCTGTGTCTTGTCTATTTTTGGCGGGATCCTATTTTTGCCTTCAACTTCCCGTTGGATTATCTATTTTCAACCCTTTTGCATAGTCAGATTTCCCTTAGACTTTCCTCGGATATTTTGTTTCAACTTAGTCTATCCCTTCCATTAATTGTATTTGATTAAGATTATTTTGCTTGTCCCTTTGTTTCATTTCTTGTGGCTTTTTTGTTGGCTTCTCCTTGGTCTATCTCCTTCGGATATTCTGTTTCAACTCCCGTCGGATTATCTAAGGTCAACTTCCCGTTGGATTAATTCTTTCGGATTTCTTGTTTTCCTGCAGACTTCTCTCCTTTTGGATTTTATTTCCTTGTCTTTGGAAATCCTGCGGACTTTATATCCTACAGACTTCTTGGCTTTTGGAAAAAATGTTCGAGGCTCTTTTCCTTTTCTGCGGATTTTTCCTGTGGATTTTTGTCATCTCTCCTTGGCTTCATTATTTCCTTCGGATTTTTCTTGGCTAAGTTTTCCTTGGTCTTTGTTTCCATTTCCTTTGGATTTCTTCTTGCCAAGTTTTCCGAAGGAATCCTTCGGACAAAAAGTCCGAAGGAATTCCTTCGGACTTTTTGTCTGAAGGATATCCTTTCCAAAATTCGTTCTTTGCTTGAATTTTATACTCTTGGGCTTTTTACTTCCAACTTCCGATGGACAAAAAGTTTGCGGGAATTGTCCCTTGGCATTCCAAAAAAAACAACCCTTAGGGCTCTCTGTCATGGTCCTTTCTCGAAGGGCAGGTGCCTTTCAGGGTTTTTGTAAAGCCCTTAAACTCGCCAAATGGACCTTCTCGAAGGGCAGGTGCCCTTCGCGTTTCTTGCAACATCCCTTCCAATCCGAGAACCTTCCCGAAGGGTACCTACCCTTCCGGTTTTTTGTCAACGACCCTTGCGAAGGGTACCTTGCCCTTTGGGTTTTTGATTTGCCCTTTTCTGCCTTTCGGAAAACATGGAAGTGTCCTCTCCATAGATTTAGCCGTTTTCCTTTAAATGATTTTTTCCGAAGGAATTTTGCTGTAAGTGTTCTTTTCCTTGAAAATACCTTTGGGCTATTTGAAAAATGCCCTATCTTCTTGTTAAACTATCCTTGTTTTTCCTTCGAACTTTTCCAAAGCTATGTCAAAACTCCTTTGATGAACCATTCTTCCAGACAAAATGTCCGAAGGAAATCCTGTTGTAGCAAAGGCCCTTACCAAAAAAACAATGTATTCTTTCATTTGTAGTCTTTCTTGCTAGGCTAGAGACGTGAACTTTGGGAATGGCAAGAGACAATTTGACCTGTGGAAGAATTGTCAACAGCCATGTTTACCACGATAAATTTAAGGTGTGGTTGCCACGAAATAAGGGTGAGGGAACATGATCGATTCAAGACAGCCTTTTGCACTCATCATGGCCACTATGAGTTTTAAGTGATGTCTTTTGGGCTCAGTAATGCTGTAATAACCTTTCAAGGTACAATGAATTGAATCTTCCAACCGTATCTAAGGAAATTTGTTTTTGTTTAAAGTAATGACATTCCAATTTATAGCAATAAGAACATTTCTGTCATTTGAGGGCTGTTTCAAACATATTGTAACTCAACTATCTATTTGCAAGGAGTCCACGTGTGAATTTGCAAAACATGAGTTGGTCTACCTAAGGCACATCATTAATAAGGAAGGAGTAAAAGATCATCTAGTAAAGATTCAAGCTATTCTTGCCTGGGTCAGCTTTAGGAATGTGACTCAACTGAGGGGGTTTAATGGTCTATGTTGCTATTACAAAAAAATTACTCGAGGCTTTGAAGGTTTGATGGGGCCACTCTCCGATTTGACCAAGAGGGAAAAATTCAAATGGATAGAAGAACCGGAGACTGCATTCCAACTCATGAAGAAGCTAATAAATGTCACTCCAGTAGTTGTTCTTCTCGACTTCTCACAACCATTTGTAGTAGAATGTGATGCATCGGTTGCTTGTATAGGAGTTGTTCTTATGCAAAATCAGCAACAAATTGCTTTTGAGAGCACAAATTGAATGATAAATAGACGTTATTATGTATTTATGATAATAGAAAAATTTAAGACATAAAAATAACACATTTTGGAAAGGGCTCAAATCAAACATTACAAACTTTGTGGCACTATGTAAAACTTGTTAAAGGAATAAAACAAGGCAGTTAAAAGTCCTGGCCTACTTCAACCATTACCTATTCCCAACCAAAATGGGAATCCATTAGCATGGACTTTAATAGGTCTACCACGAGTGGGAGGAAAGAATTTCATTTATGTAGTGGTTGATTGGTTGACTAAGCATGGCCATTTTATTTCCATGGATGATGTATGCATTGAAAAAGGTCTTGTAGTTTCTAAATAATTTATGCCACATATTTGTAGATTGCATGGACTTAAAAACATGTTAAGTGTGATCGAGATCCAATCTTCATGAGTTATTTCTAGGAGTTGTTTAAACATGTTGGAACAATCTTAACTCTAAGTACTAGCTATCATCCTCAAATAGATGGACAAATAGAGATTGTTAACAAATGTCTAGAGGGGTACTAGAAAAATTATTTTGTGGATAAGCAAACCTCATGGCCAAAATGTTTGCATTTAGTAGAGAATTGGTGCAATACAATATATCATACAACAATTGGTATGTGACCATTAAACGATTTATCAAATTATGATCCTCCCATGTTGATTAATTGGTCCATTGAGGACACCAAAGTACCAGCTCTCTATGAGTTTCTTGAAGAATATCTATAGATTTTGATGTTGAACACAACTATCTACCAAGAGGGGGGGGTGAATTAGTAGACCAGCTAAAACTAGTTTTTTAAACCTTTTAGAAAAGATACAGATGCATATGCATATTAAAGAATAGATGCAGAGATTGCACACACACACAAAAATACATTACACCAGATTTATACGTGGAAAACCCAAAGAAAAAAATCACAGTGAGAATAGCTGCTAGAATCTACTGCTCTAACCCAGCCTCACAGCTAAACGCCTCACTGACAAACCTCACTAGTTACATTCAAGAGCACCCACTCTAAAGAAACATCCACTCTCTAACTGAGCGCCAACTCAGTCAGTCTGATGGCACCCATTGATCAGAATTATCTGATGGCACCCATTGATCAGAATTATGAAGCTACAACTTCAGAATACAAAAAGAATCAAACTCTATTTCTTTGTTACAAGTCTTGTCTGTAACCGCTCAATCTTTGCACATTCTCTGTGTGCTCCTTCCTTTCTGCATCTCTCTTTGAGTCTAGATATATCTCTCTATCCCTCTAACTTTTTGTCTGTGTCTGCATGCGTCTCCAATCGACACACTTTGAGTCATTCTAGTAGCTCCTTTTGCAATTGCAACGGCAGACCCGTGACAATGTTCTAGATGTCGTATATATATAGACAATGAATCTAGGGTTTCATGTCTTCAAAATGTGTTTACACTCTAACTACACCTTACTGGTTCCAGTTCTGGATCTCATTTAATGTGGCTTGGCATTTACACCTCTCACGTCTCGATTCATGCTTCACGTCGTAATGTTCTGGTCTCTTTACTATATTTGGCAACTGTTGGATTCAAGTCATAAATGTGTAGCCTCGTTCATTGTAGATTGATCGGTTGCATCAATTCAATCTTGAGCTTCGTGTAGATATGTCGAGTTCATCACAAGTTCTGTCTATTCCTCCACTTGACCGTTAGAGCATATTAAATGCGGGCTTTTGATTTTTTTCTTCGTGCCATTTTTACGCTCTTTTCATTAACTATCGAGCTCCTTTCTGCATCTCACTATTGCCTATATAATTGGATCGCTTTCGCTCCTTTTGATTATCCTCAATATACTCGATCTTTAGCTTTCTATTGTGTCGTTAACTAAAGGTCACATTGCATCACTGACTCCACTTTGTTTCGTTGTGTTGGGTGTATATTTTGTCAATTAGCTAATTGATGAGCAAAATAGGTCTTATCAACCACAACAAGGGAGATTGGTCGGCCAAATGTGCAGGTTTACTACATCAAAAGGAAACAAATCTCTCATCTTATCAAGGGGAGGCTCCCTGTCAAATATGAGGGGCTATATACTATATCTATAAGCAGAAAATAACACTCAGGGGTAGAATAACACCATCCATCTCTTTCAATTGGCAACAACACAAAGTCTTTCAACAATTGGTTTCATGACACCTTCCTAATTACTTCCACAAGTTCTGCTTGATAGATCAAATAAACAAGAATGCTCATAGAAAATAGACATAAGAACAATTCCCTAAAATAGTACAAGATATAACAGCACAAAGTCTGCAAGTGTCTTGCTGTCTCATTCAGATAAAATAATATGAACAACAATCTGAGCTCAAAGTCTCAGTATTCGCCTTTCAATTTGGGCAGAGTTTTGCTTCTGTAAAATGGAAAAGTCCCCTTGTTTTGCATAATGAGAGAAATTACAAAGTATAACAGCGAAACAAAGCTTGATGCTCTTTCCCATGGGACGGCCCACGCTGCAGTCAATGCCTTCAATGCACCTTCAGTTCTATCTGGAAGGCCATGCTAGGAACAATGTATTGCCTTAACTATGGCGTGCCCATCCATCTTATGTCTCCTTACCATGAGTTGTCTGGTCCTTTTTCTGATGTCTACGCAGCTGTCCAATTTGCCATTACTTCATGGAAGAAAAACAGGCTGCGTCCTTGATTTGGTGTGTTCAGATGACCACTTGATCCACTGTTTCACCTACTGAAAATAACTCCCTTGAAGATATTTTGATCTTTTTGCATTGTTCTTCTCTTCCCTGTAGCAATTTGGGCTCTTGGGATCTCTTTTCAGCTGGTTGCTTGGTTTAATTTTTAAATTCCGTGCCATATTCAAATATTAACGGATATTCCATTACATTAAAATTGACGTCCACGGGGCTGTCACTGGTTGCTACTTTGTTTGAACCGTCTTGAACCATGAACCTTTGAACTTGTGAAAAGTTCATTGGTTCATTGGTTCAATGGTTCAGGTGATCTTTATCGGTTCATTGCTTCTCTGTTCAATCGCTTCTTTACTCTTTGGTTGAACCATCGCTTTCTTTGACCCTGCCTTTGGAATCATCCGTTTGCTGCTTCTTTCTTTCCCTGAGGCTGTCTTTGAACCTTTGAACCCTTGAACTATTGAGCTTTGAACTCTTTTGGTTCAAAGTTCAATTGGTTCATTGGTTCATTCTTTGTCCCGTTGATCCCTTTATCCTTTTAAGTCCCTTTGAGGCTTTGAACAGTTGAACCATTTGGACCCTTGAACCCGTTGAACCAATTGGTTCAAGGTTCAACGGTTCAATCCTTGTTCTTTGAAGGTTCCTTTTCGTCTAAGTCTTTTTGAAGCTTTTTGGAACACCCCAAAGGGAAGGTGTCCCTTCGGGTCTTTGGAAAAGGTCCTTTTCTAAGTGTCGAGTGCCCCCCGCAAGGGTACCTACCCTTCGGGATTCTTCGGGCGGCCTTCGGGCTTTAATTCCTTCAGCGGGCTTTTGTTTATTCGGCGGACTTTTGTTTCTTTGTTTCCTTCGGACAAAATGTCCGAAGGAAATCTTTCCTTGGCTTGCTTTAGTTAGTTTTCCGCCAGGGGTTTGCTTTCGGGCTTTTCCTTCGGACAATTTGTCTGAAAGAATTCGCCTTTGCTTTATCTCTTTTTCGATGAAAATCTTCCCGAAGGAATTCCAACGGTTCCTTCACTTATTCATTTCCTCGGGGAAAAAGTCCGAAGGATTCTTCTCTTCTGACCTTAGTCATTTTTCTGAAGGAATTGTAACTTTGTCCGCTTTTGCTCACTGCCCTCCGCAACGGCACTTGGCCTTGGTTCACTACCCTCCACAAGGGCACTTGTTTCTTTGAACCTTTGACAAAGCGCTTAACTCTTGCCGACGATGTTGAACCTTTGAACCCGTTGAACCTTTGAATCTTTTGGGTTCAAGGTTCAATGGTTCAATGGTTCAATCCTTCTTTTGAAGCTTGCCGATGAACATTTTTGATTTGAACCAAGGCGTTGAACCAATCCTGAAAATGCCTAAGTACTAGAAACTTGCTCTTTTTAGAGAAATTGCCAATTGAAGCCTTTGAACCTGCTAATTTCAAGCATGTTGAGTCTGTAAAAACATATCTGCAAAGTTCGTAGATTCAAGCCTGCAGAGTCCGTCGATATCTGAAAAAGTTTGAAAAATGAAAAACTTGAATGCTCAGAACAATTTTTGAAAAGGGAAGAGAGGATTTTGGTTTGTTGAACCAAAATAGTTTGCATGTCCCAAAATAAGTGATAAATTTTAGGAACAACAACTGGCTCCAGTTGGGGAACTTCCTTCAGTTGAAAACTTGGAACAGCGGAGGGGAGAATAAACCAGAATCTCCAATGCCTTGAAGTATGCCATTGGGCTATGGAGTCATGCTACCCAAAAAGAAAGGCTCCAAAAAACGAAAACGAACAACACAAAGCAGAAACAAAGACTATACAAATATACATATGTATAAGTGAACTTATCCGATACTTCAAGAATTGAAGTGCTTCAGATGCTGCCCATTGTGAGGCAGAGAAAAGAGCGTGCCATCTTGATACTTCAACAGGAAGCTTTTTTCACCATTGAGTTGATGGATAATAAACGGGCCTCTCCAAAGAGAATCAAACTTCCCATGCATCCCCTTTGGTTCTCTCATTTTGTCCCACAACAGGACTTGATCTCCAATTTGAAAATCACGGTTCTTAGTCTTCTGGTCGAAGAGCTTCTTCACCAGACTTTGATGCGCAGCAATTCGGTCCACCACCATAGTTCTCTGCTCATCCAGCTCAATCAGGCACATGATCCTCTTATCAATGGAGCTTCAATAAGTTTGATCCTCAACTGCCTTAGCCAATTTCAATGCTGGCAGTTCTATGGTGATTGGTATTTCAACATTGAGTCCATAAAGAAGTTGGAAGGGAGACATACCAATTGCTCTTTTTGGTGTAATTCTGTTTTCCCATAGAGCATCAACTAATGTTTTATGCCATGTTCTTTGGTTGTCATCCACCAATTTTTTGATGACAGTCACTAGATTTTTGTTGCTTGATTCAACTTGTCCATTCCCTTGTGGAAAGTAATTAGAAGAATGTGAGAGGGTGATCCCATAGTAAAAACAGAATTGAGTAATCTCTTGAGAAGTGAAACAAGCTGCATTGTCTGTGACAATCTTGGTTGGGACCCCAAACTTGGAAATGATGTTCTCTTTGAGAAAATTGCATACTACTTTTGAAGAAGCATCATTGGTTGGAATTGCTTCCACCTATTTGGTGAAGTAATCTGTTGTTGTGAGGACATAATCATGTCCAACACTTGAAGATGGGTTTACAACACCAATGAAATCGATTCTTCATTGCTGGAATGACTCTTCTATCACCACTGGCTTGAGAGGCAGGGCAACAAACTTGGGTCTTTCAACAAACTGCTGGCATAGTTCACATTTTCTTACCCATTTGTATGCATCTTGAAAAAGAGTAGGCCAGTAATACCTGGCTCGCAGAATCTTATGGACAGTTACAGAAGCAGAAAAATGTCTTTCACAGGCCAAATTATGGAAAGATTTCAGAAGTTGGCTCTGCTGCTCTTTGTCCACGCAGTGAAGGAACACTTCATGAAGGCTCCTCTTATACAGGCCGTTGTCCCAGAGGACAAAATTGGCAGCGTTCAACTTGATAGTCCTCCTTTCTTTATAAGATAGGTGAGTAGGACACTCAGCATAATTAAAGAAATGAGCAATCCTTGAATACCACTCATTCGTGGTGGAGACAAAGAGGACTGTTGGCATGTCTTCTTCTTCTTCTTCTGATTCTTCATGCTCTGTTTGTTCTGGCTTGTTATCGACAATCAATTGGCATAGGCCTTTTCCCCGCACCAACTTTGTTGGTTTGATGACTAGATCAAACTCCTGAATTTTGCAATCCAATTGCCTCTTTTCGTCCCAAACTCCTGCTGAGTTAATATGGATTTAACTGTGGTGTCAGGAACTAAGGCAGTAGTGTGTTAATTTAGGATGTAAAAGTGGAAATTCTTCACTGCCTTCACCACTGCATAAGCATGCTTCTCCATGTTTGAGTACTTCAGCGCATGAGCTTTGAGAGGACAGTTTATGAAAGAAATAGGAGATTCCACACCTTCTTGGTTCTGTTGAACCAAAATTGCTGAAAGTCTGTGTTCAGAAACATAACTGTATATGGTGAAATCCTTGTTATAGTCTGGACAAACCAGAATTGGGGCGTGGGCAATAGCTGTCTTAATATCTTGGAATGCCAATTTGCCTTCTTCAGTCCAACTGAAGGTGGCCTTTCCATTCATCATTTTTACAATATGACGAGTCTTCTCAACAAACTCAGGGATGAACCTTCGTAAAAAATTCACTTTTCCAAAGAAAGAGTGAACTGCAGTCTTATTTGTAGGAAGGGTAAGCTCCTGGATGGACTTGACTCTGTCTTAGTCAATCTTTATGCCTTCTCTGTCCGAGAAGCTTTCCTTTTGTCACTCCAAAAACAGATTTCTTGGGGTTTAAGAAAATGCTATTCTGGCAGCAACGTTCTAGCACTTGTTACAAATGGCGCATGTGGTCAGGGCGATGCTTGGAAAAGACTATTAAATCATCCAAATACACTACAATGAACTTGCCCATTTTATCTTTGAAAGCAAGGTCCATTGCCCTTTGAAAAGTGGCGGGAGCATTTATCAGGCCAAAAGACATTCTCCGATCGGCAAATGTGCCCCAAGGCGTGGTGAATGCAGTCTTGTGTTGGTCTACTTCACCAACTTCAACTTGATTGTATCTTGAGAAGCCGTCCGGCATTGATAACATCTCCGAACTGGTCACTGTTTGAAACACTTGATCCATGATTGGCAAAGGATAGTTATCCCGTAAGGATGACTGATTCAAGTTCTTGAAATCTACACAAAGGCGAATTTCGCCATTTTTCTTCCTTACAAGCACTATGTTTGCAATCCATGTGGAATGATGGATTGAAAAAATGATTCCAGCATTCAACATTTTTTGTATTTCAGACAGAAGAGTAACTGATATCTTCGGATTGTACTGCCTGAATTTTTCCCTGTAAGGTGCTTAATCACTTTTGAGAGGAATGTCATGGCGAATTTCATCAGCGCTGAGTGAGTTCAAATCATCATAGGAGTATGCTAAGACGTCTATGTACTGGCTAAGCAAAGTAGTGAACTTGAATCTCTCCTCAGGAGTGCAGCATTTTCCAATGTTCACCACCTTGGGATCTTCCTTGGTACCCAGATTTACTTGATCAAACTCCTGGGAGGAGCTTGAATCTGTTTGTTGCTGTTTGATGAATCTGTCATGTTTGTGAAAATTTTCAAGGGAAACCAGGCCTTTGGGAATCTTATTCCCTTTTAGCTATAGGATTTTCTCACCTGCGTTTGAACTTGATTCAGGCGCTGGTTCAAACTTTTGAGGTTCACTACTTTCAAAATGCAGCCGTTCAGAGCTGTCTTTTTGATTCAAGAAGGCTATGATTTGGTTGTCATTGTTAAACACCTGTCAATGACTGGCATTATCAGGCACACTTGGTCGAAAGACCAGTTCAATAGTGTACTTGTCTCCTTTGAAGTCCAGGTGAGGAACCAATAGAGTTGCTGAAACGGCCAGTGCATCGGCCCGGTCATTGAATTCCCTTGGTATGACAGAGATGATGAAAGCATCAAAGTTTTCAATCTGATCTCAGACTAGATTATGGTAGTGGCGCAATCTCTCGTTCTTGGTTTGATACATGTTTCTCACCTGACAAACCACCAGTTCAGCGTCTCCTTTGGCATGAAGGAGCTTGATGCCTTTGTCTTGAGCAACCTTCAGTCCAAACAATATAGATTCATACTCAGCTGTGTTATTGGTATTGCTGAACTGTAACTTGTATGATGAAAGAAAAATATCCCCTTGAGGAGATATCAGCACAACCCTGACTTGTGAACCGGTAGAGAAGCAGCTACCATCGAATTCTAGAATCCATACCTCATCAAACACTGATTTTTCTTTGGATTCTTCTTTGTTTGGAGAGGAGAATTCTTCTGTACTTACATTGTGCTCCATCAATTCTTCTGCTGTTCCAGCTGAAACAGTTTTCAGGTTGTCACCTTCAGGAGCTTCATCAGATGCCTCATGGACTTCCTCTGTGGATAGAAAATAGTTACCCATGCCTGAAGACTCGAACAAAATTTGAGCTTCAGGTGCTGATGTCTGGGTGACCACATATTTTGCTTCCTTCTTAGGGAGCAATATTTTCATAATACCTTTGACTGGGATTCTCGCCTCAGACAAGTCCATGCTTAATTCACCTCCAACGTCTTTGTAGAAATTTCGCCCAAGAAGGATACCATATGATGCTGGGACGTCGACCACCAGGACAGTCATCTTGATTCTTTTGTCTGAAAACGCTGCAAATGCAAATTGGACGTCCTTAATTTGTCCCAGTAGAGGTACTTGTTTGTTCTCCATGGAGAAGTATCTCTCAAATGTTTTGGTCAGTGTGAGACCAAGAGATTCTGCCACTTTGGCAGGCATGACATTGTCTGAAGCTCCAGAATCAATGATGCAATTGCTCAGCTTGTGACCATTTATCAATAGGAAAACATAGAAAGACTATTTTCCTAGGGGCAGAAGGAGTAATGACAAGGTTGTTTGGGATAGACATGTTCTTTGGGGGATTATGATTTACCTTCTTAGCTTCTTGTCTTGCAGGGATGGTTTGGTTCTTCACACATTGAACCAACTTGTCCAACTGATCAGGATTGGACTGCAGAAATTCAAATTCAGACATTTGAATTTTGGTTTTTCTTATATGGTCAATTATGTCAAATGTCTGGAATGAGCTAGGAGTAGAGGATGGGAGTTCATCCTTTTAATTTTTAGAAGGGGAAGGATTGGTCTGCGAATTTGAAAATGGAGGTGAAAGGCACAATTGAGGTACTCACTTTTTTAGCAGTCACCAGGTCCTTTGGCTGGAAAGGCAGAGTGATTCCACGCTTAGCAATCGAAATGCTTGGTTGAGGTCGCTGCTCTATCTTTTCTTTATCAGCTTGCTGGGCTGACTGATTATTGGACCGAGTGAACAAAGCATATGATCCCTCAGCTACTTCACCTTCACTTCTGGGTTCATCTTGGTAATTCAGAAAACCAATGTTGGAGTCATCAACTGATTCTTCTTGGTCTTCCGTGAAGAGATCAACGTCATTTTCTTGATCAAACTCAGGTTGGAAAGATGAATCATGTTCCGTTTCTAGATATCCAACTGCTGAGTTGGTTGGAGGCGCTTCAAGGGCAAGGTTCCTTTGTGGAGGAAGACGATTTGCTTGTCCTTGGTTTCTGACAGCATTGCCTTGGTAAGACTGATTAGGGAATGTCCTCCTTAGTGCATCTCTGTATGAAGGATTAGATGACATTGCTTGTGCCATTTGCTTTTTGAGAGCTAGCAACTCATTTGCTAGCTTCCGCACCATTGGATCAGTGGTGACTGTAGGTGAGTATTCAGAGGAAGAAGAAGATTTACCTTTGTTTGGGTCTCTCCTTATCTTTCCTGCCAAGATAAGGTCATCTTCTACCTCAGTAGCCAAGTCTTGAGCAGCCTCAAGGTCTATGTGGCCAGCACGTCTCAGCAGAAAACTCACTTCAGGCATCTATGAGTTGATGAAGAAGCATTTGAGGTTTTCAAGTGTTGGCTGAGCAATTGCAGGAATTCGGTTCCTCAGCTTGTCAAACTTTGCAATGAAATTCCTTATAGGTTCATGAGGTTCCTTCTTCATCTGTGTGAGCTAGGCCAGCAAGGCATGTGCATCTTTTGCAGGCTTGAACCTGGCTTCAAATTTAGCTTTGAGTGTGTCCCAGTTAGTCACTGATTTAGCTTGTAGATGGTAGACCCAATTTGCAGTAGCACCTTGTAGTGTTTCTACGAAAACCCTGACTGTCACATCTTCAAATTTCATGCCTATCACACCATAGGCTATGCTGAAAGTTGCAATGTGTTCATCAAGATGAACTCTCCCATCACCAAAGAATTTGGGAAAATTCTTTCTTGAGCTGCCTGGAAGTTCATGTAGAAGTGGAGTAAGGTTTAGTGGACCGAATGAGTTACCCTAGGGGCCTTGAACTGCCATCATCTAATTATGAAAAAGAGGGATAACAAATCTGAGTTGAGTATGTATAGGCAAAGCTCTGCGGACAGCAGAAAAAACAGCTCTACCTTGTGTTGGTGTCCTGGTACGGGTAGGAGGAACACTCCTGGATCATTGAACTTGAAGTTGTGGAGGAAACAAATCGAAATTTCTTTGCTGCACTAACTCAAAGACAGGGTCAAAAACACCTTGAACTCTCTGGCTTCTAGTATAGCGTGGAATTGCCAGATTGTAGGATAAAAAATGGGAAGGGACTGGTCTTGCTTCAACTTGAAGCTTGAGGCTTCAAACTGCGTGCTCTTCCCCAGTAGAGTCGCCAAAAAAACTGTTGGGTGAATATTTTGTCAATCAGCTAACTGATGAACAAAATAAGTCTTATCAACCACAGCAAGGGAGATTGGTCGGCCAAATGTGTAGGTTTACTACATCAAATGGGGACAAATCTCTCCTCTCATCAGGGAGAGGTTCCCTGTCAAATATGAGGGGCTATATACTATATTTATAAGCAGAAAATAACACTCAGGGGTAGAATAACACCATCCATCTCTTTTTTTTCAGAGATGATGTTCACAAACAAAAGAAAAAAATCTTGACAAAAACACTGAAGGCACTTCTCTTTCAGAAGTGATCTTGCAGGAAATCGCAAGAGTTCTATCTGGAAGTAACAAATAACTAGTAACACAGGCGCAGTAACCAGCGGGATGAAACAAAACACAAAGTTTCCACCTCAACTGCCCAAAGAGTGAAACACAAAAGATAATGGGGGCACAAAGTTGTCTCAAGATCCTTCATACAGAAACAAAAACTAAAAATACACACTGAAAACAATTGGCAACAGCACAAAGTCTTTTAACAATTGGTTTCAGGACACTTTCCTAATTACTTCCACAAGTTCTGCTTGCTAGATTAAATAAACAAGAATGCTCCTAGGAAACAGACATAAGAACAATTCTCTAAAATGGCACAAGATATAACAGCACAAAGTCTACAAGTGTCTTGCTTTATCATTCAGATATAATAATATCAACAACAATCTGAGCTCAAAGTCTCAGTATTCGCCTTTCAATTTGGGCAGAGTTTTGTTCTGTAAAATGGAAAAGTCCCCCTCTTTTGCATAATGAGAGAAATTACAATGTATATCAGCCAAGCAAAGCTTGGCGCTCTTTCCCATGGGACGGCCCACGCTGCAATCAATGCCTTCAATGCGTCTTCAGTTCTATCTGGAAGGCCATGTTAGGAACAGTGTATTGCCTTAACTATGGCGTGCCCATCCATCTTATATGTCTCCTCCTTACCATGAGTTGTCTGATCCTTTTTTTGATGTCTGCGTAGCTGTTCAATTTGCCATTACTTCATGAAAGAAAAACAGCCTGCGTCCTTGATTTGGTGTGTTCAGATGACCACTTGATCTATTGTTTCACCTACTGGAAATAACTCCCTTGAAGATATTTTTGATCTGTTTGCATTGTTCTTCTCTTCCCTATAGCAATTTGGGCTCTCAGGCTCTCTTTTCAGCCGGTTGCTTGGTTTGCTTTTCAAATTCCGCGCCATATTCAAATATTAACAGATATTCCATTACATTAAAATAGACGTCCACGTGGCTGTCATTGGTTGCTACTTTGTTTGAACCATCTTGAACCATGAATCTTTGACCCTGTGAAAAGTTCATCGGTTCATTGGTTCAACGATTTAGACGATCTTTATCGGTTCATCACTTCCTTGATCAATCGCTTCTTTGCTCTCTGGTTGAACCATCGCTTTCTTTGAAACTGCCTTTGGAATCATCCATTTGCTGCTTCTTTCTTTGCCTAAGGCTGTCTTTGAACCCTTGAACTATTGAGCTTTGAACTCTTTTGGTTCAAGGTTCAATTGGTTCATTGGTTCATTCTTTGTCCCGTTGTTCCCTTTATCCTTTTAAGTTCCTTTGAGGCTTTGAACAGTTGAACCATTTGGACCCTTGAACCCGTTGAACCAATTGGTTCAAGGTTCAACGGTTCAATCCTTGTTCTTTGAAGGTTCCTTTTCGTCTAAGTCTTTTCGAAGCTTTCTGGAACACCCCGAAGGAAAGGTGTCCCTTTGGGTCTTTGAAAAATGTTCTTTTTTGAGTGTCAAGTGCCCCCCGTAAGGGTGCCTACCCTTCGGGATTCTTCGGGCAGCCTTCGGGCTTTAATTCCTTCGGCGGGCTTTTGTTTATTTGGCGGACTTTTGTTTCTTCGTTTCCTTCAGACAAATGTCCGAAGGAATTCCTTCGGACAATTTGTTCGAAGGAATTCCTTCGGACAATTTGTCCAAAAGAAATCTTTCCTTGGCTTGCTTTAGTCAGTTTTCCGCCGGTTTTTGCTTTCGGGCTTTTCCTTCGGACAATTTGTCTGAAAGAATTCGCCTTTGCCTTATCTCTTTTTCGATGAAAATCTTCCTGAAGGAATTCCAGCGATTCCTTCACTTAGTCATTTCCTCGGGGAAAAAGTCTGAAGGATTCTTCTCTTCTGGCCTTAGTCATTTTTCCGAAGGAATTCTAACTTTGTCCGCTTTTGCTCACTGCCCTCCGCAAGGGCACTTGGCCTTGGTTCACTGCCCTCTGCAAGGGCACTTGTTCCTTTGGCTTTGGGGCAGTTCCTTGAACTTGCCGATTGAACCGACCGATTGAACCAACTTTGGTTCAACGGTTCAATGGTTTAATCAGTGCAATCTCTTTATTTTAGCTAAGTCTTTTGATCTCTTGAACCAAACGCACTGAACCATTTGGTCGTTGAACCTGTTGAACCGTTGAACCAAAATGGTTCAAGGTTCAACGGTTCAATGGTTCAAGCCTTTGTTTTTCGCTAAGTGTTTGAAGCCGTGGAACCTTGAAGCAGTTAAACTTTGAACCTTTGACAAAGCGCTTAACTCTTGCCGATGACGTTGAACCTTTGAACCCATTGAACCTTTGAACCTTTTGGGTTCAATGGTTCAATCCTTCCTTTGAAGCTTGCCGATGAACATTTTTTATTTGAACCAAGGCGTTGAACCAATCCTGAAAATGCCTAAGTGCTAGAAACTTGCTCTTTTTAGAGAAATTACCAGTTGAAGCCTTTGAACTTATTGAACCTGCTAATTTCAAGCATGTTGAGTCCGTAGAAACATATCTACAAAGTTCGTAGATTCAAGCCTACAGAGTCCGTAGATATCTGAAAAAGCTTGAAAAATGAAGAACTTGAATGCTCAGAACAATTTTTGAAAAGGGAAGAGAGGATTTTGGTCTGTTGAACCAAAATAGTTTGCATGTTGTCCCAAAATAAGTGACAAATTTTGGGAACAACACGTTGGATCTTCCTTATTGAGCTTTCCGCGTACCGTTCGATCTCTGAAGATGCACGATCTTTATATTGGCTTGGTCATTAAACTCCGACATGTTGACCTTATCTCGTTTCTTTCGATGTCTTTGAGATGCTTCCACATCGTCGATGTCTTCAGACTTGCTTGATCTTTAACTCGCCTTGATCCTTAAGCACTTGTGAAAATGCCCTCCGAGACTCCACTTATCCTTCGGTAACGTTGCGAGTGGCCTATACTTCTTCCGAAATATCCTTCGGAAACTTTGTATGTGACTACTTCATCTGAAAGTATCCTTCGGGACCTTAGTTGCATGTCCTTTTGCCTTAGACAAATTCTCCGAAAGAATTTGTTAATGGCTTTCTTCCGAAAGTGTCCTTCGGGATTTTTGGCATATACCCTTCGGGGCTTTTCAAAAAGCCTTTCGGAAACTTTGCAAGTGTCCTTTACTCCCTTCGAACTATCCTTCGGAACAATTGCAAGTGTCCCTTCAGAAATTTTGCAAAGTACCCTTTGAACTTCAAGGTGATCTTCGGGACTTTTGATTGGGACACATACCCTTCGCCTTTTTTGTAAATGTACCCTTCGGAAACATCAAGGTGATCTTCGGGACTTTTGATTGCGACACATACCACTTTTGATTGCGACACATACCCTTCGGCTTTTTTGTAAATGTACCCTTTGGAAACTTCAAGGTGATCTTTGGGACTTTTGATTGGGACACATACCCTTCGGCTTTTTTGTATTTGTACCCTTCGAAAACTTTGTTCAGGTCACTTACCCTTCATCATTTTTGCAAAGAACCCTTCGGAATTTTGTTCGAAACAATTTTTCCGACAAAGACTTAACCATTTTTCCGAAAGAAAACTCTTTCTTCGGAACTTTGTTGCAGACATTTTGTTTGAAAGAATTCCCAAGCTTGTAAAAACGACTAAGTGTGGAGACCAAACATTTTCCTGAAAGAATTCCAAAGCTTCGAAACATTTGTTTGCAGGCTTACTGTCCAAAGAGTCTTCAACATTTCTCCGAAAGAACTGCCCGAGCCACTTGTTGACCATTTTGGTCCTGCAAGCCAAAATTGGCCCCCCCTTTTTTCCCTGTTGTTCTGAGCCAGTACAATTGTTGAATTTTGCACAAGTCTGATTTCTACGGACTCTGCAAGCCTATTTTTACGGACTCTGCAGGCCTATTTTTACGGACTCTGCAGGCCTATTTCTACGGGCTCTGCAGGAAAGAAACAAGTTCCCAACACTTAGGTGCAAAATGGACCATTCCAAGTGCCCTTGCGGAGGGCAGGGAACACTTGCCAAGGGATCAAAGAGAAGGCCGAAAAAGTTGAAATTCCTTCGGAAAAGTGAACAAGAGAATTTCTTTGGACAAAATGTCCGATGAATTCCTTCGGACATTTTGTCCGAAGAAATCCTTCGAAACAATTCTGTGAAAATAAACAAGACCAAGGCAAAAAACAAGACCGAAGAAATTCCTTAAGACAAAAAGTCCGAAGAACTTCGGGAAGAGCCGTGGGTCAAAAACCCGAAGAAAGTTTTTGAAGGTCAAGTGATCGAGACAATTCTTGCAGACATTTTGTCCGCAGGAAAAATGGCCGAAACAAAAGCCCGACCAGAGAAAGGCCGAAGGAAAGGAAAAGCCGAAGGAATTGCCAGGAAGGGTGACGGGCCCGAAGACGTCAAAATCGAGCACGACGAACTAGCCGTTGGAAGTTCAAACACCCAGTGACGGGTGCACAGACATCAAATTTAAGGCGGTGAAATAGCCGTTGATTTTGAAAAGTTTAAGGACAGGCCGCGAGTGAACTCAGCGACCTGCCAAGAAGATAACCCTGAGGGCCAAAGGAGACAGAGAAGACGAAACCGGGAAGAGACAAAGTGCAGAAACGGACAAATAGTCCAGGTGGCAAAGGCAGGTGTCAACTCAAAGATTTACTCCTGCAGTTGGAATAGTGCTTGCCAAGTGGTCATCAAATGACGCAAACAATAAGCGGCGCGGCCTATTTTCTCCACTTTGCATTTATGAGTAGACAAACTGCGTGAATATCTTGAAGGAGCAGTCTTGTTTGTAGAAAAAAAGGCACAGCCCGTGCTTTCACATTAATGTTTGAACGCCAAAGTCAAGACCGGCGATTACACAACATGGTTCTAGCAGGGCTCTTCTAAAAGGATGATATCAACAACAGCGACTTCCTCTTCTCGATGCTTTCAAACGCACATGGGCCACTTGTAAAAAAGGGGTGCCAAAGTCTTTTCCCAAAAGGGCTCCTTGTCTTCTTCTCTCTCTATATATTGTAAACTTCTCATTTTGAGAAGGGATCCTCTTAGCTTGTAAGGCAAAGCTCTGCCCAAAAAATCTCTGGGTTTGTAAGGCAGAACTCTGCTAGATTTTACCTTGAATCAAGACTTAGCAATTTTTTACCTCCATTTGAACTTGCACTCACGCATATGTCTATGTTTTCGTTTTGTGTTAAGTCATTTTCCTTTATGCTTTCACAGAATGATTCCAGCATGTCTAGTGCATTGTGAAGTTTCTTCTTTTGCAGGTCTACCAGAAGTGTCTCTAGCAGAGTATAGGCGCATGTGAACAGGCTGCCATAGAGTGTCTTAGAACACCTCTGGTAGTTCTTCCTCCCTGTATCTCCACAGACCCCTGACTCACTGATGTAGAAGAGTTCCCCATATCAAATGAAGTGTATGCCAGCTTATTCTTGGTGAAAATCGTATGTTCGAGCTAGGTAGATCAAACTTTTTTGTTGCATCACCTTTTAGTTTATGTTTAGGTTCTGTTTTCAACATCCTTCTCCCTTTTCATCCCCTCTTTTTTTCATTTATTTGTTAGCAGTAGGGAATCCAAGACCTAAAAGATACATCGAAGGGAGCTAGCCCTTATCTAGAGACTCTCCCCCCAGTTTTGCCAGGCCCACAGGCAAGAGGGGAGTTTCCATTGTTGCGTGTGGAAGGCAGGAGCTCGGCCTCCTGTCAAAGGTGCAATCCACTGCGTCAACAATTTTTGGCACGCCCGGTAGGACCAATTAGGACAAGTTTTGTTCAAAGAGTTGAAGAATTTTGGTATGTTCTTCAACCAACCAGCCTTTGGAGGCTTTTTTATCAACACCAATGGCGACTCCGAGTTGAATCAGCTGGTTAAGCAGTCTAGGTGCCATCAAGAAATCACATTTTTTGTATAACTTTGGTGGAGCTCAGGTTGTTATGAAATCACCTCAAACTCCAACGTTACTTCCCTCATTGTAGAAGGGTGACTAGGAAAGCTATTTGAGGTGATTCCATGAATAACCTGAGCTTGATCAAAACTATATGAAAGAACACAAGGTCCATGGTTCTGAGCAATGGGATTATACACGCCAAATACGTTTTTAATTGAAGCAACTCTTCCTGTGCATCAGCAGACCCTTCCTAGTCTTCCTCAACTCCCTTAGGTCTCTCAACATGATGGCAAGATCTTGACTTGGAAGGAAACGGTGGAATCATGGGGCAGGAAGAAGGAGGAGAAAGGTTTTGCTCAAAACCTTGAAGAAGATGACGCTACCTCTACTCATCGTGATAATGATTGTGACCTCCAAGAAAGGCTTTTTCAAGAAGATTTAGCCAGGAGAATTGCAGAGTTGGAGTCCAGAGCGAGATTCCTCAGCCAACGTGTGATGGACGCAGCAGACTCCATGTCTGAACACACCCCATCTACACACCTTCAAGAGAGCTATCAGGACACCTGATATAGATGAAGTGCTGGCCAAATGGAAGAGGAGAATCATTCGATTCTAGCTCAAGGGGCTGCCTCCTCTTCCACATGGTTTTAATCATCAACCTTCCACTCCATCCCTTCTCAAGGAGGAACCTGTTTTTCAGGAGGCGAGTGAGGAAGAGAAGATCCAATTTGCAGTTTTCCAAGAGGCTATCATGAGCGACAATGAAGAGGAAATTATCATGGAGGTTCCTTCTGAAGACATCATCAGCAATGGAGAAGATGCAGGTCATGCATACATGCGAATGTTCCAGCAATATGAAGAGGAAAGTAAGGATGGTGACCTCTCTCTTCCCTTGTTTGATGAACTTCCTTGTTGCTTTGATGAAGAGGATGACCATGCCATAGAGCCTGAGTTGGAGGAGGATCAGATGGATGTCTTTGAACAACTAGAGACTCTGATCTTTGAGCAGGAAAAGGAGAGGCCTATCTATCTTGAGGACAGCTTTGAAGAAGAAAGCCTTAAGCAAGAAGGTGATGTTCTGTGGGATGAGCAATCAGGCTGTGACTCCATTTTAGACATCACAACAGTCACCCTTCTTCAAAAAAGCCATGAAGAAGCAGAGGATGAGTTTGACAGGGTCTTCAATGAAGCAGAAGGGAACATGTTAGACCATGATGCACTGCAAAGGGACTATGCATATCAAAGCGCTTATGGTGATGAGCCAACAACCATTGATTTCTTGGTGAAACACACTAGCATGCAAAACCAGTATTCAACAAGCTTCCAAGAACAAGAAGAGTACATATATGTTGGAAGCATGTTTGATTTTGATCCACTCGGATGCAAGCCAATCAAGGTGACAGGCAAGAGGAGCAGGTCACCAAATCTCCATTCCATTCAGCCACTTGTCTGGCATCATAAGCTTCCTTGCCATGAAGGAGACTTAAGAAATTTTCCCTTTGATTCAGGAGGGAGGCAAATATACCTAGTTAGCTGTATAAAGTAGTTTGCTTTCAGTTTTTTTTCCTTGTTTTCCCTAAGTGCTGTTTGCACAAGTAGTGTTTTTAGCCTTGTGTGTGTTTTCCTTTGTGTTTGGGGTAAAAGCTTCATAATTGATTCTTGGATCTATTAGGGCTGTTGCTAACCTTTTCAAGTTGCATTCTGACTCCATGCCCAATGGATTTTAAGGCAACTGGTTTCTAAGCATAGCAGGCATGCTTCCCCTGGGAGTCGCCAATTTGTTGACCATTTTGGTCCTGCAGGCCAAAATTGGTCCCCCCTTTTTTCCCTACTGTTTTGAGCCAATACAATTGTTGAATTTTGCACAAGTCTGATTTCTATGGACTCTGCAGGCCTATTTCTACAGACTCTGCAGGCCTATTTCTACGGACTCTGCAGACTATTTCTACGGACTCTGCAGGCCTATTTCTATGGGCTCTGCAGGAAAGAAACAAGTTCCCAACACTTAGGTGCAAAATGGACCATTCCAAGTGCCCTTGCAGAGGGCAGGGAACACTTGCCAAGGGATCAAAGAGAAGGCCAAAAAAGTTGGAATTCCTTTAGAAAAGTGAACAAGAGAATTTCTTCGGACAAAATGTCCGAAGGAATTCCTTCGGACATTTTGTCCGAAGAAATCCTTCGAAAAAATTCCGTAGAAATAAACAAGACCAAGGCAAAAAACAAGAAATACTTTCTTCGGACTTTTGTTCGAAGGAATTCCTTCGGACAAAAGTCTGAAGAACTTCGGGAAGAGCCGCGGGTAAAAAACCCGAAGAAAGTTTCCGAAGGTCAAGTGATCGAGACAATTCTTGCGGACATTTTGTTTGCGAGAAAAATGGCCGAAACAAAAGCCAGACCAGAGAAAGGCCAAAAGAAAGGAAAAGCCGAAGGAATTGCCAAGAAGGGTGACGGGCCCGAAGACGTCAAAATCGAGCATGGCAAACTAGTTGTTGAAAGTTCAAACGCCTAGTGACGGGTGCACAGACGTCAAATTTAAGGCGGTGAAATAGCCGTTGATTTTGAAAATCTTAAGGATATGCCGCGAGTGAACTCAGTGACCCGCCAAGAAGATAGCCCCAAGGGCCGAAGGAGACAGAGAAGACAAAACCAGGAAGAGACAAAGTGCAGAAATAGACAAACAGTCCAGGTGGCAAAGAGAGGTGTCGACTCAAGGATTTACTCCTGAAGTTGGAACAGTGCTTGCCAAGTGGTCATCAAATGGCACAAACAGTAAGCAGCGCGGCCTGTTTTCTTCATTTTGCATTTATGAGCAGACAAACCGCGTGAATATCTGGAAGGAGCAGTCTTGTTTGCAGAAAAAGAGGCGCGGCCCGTGCTTTCACATTAATGTTTGAACACCAAAGTCAAGACCGATGATTACACAGCATGGTTCTAGCAAGTCTCTTCTAGAAGGATGATATCAGCAACATCAACTTCCTCTTCCCGATGCTCTCAAACGCACATGGGCCACTTGTAAAAAAGGGGTGCCAAAGTCTTTTCCCAAAGGGGCGCCTTGTCTTCTTCTCTCTCTATATATTGTAAACTTCTCATTTTGAGAAGGGATCCTCTTAGCCTATAAGGCAAAGCTCTGCCCAAAAAATCTCTGGGTTTGTAAGGCAGAACTCTGCCGGATTTTACTTTGAATCAAGACTTAGCAATTTTTTACTTCCATTTGAACTTGCACTCACGCATATGTCTATGTTTTCGTTTTGTGTTAAGTCATTTTTCTTTATGCTTTCACATAACGATTCTAGCATGTCTAGTGCATTGTGAAGTTTCTTCTTTTGCAGGTCTGCCAAAAGTGTCTCCAGCAGAGTATAGGCGCATGTGAATAGGCTGCCATAGAGTGTTTTAGAACACCTCTGGTAGTTCTTCCTCCCTGTATCTCCACAGACCCCTGACTCACTGATGCAGAAGAGTTCCCCATATCAAATGAAGTGTATGCCAGCTTATTCTTGGTGAAAAGCGTATGTTCGAGCTAGGTAGATCAAACTTTTTTGGTGTATCACCTTTTAGTTTAGGTTTAGGTTCTGTTTTCAGCATCCTTCTCCTTTTTCATCCCCCCATTTTTTTCATTTATTTGTTAGCAGTAGGGAATCCAGGACCTAAAAGATACATCGAAGAGAGCTAGCCCTTATCTAGAGACTCTCCCCCGCAGTTTTGCCAGGCCCATAGGCAAGAGGGGAGTTTTCATTGTTGCGTGTGGAAGGCAGGAGCTCGGCCTCCTGTCAAGGGTGCAATCCACTGCGTCAACACCACTTCTTTGTAAATGTACCCTTCAGAAATGTCAAGGTGATCTTTGGGACTTTTGATTGGGACACATACCCTTCGGATTTTTTGTAAATGTACCCTTTGGAAACTTCAAGGTGATCTTCGGGACTTTTGATTGGGACACATACCCTTCGGCTTTTTTGTAATTGTACCCCTCGGAAACTTCAAGGTGATCTTCGGGACTTTTGATTGGGACACATACCCTTCAGCTTTTTTGTAAATGTACCCTTTGGAAACTTTGTTCAGGTCACTTACCCTTCGGCATTTTTGCAAAGAACCCTACGGAATTTTTGTTTGGAACAATTTTTCTTACAAAGACTTAACCATTTTTACCGAAGGAATTCGGTGAGGCACTTTCTCCGAAAGAAAACTCTTTCTTCGGAACTTTGTTGTGGACATTTTGTCCGAAAGAATTCCCAAGCTTGTAAAAACGACTAAGTGTGGAGACCAAACATTTTCCCGAAAGAATTCCAAAGCTTCGGAACATTTGTTTGCGGGCTTACTGTTCGAAGAGTCTTCAACATTTCTCCAAAAGAATTGCCCGAGCCACTTCTTCCGAAATAAATCCCCAAACAAATGCAAAGGTGCAAAAACGACTAAGTGCAGAAACTTAGTATGCTTTTAGCTGAGGGACAACCTTATGCATTTGTAACATTTTCTCTACTCATTCTTATGACTTAGAATTTAGACCACAAAGAATAGGCACAAACCTAATTATAGTGTGATCATTTTCTTCAGATGCTGCTATATGTGCAAATGCAGTCACCATCAAACTATGTACTCAGCACATTCAACTCCATGAGAACTCTACAACTGGTCTGTGCAACTGAACACCTTTGTCATTAGTGCTTGATAGTACATTCTTCATTTGACATCAATGACAATATTTCAGAGATCAATCTCCTTTTAGACCACATCTATTAATGACACTCAAATTTGCCAACATTTGAAGCAATTGAAGGGAAACCTCAAAGTAGCCCAAGACAGGATGAAATATCAAGTAGATCAGAATTGAAGTGAGAGAATGTGAGGTAGTTGATTGGGTTTTCTTGAAGTTACAACTCTATAACAAAAGTCTCTTAAAAGGAAAGGGGCAGAAAAGATTGGGACTCGATGCTATGGGCCCTACAAGATATTATCATGAGTGGGAAAGGTTTCAGAACTCTTGAGCTGCCAGCAGGAATTCACATGCATAATACCTTCCATGTCTCCTGCTTGAAGAAGATAGGAGGGGAAAATGTCCAAATCTCAAATGCTTTTCCATCTCTAGATGATGAAGGGCAAGTTATCATGGTTCCAAAGAACATTTAGGCCGCTAGAGAAAATTATTTGATGAATAAGGTGCGATCTGAGTACCTCATCCATTGGAAGGGTCTACTTGTGGAAGAAGAAACATGGGAAGGCCCAGAGATACTACAACATCCAACACTGCAGTTGATTTGGGGACAAATTAATTCAAGGAGGGGGGGCAGAGGGGGGGCATTGTTATGATATGAAAAATTAATCTATCTTAATGCTGGGTTTTTTAGAAGTTGTTAGTATAATGTATTAAAGTTAAATGTAGTTTTGTTAGTTGGAAAACAAAGTAACTTAAGTTACTTATTCCACATGCATAAAGTGAGAAGGTTCACAATAGGAAAGTAACTATGAAAGCAACTTTAAGTTATCCTACATTTAAAAAGTGAAACTTTCACCAAGGGGGGAGTCATTACAAGAGAAGACCCCTAGGTTGTAAGAGGAATATGCTTTTTGGGAAAGACATTTTTTGAATAGGTTAAGGCTGTGTTGTGGCCGTGGCAGCGTGCATATTGTCCTGGATTTGTCCTGAGTCGGCATCCATACACTCTCAGGAAACTTTCCGTTTTCTCTCATTTACTGTCTCATCCATGTTTAGTAATATTATAGCATGCTTTCACTTGCAATTTCACTAGATTTAATTACTCGTTAGCATTAGTTATTTTTCCATAAAACTCTTATCTTTTCAGTTCAAAAAAATAAGTTTTTTCGGCAGCTATATTTGAGACTTACAACAGTTTCAATAATTTCATATTTCAATGTTCAGTTCAGATTTTTGGTTTCAAACATAAGGATTATAACTGTTATTCAGAAGTTTCAGATCTGTTTTGCATTTAGAATGTAAATATTTGTTCTACAGTTCAGACTTTAATTCTATTATTTCAGGTATAGGGTTTCTATGCTAGGGTCCACCACAGTTGGTATCTCCTTGCCCGTGTTGGACAGGGGATCCCGCCTCCCTGTACTCCCGAAATACCAAGGCTTCTTAGAATTGGATTTACAATAGGGGGAAATGTTGATTGCTTGTCTAATTGTCCCATTTTCTTGGAGCCATACTACTTTGGTACTTTTTTTATGCACTACCACCTGTTGGGTATCCCATTCCTAGCTACTGCCTTGCAACTAATCACTTAGTAATTAAGTGATTATTTATTATCTCCTACTTAAGGGACTTGCTAAGAACAACTTGAGAACACTTATGACTCTCATACTTACTCTGTCATCCACATTCTTATATTTATTTCAATTCCTATGATACAAGGGATGATTAAATATGGGACCCAACGATGATGGACATAATACAATAATGATACAAATGCTTTTTTCTTGAAGTTGATTGAATATGTCGTCTGAGGAACCAATAATGTTTTGCTTGCCTCTTCTGCATTTATGCTCATGAATACTGCAGGTAAGGTTGCAGCTTACCTGTACATATGTGGGTGAAGAAAAAAATGTAGGTAAGGTCTTTATGCCTCTGCTGTAACACTGTAGGTAAGGTAGCTGGTATTTCCTGCAGGTAGAACTAGCAATATTTACATATGCAGGTGAAGAAAAATAATGTAGGTAAGGTCTGTATGCCTCTGCTGTAACACTGTAGGTAAGGTAGCTGGTATTTCCTGCAGGTAGAATTAACATGCACAATATAGCTTTTTACGAAAGAAAGTATTACTAGTATATTACATCACTTGAGAGTTGAGACTATCATATTGTGCATAAATACTGGGATTAGAAGGATTGTTGATTCACCATGTCTAATCTAAAAATAAACAGTTTTGCCATTATACCAATCTGCAAGTATGGACTACACATTGTTGAAGATCAATGTTTTGTTAAAACCATGCCAAAATTATACCCTTGATTGGATTCATCACACTCACCAACTTGAATGTTTCTGGTCCCTTCAACAACACAAATCAGGTTTCTATTTTTCATCACTGCCCAAAAAGTATAACCATTTGTCAACAAGCCCAGATCTACAAGGAATGATCACCATGAAAACATCTTGTAGAAAATTAGGATTTTTCAAATCTTCAATAGAATCTGAAATCAATGGAATATCATCCAAGAATTGTTTTTAAAAAAAAAATCTGCTTTTGTGCACATGTTTCACCAAAGCCACCTTGAAGGATTTTCAATTTGGTGCTTCATTAGACTGCCATTATTGGTATTCAATCTGTTGGTTCAAGCCTTCCAAGCCACTATGAAGAGTTTCAAATTTATAGGATGATGAGCTCAAATTTAATCACTAATAAATATATCCAAACTCGTTTTGCAACAAATCACAATCATTTACAATTTGTAATTTTCAGTTATTTTTGTGCTTGTATGAATCAAGGAAATCTGTTTTAAAAATTCTAAATTTCATCATATACTTGTTTTTACTTCAATTTTTAAATATTTGTTGTAATTCTAGGAAGCATTCTAGTGTAAGTTTCTGGTACAGGTTCAGGTTTGGCAAATCTAATTTTTTTGCCTTGGGTACTGCTTGGGCACAGCTGTAGAAAAAAATATAAAAAAAAATAATTTTTTCAGCCAAATATTCTATGCAAGTGTTGTTTTATGTTCTCATTTTGAGTTTTAAGCAACTGTGAGGGTTTGAAAGTGTGTTTTCCTTCATTAATTTAAGTATAATTGTGAAAAAAAAAGCAGGCAAAAACCTGCAGGTTCTCTCAGGTTCTTTTGCTGAAGAAACCGGGGGAACCCCGGCAGTCTTGGATTAACCATTGCAAACCCACATTCGAATCTGAACCATACCCAAACCCGTTAGGGATTGGACCATTTCAAGGAAGGTGGAGGTAATTGGTAACTGAGCTTCTATATTTCCCCTTAACTAGGATCATCCTTACAAGTTGGCAAGGAATCCAAATTGGTCAAAATCTATTCTATCCAAATTGTCAAAATATGGTTGCAATTATTCTTTAACAGGATGATAATGAAATGTTGACTTCCTAGATTGAGCATGCCAAGAAAATATCTTAAAAGTTGGGTGCTTATTCCAACTCAAAAAACTCCATCTTCTGACCAACACAACTGCAATATTTTGCAAACGTATTGACACAGTAGAAAGAAATATTTACAAACATTACTTCATAGTGCTGGCCAAAACAAGGACAACAAATTTCTTTACTTATTTCTCCTTGACTTTTATATCATTGGTCCCACAATAACACCTTTCACAGAACCTGGAAGAGTGCTCATTTTAATGGGAAAACCTGTTCTAGAAACTATCATTCAATATCTGAAACTGGAAACTAGTGCTTTCTAGGAGCAACTAAGAGCTCTTGTAAGCACCTACCTGGCCCATTGCTCTATCGCCCAAAAATGACTGACACATTGCTAGAGTAAGTTGAGGGATCTCAGTTTCAATCAGCCAAAACAGATTGACACACAGGTAAAAAGTGGGTCTAAGAAAGTGAAAAGAATCCATTTGACAAGTGATAGCTTAAAATCTGGGGAGATACATGCATAACTCAATGCTAGGAGTATGAAATCTGATTACATTCATCTATACATTCATATTTTTCTTGCATTGAGATTCAGATTACAGCCTTAAAAGACAACCTCTAACAAGATTCATATGTTTCTTGCATTGAGATTCAGATTACAGCCTTAGTAGAACACCTGTAAAAAGATTCATATGTTTCTTGCGTTCAGATTCAGATTTAGAAGACAACCTCTAAAAAGATGTTTTTCTCAAAACTGAATGTCAAACCATTGATTGAAATCTATCTATAATAAAGAGCAAAACATTTGAAAGTAATGCCACTATAAATTTTTTTACTGCATACACTTTTTTTGATGCAGATTCAAACCATTTACAATTCCTTCAACGACTTATGACAACGACGCCCAAGTGTCATTTATGTATAATATGTTGATTCTAAGTTCTTATGCATTTAAAAAAGAGAATCAATACCTCGAAAGAGGGAATATATTTTTTCTCATACCTTCATCTTTATCCTCTTAGAGGTGGTCTCCATTGCTGCCTCAAATCTGATTTTGTGGCTTCACTGGAGATTTTTTCTACGAGTTTTGTGCATTGCAATAGACATGCTACCTTTCTTGTAGAAATGTGAAATGTTTTAATCAATTTTTTATGTTACTTGTGTTTGTTGGAAATATTGTCATGGATGTCAAAGGTCTAGCATTGGTGATAAAGGCCCCATAGCATTTATTGTCCAAAGGTGTTTTTAATGTTCATATTTTGGCTTAAATGTGTTGATATTTATTTAATATTAACAAATATATTTTGGTTGCATAAAAGTCAAAAGAGGGCCCATGGAGAAGTCAAAAAGTCACGGGGTAAAGACAAAAGAGAAATGAAACGCATATTCCCATGAAGAGTCATCTTGAGGAATTGCAAGAGTCACCAAGTGAAGACAAAAGAGGAAGGACGCAGTTTCTCATGAAGAGACACTTTGAGGAATTCGAAAGGTCACCAAGATAAAGACAAAAAGGGAAATGACACATTTGCTCATGAAGGGTCACCATGTGACTTTTCATGAGCAAGGAGTCGAAGGGTCATGCAATTTTGACGCTATTTTGCATGAGGAGTGAAAGGTCACAAAGAGTGAATGCAAAAGGTCATTTGGAAAACTATAAATAAAGGCTTGAGAAGCCATTTGTAATATGCAAGAGAGTGCATGGTTTGTAATTGTTTTATATAATAAAAGAGGAGAGAATAGAAAAATATATTGTAGAGTTCTATCATTTGTTGAGAAAGCAATATTGAGAGATAGTTGTGTTTTATACACAAGAGGGGTTGGTGCTTCTGTGGGTTGGTACTCACAAATAGTTGCTGTGTTGGTGCTCTGCAAAGGGGTTGGTGCTTGCAAACTTTGTAATTTGAGTTGGTGCTCATTCATATACTTGAAATTGTTCTCCGTAGTTTTTTTCACATTGCATTTTTATGTAAAAATCTGGTGTCTTTCTCTCTCTCTCTCGTGTGGTGCATATTATTGTTTCAATTTATTGCATATCTTGAATGTATGGTTAAGTGGAATTTGATTAAGTAAAAGTTTATAAAATATATGATATACAGATTCATCCCCCTCTCAGTATATCTCATGCTTAACAATTGGTATCAGAGCAGGTTCCTTTGGAAAGAGTTTTACAGCTTGAAGGTAGATCAGGGAAAACACGATGGCTGGATCACATGAAGGTTTTTCTACAAATAAGGCACCTTTGTTTGATGGGACAAATTATACTTTTTGGAGCTTAAGGATGAAGACTTATTTGATGTCTCTTGGATTCGACATTTGACGAGCAATTGTGGAGGAATACGAAGAGCCATAGACACTTGTGATTACTCCGGCAAAAAAGAAAAGTGAAAATAATGCTAAAGCTTTAAATGCTATTTTATGTGGTTTATGTGAATCGAAATTTGTTCAAGTTATGCAATGCAAATCTGCTCATGAGACTTGGGTAAAACTTGAAAATATTTACAAAGGTGATGGAAAGGTTTAGCAAGCTAAGCTCCAGACTTTCGGAAGACAGTTTGAGAGTTTGAAAATGGAAGAAGAAGAAAATATAGCGAGTTATCTTTTGTGGGTTGATCAAATAGTTAATCATATTCAAGGCCTTAGAGAAAAGTTAGAAGAATCAGCGGTGGTAAAAAATGTTTTGATATCTCTACCAATGAAATATGATGCAGAGGTTTCGGCAATCGAGGAAATGAAAGATCTAGCCAAGTTAAAGATGAATGAACTACATGGTATTCTTACAGCATATGAAATGCAAACCGAACAAAAAAAACCCTCAAAGAGAGAAGCTGCTTTCAAGACATCAAAGAAAGACAAGGCTAAGATTCAAGAATCAAGTGATAGCTCTAGCGATGATGAAGATGACAACGGAACTCTATTCATTTGCAAGCCGAAAAAGGGCACAGGTAAATATAAAAAAAATTATTTTTTAAATGTTTTAATTGTGAAAAGATTGGACATTTTGCAGATAAGTGCCCAGATAAGAGTAATGGTGACAATGAAGAAATAAGATCTACATACAAGAAGAATTTCAAAGGCAAATTCAAGAAAGGATTCGAGAAGAAGAATTTATGCTCTAAAGATCCTAACTCAGTCGAAGACAGTGGAGTCAGTGATTCAGATGAAGAAGAGATTCTATTCATGACCATATACATAAAGATGCCTTCGCAAGCAAAAGTATAGATGATCAAGAAGAAGATGAAGCTGAAGTGAATCTGAAAGGAGAATTCATTTGTGTCTTGGAAGAATTACAAGCTCTTGAGAAGAAAAATCGAAGAATGAAGCTCTTAATTGAGAAAAATGAAAATGAGTCAAAGAAAATAATTGAAGATCTACAAGCACACATTGAAGAAGCCAAAAAGATTGAAGATCTAACAACTCAGTTGCAAAATGTAATTGAAAACTATGAAAGGTATGTTGGCGAAATTTCCTTTTTAAAAGCAGATCTTGAGAAAGCAAATAAAACAGTCAATGATAAAACAACCAATGATTCAAAATTTAAGAATAACACTAATATGTTGAATAAGATATTAGAAAGTCAAAAATCAATATTAGATAAGACAGGTATTGGATTTGAGAAGAAAAAAGCTATGTTAAAACTCTTACAAAAGAGGAAACAAAAAGGGAAGAAGCTAAGAATATAGAGGACATTTCAAACAAAAAATGCTGGAAGGAACAGAGCTATAAAAGATAATCAGGTCAGAGATACACAAACATGTTCTATTTTTATGGTTATTGTTTTTATTGTAATGGATATGGTCATAAGAAAATAGAATATCGAAAAAGGGCTAACAATTTCAAAAACAAGAAAGAAACTCATACAGAGTCAAGCAAAAGCCACAACTCTTTTGCTCCTCTATCAGGGTTTAATGAAGCGGCCATAATATGTTACAAGTGCAATAACTTTGGACACAGTTTGGTACTGTAGAAGCGTGTTCGAGTCAGTCAAGAAGGACCAGAGTTTCAAGGCTCCATTCATCAAGAAGAAAGTTCAGACAGGTTCATGGTAGAAGACAACCTGAAAAGTCTATGTTGGTTCAGACAACTTTGTATGCAAAAAACGAAGAAAAGCCATGGTTCATTGACAACAGATGTTCGAGGCACATGACAAGAGACAAGAGCAAGTTCATAACCTTGAAGAAGATCAATGGTGGCATAGTAAAATTTGGAGACAATACTATTGCCAGAATTGCCAAAAAAGGTGCATTAAGTTTGGATAATGGTAGAACTAAGACTGAAAATATTTTGTATCTAGGTCTTAAGCATAATCTTTTGAGTGTAAGTCAAATGTGTGATCAGAGACACACTAAAGTTTTATGTAGAAGGTTGTGAAATCAGGAGAAAAGATTCAGATATGTTGATTATAGATGCTCATAGAATAAACAACAATTTGTATATGTTATCAGATATCAAAGGTCAAAGATGTTTTTTGAGTCAGATTGAGAAAAGTTGGCTATGGCACAGGAGAGTGGGACATAAATTTTGACAATCTTGTCAACATTAGCAAGAAGTCAAAAATCTTTCAAAGATTACAAAGCCCTCCAACACACTTTGTGATCCATGTCAGCATGGTAAGCAGGTCAGAAGACGGTTCAAGACAAAAGAATACTCGACCACACATATGTTATAGCTTGTTCACACTAATTTTTGTAGACCTATGAAAACTTAAAATACTCAAGATGAGAACTCAAAGTACTCAAGGTGAGAAATATTTCATGTTGCTCATTGATGATTTTACACGTATGACTTGGGTAATGTTTTTGAAAAAAAAATCAGAAGCTTTTAGCCACTTCAAAGCATTCAAGGTTTTTGTTGAGAAAGAAACTGATTTGAAGATTAAATATCTGAGATCAGATCGAGGAGGAGAATTCATGTCAGATGAGTTTATTAAATATTTTGAAGACCATAAGATAAAGAGACATTATTCAACAGCCAAATCTCCACAACAAAATGGAGTAGTTTAGCGGAAAAACACAACTATCTACTGAGAGGGGGGTGAATCAGTAGATCAGCTAAAAACTAGTTCTTTAGCTTTTTAATGAAGATACAAAAACACATGCATATCAAAAAACAAATGTAGAGAGCACACACACACAAAAACACAGTACACCAGATTTATATGTAAAAAATCCAAAGAAAAAACCACGGTGAGAATAACTGCTAGAATTTATCGTTTTAATCTAGCTTCACAGTTAAATTACCTCATTGGCAAAACCACATTGGTTACATTCAAGAACACCTATCCATAGGAGACACCAATCCCCTAATTGAGCACCAACTCAGTTTAACCTTACTGGTTACAAGATTTATGGGCACCAACCCTAAAGAGACTCCAATCTCTTAATTGAGCATCAACTCAGTTTGTCTGACGACACCAACTAATTAGAACTATGGAGCTACAACTCCAGTATACAAGACAGATTTACAAATGAACCCAGTTCAATTTTTTTGTTACAAGTCTAGTTTGTAACTGCACACTCTTGGCTTATTCTGTGTATGTCTACTCTTTTTCTCTGCTCAATCTCTGCACATTCTCTGTGTGCCCTTTCTTCCTCTCTGCCTCACTCTGTGTCCCATTGTCTTTCACTCTATGTCTGCATACATCCTGAGTTGACACCCTTCGAATTTTCTTTGATGGCACTTTTCAGTTTCAACAACAGCAGCGGCAGCCCATTTTCTTTATTTGCAAATGTCTGGATATGTTCTGTTCAGACACGCTTCATCCCCCCTTTTGATTCTTTTGCCTTTTACTCTGTCTGCATTTGTCTGTAATCGACAACCTTTTATTCCATCTGCATGTCTCTAATTGACAGCCTTTGACTCACTCTCCAAATTCCGATGGCAGCAGCAGCAAATTTTACAAGGTTCTAGATGTCTCTTATAAAGACAAATGAGTCTTGGGGTTTCATCTATACGTGTTCACACTTTAGCTCCTCTTAACTGATTCTGGCTATCTGTTCTCATTCAATGCGACCTTGACATATGTGAATTCCCGTGTCTCGATTCATGCATCACACTTTAATGCTTAGATCTCTTTTCTATTTTTGGCAACTGTTGGATTTTGGTCATAACTGCACCGCTTCTTTAATTGAGGATTGATCTTGAGCTCCATGTAGACTCGAGTTCATCACCAGTTCTACCTGTTCCTTTACTGACCGTTAGAACGTATTAAATGCGGGCCTTTTATTTCTTTCTTCATGCCAATTTTGAGCTCTTTCATTAACGGTTGAGCTTCTTTCTGCATCTCACTATCTCCTATATCATTGGGTCGCTTTCATTCCTTTCGATTATCTCAAACATGTTTGATCTTTAGCTTTCCATTGTGCCATTAACCATCGATCACCTTTGCTTTACTGACTCTACCTCGCTTCGTTGGATCTTTCTAATCATGCTTTCTGTGTGCCATTTGATCTCTGAAGAGGCACGATCTTTATCTTCGCTTTGGTCGTTAAACTTTGGCATGTTGATCTCATCTCGTTTTCTTTGGCTTCTTTGAGATGCTTTCACTCCTTTGATCTCGTCGGACTTGCTCGACTTTTAACTTGCCTCAAAGCTTCTTCCGAGTTACCCTTCGGAGACTTGTAACGGTCCTTCGGGACTTTTGTTTGTGGCACATACCCTTCGGAGCATATCCTTCGGAACAATTGTTTCGGGCTTTTTGTCTCGAACAATTTTCCCGACAAAATTTTTCGGGACAACTTCCCCGACGAAATGTCCTTCGAAACTTTTGGCATGTACCCTTCAGAGTTTTTCACAAGGATCTTTTGGAATCTTTGCAAGTGTCCACATACCCTTCGGGTTTTTTGTAACAGTACCTTTGGAAGTCTTGAATGGTCTTTATACCCTTCGAACTTTTTGAAATGATCATTTCAGAGTTCTTGAACAGTCCACTTGCCTTTCGGATTTCTTGAAATGATCCCTTCGGCTTTTTGAACGGTCCACTTGCCCTTAGGATTTTTTGAAATGATCCCTCCGGCTTTTTGAAACGGTCCACTTACCCTTCGAACTTCTTGAAAAGATCCCTTAGGCATTTTTGGAACGGTCCACTTACCATTCGAAATCTTTGTTTGGGTCCACTTGCCCTTCAAACTTTTTGCAACGAGCCCTTCGGAATTTTTGTTCGGGACAATTTTTCTGAAAAAGACTTAACCATTTTTCCGAAAGAATTCTTTCAAGACCATTTAGGGTTCTCCATATTACTTGACTTATAAGTTTGAAAGAATTTAAGTCATTCCATAACCCCGATTAACTCTTCCTTGACCCATTCGGGTTCTTCACATTGCTTGACTTATAAAGATGAATGCAGCTAAGTCATTCGGAAACTCGATTAACTCACCCAGACCCATTCGGGTTCTTGACATTGCTTTACTTACTTTATAAGTAGAAGCACTTCACAAACCCGATTGTCATGTCCCCACTCTAACCCATTCTAGCCGTGACATGTGAGTCAGCCTATTATGGGGTCTTGTAGGTTGACAGGGAGGTATAGAGACCCAGTTTGGTTATTCAGTGTTGGGGTCTTGGTGTTCTGGCAGTTATTGATCAGTTGGGAGACATTCCTTGTTCTTGGGAGGCAGTTCCTACATTTGTGGAGGTTACTCCTACTTTTTAGGAGACATGGTCAGGCCCAGGGTTGGAAATCCATGAGATTACTCTTTGGAGTTCAGTTTCAGGGAGATAGGGCTTGTCCCCTAGTCTTTAGGAGCATCCCTAGATTTTAGGGATGAAACTGTCAGTGGTTCCTTGATTTTCGACTTCAGTTACAGATAGGTGACGAGATGTTTCGTTGGTTCGTGGAGTCGGTTGGGCATTTCTTGGTTACTTGGGTTATATTTTTAATATTACCAAGTTTCCGTCTTTTATTTAAATAAGGCTAATTTTATAGCCAAATTGGGGTTTTATGAGATTTTCGGCCTCTTCGGGATGTGTGTACTGGCGTGTAATATATCGTTGGAAAGGTCTCGAACTTTCCTAAATATTTCATTAATATGCCAGAACCTTTCAGTGGACGGATTTTTGTTAAAATGGAAAAAGACAATTTTCTATGCAATTGGCCTTTTATAAAAGAATTATTCTAATTATGACTTGAGCGCTCCATGGCCCACTTTCTTGGGGGGCGGACTTGTATGAAATGGATATAAGAGGCGAGGAGGGGATGGAAGAAAAGGATATCGATTAATATTTGAATTCTTTTGGAGAGTGCGCTAAGAGGCGTGGAGATTGGGACGCAAACCCCAATATCCGACTTGTGGGACGTAGCCCCCACATTGGTTCGCATCTATCTTGGTCCGTGGAACTTGTTAATTCCCTTTTGCAAGGCGCTGACATTTTGGAAAGAACGCAATAGACAAAGGGGCGACTTCAGATTGCAAGGCGTTGGAAATCCTTGGACAGATCGCAGCATTAAGGGCGCGACTTCAGCTGGGAAGGGATTGTTTGGCGCCGCTTTCCTTTGGCCGATTTGTATGTGCAGCGATCCAGCCCTTATAAAGTCTAACAGCGCTTCTATATTGGAGATAGCTAGCTGATCGATTTTCTATCCTGTTCTCAGTGTATGTGCAGCGATTCAGGTTGGCTGTCAACCTAGCTTTTCACTTGGATTTTTAGCAATTTGTAATCAGCAGTTTAGATTAAATATTAATAAATTCTGCTCCTTCAAATCTGGATATTGGCTGCACTTAGATTTAATTTCCAGATTTTGTTTATGCATTCGTATTTTCAATTATTTCTTTCCTTTGAAAATTCATCAAAAACCAAAAAGAAAGAAAAACACAAAATTTCAAAAGACAATACAAAAGAAAATTACAGCAGTTCAATAGAAGAGATCCATCAGGGATCTTTCACCGATTCACTCTACCAGACCAAGTCGGGTTCTCAACATTGCTTTACTTATTTTATAAGTAGAAGCACTTCACTAACCCGATTTACTCCACAAGTAATAGGCACAAACCTGAGTAGCCTAGTGTGATTGTTTTCTTCAGATACTGCCATAAATGCAAATGTAGTCACCAACAAATTGTGTACTAAGCCCTATTCAACAAATTAGCAGAGGCATTCACATGACTATTCTGGGAATTCAGGGTGCACATACAATCTCCATGAGAACTCTACAACTAATCTGTTTAGCTCAACATAGCTCAACACCTTTGTCATTAATGCTTGATAGAACATTCATCATTTGATATCAATGACAATATTACAGACAACAATCTCTTTGTACACCATGACACTCAAATTGCCAACAAAAGAGACATTATTCAACAACGAGAACTCCACAACAAAATTGAGTAGTTGAGTGGAAAAACAAAACAGATTAGGAGATGGGGAGGACAATGCTAAATGAATCTAAGATACCAGATAAATATTGGAGAGAGGCAGTAACAACAGTGCATATTCAAAATAGAGCATTATTAAGAGTCAACAGTGACAAGACTCTCTATGAGCTATGGAAAGACAAACCAACTACAATTGATTATTTCAGAGTTTTTCGCAGCAGTGCTTCATAAAGAGAACCGATGAAAAATTGGGTAAGTTTGAATCTAGAACAGATGAAGGTATATTTTTTTGGATATTCTAGCAAAAATAAAGCTTATAAATGTTATAAAAAAAGAACCAAGAAGATTGTTGAAAGTGTGTCAGGATAGATGAAGATGTAGCACAAAGAGCTAGTGATCTAGTAGACACTCCTGAAATCATTGAAAAAGATTTTGAAGAGTCAGATGAAGATGATGAGGAAAAGCAAAAGGACACCAAGACCGCATCCAAATATGTTCAGAGAAATCATAATAAGAGTGACATCATTGAGAATATAAATGAAGGAGTTCGCACTAGAAGGATGATGGGAAATGAATTTGAGCAAGTAAATTTTTCTTTGTTATCCAAAATTCAGCCTAGAAATTTTTCAAAAGCTAGACATGATGAGCATTGGGTTAAGGCAATGGATGAAGAATTAAATCAGATAGAAAAGAATGATACTTGGGAATTAGTGCTTAGACAAAAAAATAAAAATGTGATAGGAACAAAATGGGTATACAGAAATAAGTTGAATGAAGATGGTGAAGTTACCAGGAATTTTTCAAGGTTAGTATGTAAAGGATATGCTCATATTGAGGGTATAGATTTTGAAGAAACTTTTGCACCAATGGCAAGACTAGAGGCTATTAGAATGTTTCTTGCATATCCAATGTTAAAAAATTTCAAAGTGTTTAAAATGGATGTCAAGTTTACCTTCCTAAACGGGAATCTAGAAGAGGAGGTCTACATTGAGCAGTTTGAGGGATTTATTCTCTCAAATGATAGTAGCCATTTTTGTAGATTGAATAAATCATTGTATGGATTGAAACAAGCTCCCAGAGCTTGGTATGCAAGACTTGATAAGTACCTGCAAGATCAAGGTTTCAAGAGAGGTTTTGCTGATAGTAATCTCTATATCAAAACAGAAGTTGAGCATCAATTGATTGTTGTGGTATATGTTGATGACATAATATTTGGAAGAAACGTTGAAAAAATGACGATTTTTTTTGATAATATGCAAAAAGGATTTGAGATGTCTTATGCTTGGATAATTGTCATTTTTTTTAGTGTTGCAAATATTTTAGTTAGATAAAAAAATTTCATATCTCAAAGTAAATATGCCAAGGAAATGCTGAAAATTTTTGGTTTTGAGGATTGTGCACCAGTTGGCACACCAATGGGTACAGGGAACAAAGTGAGCAAGGATGAAGATTCACCTATTGCAGATCAATCTTTGTATAGATCTATGATTGGTAGTCTTTTATATTTGACAACATCAAGGCTAGACATCATGCATGCAGTAGGCATGGTTGCGAGATATCAGACAACCCCAAATGAGGGTCATGTTCAGTTGGTGAAGAGAATATTCAGATATGTCAAGGGGACATTGGATTGTGGTATCCCATAGACAAATTTTATTTTGATTGCTTATACAGATTTAGATTGGGCAGGTTACCTAGATGACAAAAAATACAAGTGGAAGAGCTTTCTTCCTCGGTGATAGCTTAGTATCATGGCTAAGCAAGAAACAGAATTCAGTATTACTTTCTACAGCTAACGTAGAATACATTGCAACAGTATTGTGTTGTACTCAAGTGCTTTGGATGAAGCAAACTTTGAAAGATATCAAGGTAAAATATGATGAACCTAGTTCTATTTTTTGTGACAACACAAGTGCTATTAATATTTCTAAGAATCCAGTGATGCATTCAAAAACAAAACATGTTCCTATCAGATATCATTTCTTGAGAGAGCAGGTTGTAGATCAACATGTTAAGATGGAATATATCAGTACTACAGAATAGATTGCAGATATTTTCACAAAGACACTACCAAAAGACACATTCAAGTATCTGCGAGAGAAGTTGTGACTAATTTATTTTACTTGTCATTGAGGATCAACATCAGTTGAGGGGGAGCTAAGTGTTAGCTCCAAGATAAACTTTTTGCCATTGATGTCAAAGGGGGAGGAGAATAAAAATAGGTACAGGGAACATGTGCAGAATCAGGCACAGAGAACAGATACATGATGCTACAGTAAGGGGAGTTACTGTATATGCAGGTTGGCAGGTGCAATACAAGTTTCAGGATGTGGCAGTTTCAATTTGAGGTTGCCATCAACAACAAAGAGAGAGATTGTTGAAAATATTGTTATTAGTGTCAAAGGTCTAGCATTGATGATAAAGGCCCCACATTTATTGTCTAAAGGTGTTTTTAATGTTCATAGTTTGGCTAAAATGTATTGATATTTATTTAATAGTAACGAATATATTTTTGGTTGCATAAAAGTCAAAAGAGAGCCCATGGAGAAGTCAAAGAGTCACGAGATAAGGACAAAAGAGAAATGGGACGCATTTTCTCATGAAGAGTCATCTTGAGGAATTCTAAGAGTCACCAAGTGAAGACAAAACAAGAAGGGCACAATTTCTCATGAAGGGACACTTTGAGGAATTCAAAAGGTCACCAAGATAAAGACAAAAAAGAAAAGGACGCATTTGCTCATAAAGGGTCACCATGTGACTTTTCAAATGCAAGGAGTCGAAGGGTCATGCAATTTTGGCGCGATTTTCCATGAGGAGTGAAGGGTCACAAAAGGTGAATGCCAAAGGTCATTTGGAAAGCTATAAATAAAGGCTTCAGAAGCCATTTGTAATATGCAAGAGAGTGCATGGTTTGTAATTGTTTTATGTAATAAAAGAGGAGATAATAGAAAGAGATGTTGTAGAGTTCTATCATTTGTTGAGAAAGCAACATTGAGAGATAGTTGTGTTTTATACACAAAAGGGGTTGGTGTTCCTGTGGGTTGGTGCTCTTGCAAGCTGGTGCTTGCGAACTTTGTAATTTGAGGTGGTGCTCATTCATATACTTGAAATTGTTCTCCGTGGTTTTTCCCACATTGGGTTTTCACATAAAAATCCGGTGTCTCTCTTTCTTTTGTGTGGTGCATATATTGTTTCAGTTTATTGCATATCTTGAATATATGGTTGAGTGGAATTTGATTAAGTAAAAGTTTATAAGATATATGATATATCGATTCACCCCCCCCTCTCAGTTTATCCCGTGCTCAACAGTGTTGTTGTTTACGTCTTGATATATTGCATGTGGGGATTTTGAGCAAACTGGTACCCTAGGGAGCTTTTGCGACATGACACAAAAATATGGAAAATTCAGTAAATTTTCTATATTTTTTCTTCCTAAAATTTAGGAAACTTTTATGGCACATTCTCTATAAAAATCTTCAGTAAAATGTATGAATTGGAAAGAGGTTTTTATATCTATGAAAATCTGAAAATTACAATATATTCCAACCTTTATTACCTCTAAGGTATCTACATATTTCAAAAATATATAACCATTTTTACAACTATAACTGATTTTTAATTTTGTTTTTTCCTTCTGGGTAGATTAAAAAATTCTCCTTCCCCCCTCTTCCTGCCCACCCCTCCGTTTGATCTGCAGAAAATGAAGGTAAGAATAGAGAATTGAATAACCCTTCCTTCTATCTCTAAATCTGTTCCCTTATGCACACAGGCCTTTCAACAATAATTTGTAATAAACATTTATCAGTAGGGGTTTTCTTGATTCAACTTTAGGGAAGGATTATTTTCAATTTTTTTCCATAAAAATGGAAATTATTATCCTACCCCACGCTTTCTTTGTATTTCCTAAATTGGTGAAGACACTTGCATATTTTCCTCATGTTATCCCTACAACACCTAGAAAAATAGCATATTTTCTTCTTCATCCCCTTTTGCCAACCACAGATTCCCCCATGGGGTAACTCCATATCAGATCCTCCATAGCCTTTGATTGGCCCATAGGAAAATGTATTTCATGAATTAGGGCCACACACGAATCCTCTTTCTAACTGCATTCTCAAAATTTAAATTTCAAAACTTCTAATAAATCCAAGGAAGGTAGAGTTCAGAACCCAAACAACTTAGAGATGATTACATGCCGTTCAAGGAAAGAATGTGCACCTTCTCTCCACTTCTCTGGCCACAAGAAGCAGCAGAAAACAAAATTCATCTATACTCCTATTCTGAAATTTAGGAACAAACTTGAAATTGCTGAAACTAAATAGACTTCCATGAATCAAACATTGTGTTGGAAAGAATTGGTACTCCGATGGCTCTTGTATGCACTCCCATAGCCACCCAACTACCAAGAACTAACTGTAAATGGTGCCTGGTTCTTCAGTAATGACACCAAATTGATGAGCAAGAGCAATTCCTGTTCAGTGGTAATTGATCTGGAACTCATTCAAGCTTTGGACCAGGTTGTGCAGTATACACCCATTCTCACAGGAAGCCTGTCGTATAGCGTATTTAGAAAGAGGAGTTGAAATTGCATAAAAGGAAATAATTATCTACTAACTAACTAATAGGGTTGTTATCTCCTTGCTTGTGTAGGAGAGAGGATCCCAACTCCTTGCATTCTCAAAATTACCAAGGCTTCTTAAAGAGAAGACACCAACCCCTTACAATTGAACACAATTGTAAGGGAACCTTTACCTTTGAATTAATTTTTAGTACTATAGTTGCAATTGAGGGGTGCGATTGGTTGATTGCCTAACTCTTATTTTTTCTTGGAGCCATTCTTCTTTTATGCTTTGTTTATGCACAACCACTTATTGGTAATACTTTGTTTTGCAACTGATGTTTCAGTGAACACAGTCTGAACTCGAGCTTCCACTTTAACTTACTTAGGAGTCTATCGCCGTTGAGATCCTGTTTATATATTCATTAACAATTTGTCCACACAAATGTATTGAGACAAGTCAAATGTTTTGATCATGATTTGTTTTTCATCAAGTTCATGTTTATCAAAGTCAAGTACATAAGCTGGTATGCTTCCAACAAGTTCAGAATTGCCACTATAATCTCTAAGAGACTTAACAGGATTTTTCGTGTATTGGTAATTTCGTAAGCGGATGAAGGCAAATGTATCAAGTGTAGGTACTTTGAAAACACCTCTTTGTTCAGAAAGTTCAAAATTCCAGGGGTTGGTGTCTCCATTAATGATGTAAACAGTGCCAAAATGTGAAAATTTGACACATTGGTATGCGGAGCTAGCTATGGATCTCATATAGTGGTTCTATGGATGACCAAGTAAAGTATTGTAAGATAGTGGAAAATTGAAGATCACGACCTTAACTCTTGTGGTTTTAGGATCAGTCATGATGGGAATTGAAACACAACCCATAGGACCCCATTGGGGTATATCATAGCCATGGCAATCTGATTGTTGGGTTTTAGATTGTCAAGAGAGTAGACTAGTTTCTTGATAAGTTCTAAGGATGCTACACAAGGACCAAAACCTTCATTGACTAAAGTTTGTGACATGGATTTTGCCTCCAAGGACCTAAAGAAACAATGAAGTATCATCAACTTGAAAAATAATTTCATCGGAAATCATGTGTTTGATAGGGAATGCCAATGAAAAGCTTTGATCAGTGGTATGGTCAATCTCTACGTAAAGTGCATCTGCTTGGCACTCTTTGCTTTCATTAGATCATCTCGCCTTCATCTCTTCAAGTTTCTTCATAAGGATATTGCAATGTCTAGGTGATATCTGTAGGAGTTTGAGGAATGGGATTTTTCTATGTAAGTCAAATTTTGGCAAAAGGCCCCCCCTTGTCATATTTGGATTGCATAGTAGACTCTATAGATTGCTCATGAGGTATTTGAGTATCCTTTAAAGTTTGTTTAGGATGTTTGGTTTCGGTTTCGGTTTCGGTTTTAGGGTTTTTTGGTTGTATGGGGGCGGTTTTGGTCATGTTCGAAACAGTCTGTGCTATTTAGTCATGGTCAAAATGGTCACTTATTCCTGTTTTGGCGTATTTGTAGGTTCAAAAGGATCAAAAACTATTGCGGGAGGCACTTCTAATTGTATGTGTATTCGGATATCCAACTTAAATGCAAGCAACAATGCATTTGGCCATATTATCCCATGGATCAAACTTCTTGTTTTATAAGGGAATCTCTCAACGTTGGACACCCAACCAAAAATTTTGTATCCTTTGTCTTGTGAGCTTTTCTTCTCCAAGTCTTGAGTCTTTGGGTTGAAGTCCGTACAATTTTCATCACTTCATGAATATCTGATAACAAATTTTATCTCTTAATGTTTTTTGGCATTTTGGTCTTTTGGCCAATTGGTCTTTAGTTTGGGACTGATGAACTGAAAAATTAATACGTCAATGGGATTACGTTAAAAAATGACTAATGTTGAGATTTATGGCATTTTGCATAAAGGGATTTCAGCACGTTGGCAAGACTTTCCTTGCCAATAAATCAACATACTGGTACATCGATAACGTCATCCGAAATTTGGCTAAGGCGTTTATTTTTTGACACTTAAGCATTTTGACACTTTAGTATTTTGGCCTCCATTTTAGTACCAATATGTGAATTTTTCGGAAAAGGTTTGTAGGCCGATTTGATGATGTGGCATTCTCAAAAGGCCGTAAGTAATACGTGGCAGATTTTCAAAAATTGAAGTTGTGCATTGAGTAAATGTCACATTGAAATCATGGATTTTCTGCAAGTGAGAGAAATTATGGCGGGCAATTGAAAATCACACTTGGGTGAGCTTGTGTGACATGATTTTTCCAAAAGGGTAGTCTTTTCATCAATTCCAAAACTAACGACCTTTCTTGTCTGTAAAAATTATATATTGGCATCGAAGCAATGAAAATGAGTTTAAAGATATCTAAAGTTTACATGCAAACTCAAGCTGCTATAGATCGAGAAATCGCAATAAAAATTGGGAAAGAGCTTGAAAGAAGAAAAGCGTTGCAGGAAGATTCAAAGCCATCGAACCGATTTTCTATAAGGCTTTTGCATAGTCTTGTCATTATGGGAAAGCAAACAAAAATAAAAAATCTTGCGTCTATTTCAACGTAGGCTATTTTCAAAGAAACGAGAAAGATTCCATCCACAGGGAGGCATGCAAATAAGCAACCTCATTAGCTCTATATGCATCGTAGAGAATTAACTATAGAAATCAATGATGGTATTATTGATGATTGGCTAGGGATGAGTGACTATAGAGTGACTCATGACTGTGGAAGTGATTTATATGGTAAGGTCTTCTATTTGAAAGAGAAATATCAAAAGGCTTTGCGCCTTTGGTGTAGTGGAATGGAAAGGGAAGTGTTTTACCTTTTTTTTTAATTAATTGCTATATAAACTAATGTGTAATTAATTTCGATTATTATGTATTACAATGAAGCATAACTATGAATTAAAGTATTGAAGTTGATTTGACAATTGCACTTGCTAAATATAGAAGTACTAAAGAGGATAAGATACTGCATTATTTTGTTATGTGGAGGACTAGGATTGTATCAAGTTAACAAGACAGGCATGAAAACTTGATTGTGAGTTGTTCAGATTAGGAGTTGGAGGTTTAGGTTTGCCTGGACATTAACATCAGTCTCGGTCGCTACCATTACTTATTATGTTCCGAGTTTGATGGTTCTGTCTATGTAACTCTTGCACTTATGTTCTAGTACAAGCTGCTAGAAATGCTTCTCTTATGCCTGTGTGTGCGATCTCGAGGTTTGACTACGTGCACAATGCCTAGAAATATGTCTCCTTCACTTGAAACCCTAGGTCCATTCTTGACCCTAGTTTTAGGCCTGCAATAGGGGAAAGTGGGTTTAGCTGACCCCAACCACTCCCTGTTGAATGGCTGAGCGTTGCCTACATATCCAATACTTCGAAGAGGAAAGTCAAATTGCATGTAGTTCTCTTTGTTAGGTGAATGTGTGCAATAATGCTCCTTGAATGTATGCAACTTGTAATTTAGCTTTTAATACTTGGCAAATGACAACTTTGGCTTGCGCTTGAGGTGCTTCAAACTTGGCTAAGACATGATCTTTGTGACCAATTGATAAATTAGGAAGAATAGGGCAGTGCCTTTGAATGTGCAAGCGTTAAGAGTATTCTTGATAAATGCTTGCCAAATGGGAAATAGGCTTACACCTATTTTGTATTTATATGCGACTCTTTGGGTGATTTTTCATGCCACTGACATGCTAGATGGATGGGCTGACCTGTAGTAATGATTTGAACTTGAAATATGACCGCTGTTTGGTGAAGAATGAAATCGTTAGACTCAGGCTATACTGTCAGACGGTATGTTTTGAGTTTGACATTATTGTCCAAGAGACATGAACATTGATCTGATGATTTGGAGATGTCTAAATAAAATAAATATTTGGTTTGACACAGAGTGTGAATTCATGTAGGTGATTGATAGCAAGTTGGGAAGGTTAGACCCGTAGAAAGCATGTGTCTGTGAGAGAATGATGAATAAGAGAGACATGTATGCACAAGTCATGTAGGCTAAAGATAGGTCAAAGTTGACATTGTCAAGTATCTAATCCTAGATTTTAGTAATTACAAATACCCTCCTTTAATTTTAGTATTGAAATGCAATACAAATACTAGATAACATAAGATAAATACATTAATGCCCAACGAATGACCACAAAAGTAGGTCAAAGGGACTGTAGATAACAATGTGTGCAAGTACAAAGCGGGAGAACCAAATGATTCTCGAGAAAGAAAAGAAAATTACAAAGCCAAAGAAAGTGGCAAAACCAAAGAGAGCAATCCCACGAACCCAAAACTGGGGGTGGAAATGCAAACGAGAAGAAAGGGAAGATGACCAAGGAGAAGCAATGAGGGAAGTCTATCAGGGAATGGAAGATCCAACTCTCCTAACATCCGAGGTCGACTGAAAGAAAGAAACTCTGGATGGGATGATGACCAGATGAAGAGGCGGTAGAGTGCGGAGGTTGCCTACTATGCTGTTGTATGGACACCGTACTATATCTCAAAGGCCTGGTAGATCTAGTTTGTCTCTTGGTGTAGGACCTGGTATGGGCCTAGCTATGATGGCTCGGGGAACTGTGGATGGTATCTCTAGGCCAAACAGATCTGGAGTAAGAAGTAGAGTTGGCCTCACAGTGTCGTTTAGTGCCTATCACTGAAGGTAGTACTCCAAAGAAGTGATCCGTCGAGTAGAATCTGGTCTGGAATGTCGCTGAAGTGTGTGCTCACGAAGCCTCAAAGCCTCCTATATGTATGTAATGTCCCCAATTGGAGATCGCAATAGTAAAAGACAAGCAACAAAGGGGATCGCCAAGCTAGGGAGAAGTGCCAAGTTTAATGAGGGTCTTTAAAGCAATTAAAGTGGAGTGCCAATGATACATCCACATAACATAACCTAATTGTTATTTAATTAAATTGTTGACAACGTTAGTTTAATAAAAGGACGCCACCCTTGGAAGAGTCACATCTTTCAGTGCAAGGTTGTAGGTAGGAATGGAAGACGACATTCATCAAATTATGAATTAAAATATTTAATCATGTAGAAGCAGCCACTTACAAGTGCATTTATGGACGAAACCCTTTAAACTACATAATCTAGATACAAGGACGAAAACTCTTGTAATCAAACCTGTTGTCAACCTGGAGCTGCACCCTGAATCAAAGACGTGCTGAAATGGCCAATCCTCTATCCGGTTGAAACAATGGGATCTTCTCACGAGGGTGGGTGCCTCAATGGTGAGAAGAACCTCTAGAGAAGGCTGGTTCCTGTAAGATGTATTAATGAATCTCTACTCTGTGCTGCGAATCTACCATGGAAAAGGGAGAAAGAAGCTTCAAAGGGAAATCCTACCTAATGACAGTGATACACCAAAACGTTGACCCACTCTACTTGGAACCTTGAACACTGAATCAAACAAGGGAAAAAGAAGACCTTTGATTTCAATTGATCACTGTGCATAAATATTTCATGATAAGGTTCAATCCAATGACCAAAACATGAGGAAAAATGGAGAGAGGTCTGATACAAGACACTTTGTAGCCACCTAACATCCACTTACAACTTCAACAAAAGACATATAAAACACTGAACATGACTTGCATAATATGATAAGCTAGCAACTAGGTACGAATCAAAATTTGGGAAGGGAAAGAAATCTACCACATGCAAATTGCTGAATGAATATACACTATGCCAGCACTTGAAATTTGAAAGTACAGTCCTTCTATTGATTGAAGAGGTTACACAACTCACCAATAGCAGAGTCTGGTCTTGTCAAGAGAGGGATGAAAAAATCTAAGGTTGAAAAGCCATTAATATAAAAAATTACAAAAGCCAAAAGATTGGCATTGAAAAATAGAAGAAAAAGGTCAACTTAGATTAACTCAAGACAAATTTGCCTTCCAATAAAATATATTTTCCCTTTGTCTTTGCATGAAGCTCCTTGGCATTTGAGAAATGGACGCTGGGTCTGTTGAAAGTCAACTTCTCCTTTGCATGGGAGATTACGCCAATTGTCAAAAATAGACTCCTCTTGAGCTGTCGGATCGAGAAAATAATCATTTTTGCCTGAAAATGGCACCAAACTTAGACTGAGAAACTCGGCTTGAAGCAGAGTTGGACCTTAGGATGCATGAGAATGACTAGTCAAACCATGAACAAAATGAATGGTCAACTGAAACTTATCAATCTGCCAAAAATAGCCCTTGCTTGCATGAGTGAGACATATTTAGAATGAATCGTTGGCCGACTTTCCCTTCTCGGTTTCCTTATTTCTTATGCATGCATTTCTCTTGCCTGCTTGTGGTTTTTCTATTTCTTGGCTTTTCGTTGACTTCACCTTGGTCTTTTATTTTCTGCAGACATTTGTTTTTATGCGGACCTTTTGGATTTCCTTCTTGGCTTATTCCCTTTGATTTTTTTTGGAATTTTCGTTTGACAAATTTTTCCCATGGACTTTTCTATTTATCTCCCTAGCCTTACCTTGATTTCATTTCCTCGGGCTATATTCTCTCGGACTTTTTTTTATCTGCAAAAACAACTAAATATGTACATAGAGTTTTGGTCTTCAATAGCAATGTTTCAGATGTATCCCATTGACTGGGATTGGAAGCTCTTGGCCGTGCATCTTGCCAAGTTGGAAGGCGTTGTGGGATTTGCAGTTGGAGATCGTGTATGGGCCACTCCAAAGGGAATCAAACTTTGTGTGCTTTCCTAGTTTGGCTTGATCCTCATCCCACTTGAGGACCAAATCTTCTTCATTGAAGCTTCGTGAGGAAGCTCCTTTGTCAAATGTTCTTTTCACCTGTGCTTGATGACCTTCTATGGTTAGCATGGCTTGATTTCTTGTTTCTTCCAAATCCATAAGCTCTGCATACCTGATCTGCATAGGTTCATTCTCTAACAACTCAAGTTGATGCATTAGTTCCAAAGCTGGAAACTCGAGATAAATAGGTAACCTTGCTTCCTTACCATATACTAGCTTGTAGGGAGAGTTGGCTATTGATCTCTTGTAGGCAATCCTATCAGCCCATAGAGCTGACTTCAACTTGAGATGCCATGACCTCTGATTGTCTTCAATAGTCCTTCGTATGATCCTTAAGAGGTTCTTGTTTGTAGATTTAGCAAGGCCATTTCCTTGTGGATAATAGTTTGATGAAGTGCTGAGATAAACTCCATGTTGGACAGCCCATTGGCTGATCCTAGATCCTACAAAAGCCATTGCATTGTCAGAAATAATAGTCGAAGGAACTCCAAACCTAATGAGCAAACCTTCATAGAAATAAAGGACATTAGTTTCGTTTGCTTCTTTCAATGCAATTGCTTCCATCCAACGTGTGAAGTAATCCGTAGCTGTTAGAATCTACTTATGCCCTAAACTCGAAGGAGGGTTAACGAGACCAATAAAGTTCAATCCCCACTGGACAAAAGGTTGATCCACTGCAATTGGCTGAAGGGACAAGGCTGCAAATTTAACTTTTTTTACAAACATAGCACATTGTTTGCACCTCCTAACCCATGTATGGCAATCGCCAAATATAGTAGGCCAATAGTATCCACCTCTCATGATTTTAAGTGCTGTAGTTCTTGCAGAAAAGTGTCCTCCACCAAGTCCATTATGGAATTCTTCAAGTAATCTTTGAGTTTGTCTTGGTTCCACACACCTTAGTAACATTCCATTGATATCTTTTTTGAACAAAATGCCGTCAACGAGCAAGAATGGAATTGATTGCAATTTGAAATACCTTCTTTTTGAAGCACTTAGGTGAGAAGGGTAATGACTGTCTTGCAGATAGCTTACCAAATCACGAAACCAGCTGGAAGGTGAGGTGTGAACAGCAGCAATCTCTTCATCATTTGACACTAAAACAACTTCATTAGTTTCTTGCAAGTCCTGAGCTAGATGCTCACAAAGTCCTTTGCCTCTAACCAGCTTTGTAACTTTAATTTCTTCATCATATTCCATTACTTTGGTTATCCAACCAGCCCTCTTCTCATTTATGTCTTTGTTTAGAAGAAATTCTTTGATGCTTTGATGAGCAACCATTATATGTATTTTATTATTAGACAACAAGTGCCTAAACTTTTTCAGAGATCTTATAACTGAAAGAACATGTTTTTTAACAAAAGAATACCTTGTCTCGTACTCCTGCAAGCCTTGGCTGTAGAAAGCTATTGGCTGCTCCAAATTTTCATGATTCTGCTGCATAAGAATACCTGAAATGGTGTCCACATTAGCATACGTATACATAATGAAATCTTTCGTAAACTCTGGATTTAAAAGCGTAGGAGCACTTGTTATGGCTTTCTTAACATCTTCAAACCCTGTTATTCTCTCCTTGGACCAGTTGAAGTTCTGATTTTTCTTTAACATGGCTATACGTGGTTTAGCTACAGTAGCGAACTCTGAAATGTATCTCCTTATAAAATTGATCTTTCCAAAGAAACTTTGCAAAGCCTTTTGCTCTTAGGCAAGGAGAGTGCAAGACTGGATTGAATCCTTTTAGAATCTATGTTTAAACCGTGCTTTGAAACATGTCCAAGAAGCTTACCTTCATGAACTGAAAATACACATTTTTGGGGATTTAGAGATATCCCAAATTGCCTACACCTTTCAAAAACTTGCTGGAGGTGAACCATGTGATCTTCTGCATCTTTTGAAAATACTGTTATATCATCCAAATAGACAAGCACAACCCTATTAAGAAGGCCTTGGAAAGCCATAACCATGGCTCTCTGAAAGGTTGCTCCAATGTTGGACAAACCAAATGGCATCTTTCTGTATGCAAATGTCCCCCACTTAGTCGTGAAGGCTGTCTTGAATTGGTCCTCTTTTTTGATCAAAATCTGATTGTAACCACTATATCCATCCAACAAGGAAAACCTCTCTGAACCTGCAACAAGCTGTAAAATTTGTTCCATTGATGGCAATGGATAGTGGTCTTTAAGCGAAGCCCTGTTTAAATTACAAAAATCAACACAAACGAATCTCACCATTCTGTTTCTGTATTGGAACGAGGTTCGCCACCCAAGTTGAGTGCTTGATTGGAAATATGATAGCTGATTCTATGAGCTTGTGAAGCTCAGCTTTCATTAAAGGCTCAAGCTTTGGATTGATTGGCCTTTGACTTTGTCTTACTGATTTAGTTTCATCTTCTAACTCAATAGTGTGTTGAGCCAAACTTGGATCAAAACCTTTGAGATCACTATACTGCTATGTGAATATATCAGCGAAATTTGTGCATAAATCAATGAAAACTTTCTTTTATGGAGGAGTGCATACCTTGCCCAATTTCAAAATCTTACCATTTGCAATCTCTACATTGGCATAGTGCTCTTCCTTTGTTGACAAGGATGGTTTCCCTTTCCTTAGCTCATCATTTTCACTGAAAATATTTTCAAGAGTGACCAATCCCTTGGGTAGCTTATTAGTTTTCAATTGTACAATTTGATCACCATACTGCTCTAAGCGTTTCGATTGATTCCTTAAAGAAAACTCAGCCTCGTCTTGCAAAAATCTCACAATTTGATTGTCATTTTCAAACACTTGCCAATTTTCTTGGTTATTCGGAACAGAAGGCCTTACAACTATCTTTATATGATTGAAAAATGTCACTTTTTACATCAACTGAGATATCAAATTGTGCCCCGACAGCAGCCAACCTATCGGCAGGTTTATTCCTATCTCTTGGTATTGCCTGAATATTAAAAGCTTGAAAATCTTCAAGTAGATCTCAAACTCTATGTAAGATTTAAGCAACATATTTCTGCATATATTCAAGCCTCTTACTTGGTGGACTACAAGTTCACTATCTCCAAACACTTGCAAAGAATTTACTTTCATCTTCTTAGCCCACTGCAAATCGTGAACTAATGCTTCATATTCAGCTACGTTGTTTGAACAATCAAATTAAAATTTAATAGATGATAAATACCTTTGTTCTGTAGAAGAAATTAACATCATTCCAGCTCCGGTCCCATGCTTATTTCTTGATCCATCAAAGTATAATTGCCACACGCTGTCATTAGATTCGTTCTCTTTGACCATGGTTGGAATTGGTGCGTTGTTCTTATGAAGACAATACACACCAAGACCTTCAATCAGCTTGTAGGGATCATGCTCATGCAAGGTGGACGCCCACTCATTAAGAAACAAATCTGGAACTCCATCCAAAGACGGGTCATTTTCTACATCACTAGTTTGTAGTATTTCATTTGAGATGATACAATTTGCATTGACTGCATTTGGCGTGTAAGGCTCCATATAAAAACATGCAATAGGCTCTAAATGAATTCTTACCTTTGTGCCATATTTGGTCCTGAACAACAAGTAGGTCCAATCAGCTGATAAATATCTCCCAATCTTTGAGGTGAAATCCCTTGAAAGACACATAGCAAAATAAGGAGGCAAGTCCACCACTACAACGTCCTGTTGGATAGTCATGTTAGGATAGGCATGTAATGTCAATTTCAAATATTTGATAATGCCTACCGTTTTTGCTGGTGAACCATCCAACTGCAATACCCCCTTAGTATTTGGCTCATAAACAAAGCTGAGCTTGTCTGCAATCTGTTTGAGCATCACTGTACTGTTAGCTCCACTATCCACCATACAATTATGAACCAAAGTATCACCCACTATCAAAGAAAGATTAAAATGGTGAGTTTTTTTCGTTTTTACCTCAGTTTTGTCCACTTTTGATATTTTATCTCCTTGTTGCACCTGTTGCTTAGTTCGCTGATCTGAATTTGTCAAGACGACACCTTTCAAAACCGGTTTTGGAGACATTTCAAGAGTTGAAAGTTCTCTAATGAGTTTATCTTTTTACCTTGGAATTGAAAGAGAATCCCACATGCTAATGCTGATGTTAGACTTCTTCATTTGGTCTACAATACTGAACTGAGATGCACTAACTTTTGATTGCGCTTTCAGTGGTACTTTCTGCTAAAAAATTAGAGGTATTTGCTGCACTTTACTAACCTCTATATTTTGATTTTTTTGGGCTGTGAGAGCAACAAGCTGCTCTTTTGTACCTTGAGCAATAATATTAGGAGCACTTGAAGTATTTGCTACTGCTTGGGCTTCTTCAACAACTCTTCTTTAGGTTCTTTGATAGGTTATAGCTGCAACTTGACCATTTGAAACGTTAGTTTTAACATCCTGAGTAAAAGCGACATGATCATCTACCTGCCAATTTACATTAATAGCATCAAGCTGCCCTTGAGTCGCTCCTTGTGATGTCAAAACTATATCTTGATATTGACCCCCTTGAAAAGAGAACTCTTGTGTCACCTGTGGCATGGTGATGTTTGGTGATACCAAGTTCTGGTTTTGAACATCATTGAGATTTGAGGGCTGCCAACCTGAATCATGCACCAAATTATTTTATGGTGGGGTTGGAACAATGGCTTTTGAAGTGGAAGGAGCATTCGGATCAAGAGCAACATATGGCTTAATTGGAGTTATGGCTCTTTGTGCTTGATAGGGTGGTTTATTTTCTCTGAAACCCTGATAAGGAGACCTTTGATCTTTGAAGCGCTGATAGTCGTTCTGATTTTGTTGTTGATAGAGCCTATTTGACTGAAATTGTTGTCTTTTGAGCTGTACTATTTCATTTCCAAAAGATTTTAGCAAACTTTTCAACTCTCCTATCTCACTTGAGGTGCTGGAATTAGAGCCAAGGATGGAATTTGAGGAACTTGAGGGGTTGGTACACAACTTATTTTTGAAAATATGGGCATTGGAGGTCTTGGAGAAAGGTTACCTGCTTGTATCAATTTTTTTTTGCCCTTATTGCAATTTCATAAGCATCTTGTAAAGTAGTGCCACCCATTGACTGTATCATCACACTAATGTCTAAATTGAGAGCTTTCAAAAAATACAGAAATGCATATTCAGGGGATGGCCTAATCAGAATCGGTATCCTGGTCCATGTCTTTTGGAATTTGAAATTAAAATCGGACATGAACTCATGAGGAGCTCTTTGTATGGCAGTTAATTGCTCAACTAAAAATAAGTGATCAAATTTGTCTTCAAATTGCTTAACTAAGGCTGCACCCAATTCATCTCAGGTGAAAATGGATCTAAGTGGAAGGGTTCTTTACCACTGTAATGTTTTTTCTTTGAAAGAAGCAGCTAGCAATCTGGTAGCAACATTATCCTCAACAACATTATGAACTAAACAAAGATTAGCTACATCCTGGATATGCTCAATAGGGGTTGTTTGATTTTCTCCTGAGAAGAATGGAACACTTTTGAGGGTAGATACATGAATGTCGTCTAACTCTGCTAGATTCAGTGGATTTCTCTTATTGAATGGAGCAAACACTTGATTTCTAATGGCCATCTGGATCGTGGGGATTGCAATGTCTAGAACGATAGGATGAGGGGGAGGTAAATATTCTTTTTGAGGATATGGATTTGCCCTCCTAGACCTTGCTCTTTTATAAGTTACAAATTCAAAAGGAATACCTTTACTTGTTGATCTTGTGGTAACCTTTGGCATGAACGGATTGCCTGAATGATGCTATGAACTCTGCAACTGGATGTAAATGAATATCCTTCGCTGCTGCGAAAACTCTATGTAAAGAACTTTTGGTGGTCCCACTGGGCGTGCCAAAAGTTGTCAACCTGAAGCTACACCCTAAATCAAAGACGTGCTGAAATGACCAATCCTCTATCCGGTTGAAACAATGGGATCTTCTCACAAGGGTGGATACGTCAATGGTGAGAAGAACCTCTAGAGAAGGCTGGTTCCTGTAAGATGTATTAATGAATCTTTACTCTGTGCTGCGAATCTACCATGGAAAAGGGAGAAAGAAACTTCAAAGGGAAATCCTACCTAATGACGGTGATACACCAAAACGTTGACCCACTCTACTTGGAACCTTGAACATTGAATCAAACAAGGGAAAATGAAGACCTTTGATTTCAATTGATCACTGTGCATAAATATTTCATGATAAGGTTCGATCCAATGACCAAAACATGAGGAAAAATAATGGAGAGAGGTCCGATACAAGACACTTTGCAGCCACCTAACATCCACTTACAACTTCAACAAAAGACATAGAACACTGAACATGACCTGCATAATATGATAAGTTAGCAACTAGGTACGAATCAGAATTTGGGAAGGGAGAGAAATCTATCACATATGCAAATTGCTGAATGAATATACACTATGCCAGCACTTGAAATTTGAAAGTACAGTCTTTCTATTGATTGAAGAGGCTACACAACTCACTAATGACAGAGTCTGGTCTTGCCAATAGAGGGATGAAAAAATCTAAGGCTGAAAAGCCATTAATATAAAACATTACAAAAGCCAAGAGACTGACGTTGAAAAATAGAAGAAAAAATCAACGTAGATTAACTCAAGACCAAATTTGCCTTCCAATAAAATATATTTTCCCTTTGTCTTTGCATGAAGCTCCTTGGCGTTTAAGAAATGGACGGTGGGTTTGTTGAAAGTCAACTTCTCCTTTGCATGGAAGATTATGCCAATTGTCAAAAGTAGACTGCTCTTGAGCTGTCGAATCGAAAAAACAATCATTTTTGCTTGAAAATGGCGCCAAACTTAGATTGAAAAACTCGGCTTGAAGCGGAGTTGGACCTTAGGATGCATGAGAATGACTAGTCAAACCATGAACAAAACAAGTGGTCAACTGAAACTTATCAATCCACCAAAAATAGCCCTTGCTTGCATGAGTGAGACATATTCAGACTGAATCGTTGGCCGACTTTCCCTTCTCGGTTTCCTTATATCCTGTGCATGCATTTCTCTTCCCTGTTTGTGGTTTTTCTATTTCTTGGCTTTTCGTTGACTTCACCTTGGTCTTTTATTTTCTGCAGACATTTGTTTTTCTGCGGACCTTTTAGATTTCCTTCTTGGCTTATTCCCTTTGATTTTCTTCGGAATTTTCGTTTGACAAATTTTTCCCACAGACTTTTTTGTTTATCTCCCTAGCTTTACCTTGATTGTATTTCCTTGGGCTATATTCTCTCGGACTTTTTGTTATCTGCGAACTTTCTGCGGAAAAATTGTCTGCCCGTAGCTTTACTTTTCGTTGGATTTCTCTCTTGGCTTCGTCTTGATTTCCTCGGACTTTTGCCTTGCCAATTTTCCCGAATTTATTCTTGGCTGCATTTCCTTCTGACTTACGTTTTCTCACTTTCCTGCGGGCATTTGTGTCCTTCGGATTTCTGTTTTCTCACTTTCCTGTGGGCTTTTGTGTCCTTCGAATTTTTGCGGACTTTATGTATTTGCATTTTTCCGAATTAATCCTTCGGACAAAAAGTCCGAAGGATATCCCTCCTCTGTTTTGTTTTCTCTTTTGCCTTTGTGTATTTTCCATCAGGTTTTTCTTTGTCTCAAATTTCTTCAGATTTTTTGTTCGAAGGAATTAGTCTCCTTTGTCTTTATTTTGCCACCGACAGAATGCCCTTTGGGAAAATTGGAAAGGCCCTGTCACCAACCAAGTGCCCTCCGCAAGGGCGTGTGTTCTTCCTCTGTGCCCTTTGGTAAAGTTGGAAAGGCCATGTCATCAACCAAGTGCCCTCTGCAAGGGCTTCCATCTCTCGAAACTGGCTTTTCGAAAAAATTGTAGGGCACCCGGGCTTTTTGTAGGTGTCCTTATTCCTTCGGACTTCATGTTTTCCACACCTTTGGATTTTCTGCGGACTTTTTGGAGGCTGCGGACTTTGTTGGCTTCTCCTTTGTCCTTTCTTTCCTTGTTGGCTGCGGGTTTTTTGTTTGCAAATTCTCTGAAGTATTCCTTCGGACAAAAAGTCCGAAGGAATTCCTTCGGAGTTTTGTCTGAAAGATATCTTCCTTCCTTTTAATTTCCTTTGCTTTGTGCAAATTTCTAACCTTGCCTAAGGCATTAATTAATGTATTGTATGCAATAACCCTATAAGAATAACCATGTTTAAGCATCGTATGCAAAACAATCTGCAGTATGTCTCAACAACTAGAACATATGTATCTTTAGTCGCAACCCAGGGCACCTGTAACATCCTCAAGTAGATCATCCCATGCTTTATATGAAAGCTGTAGATGGCTATTTAAGGACCCCAAAAAACTGATTTACAAGACAAACTGGTACCATAAGACCATCTTCTGAATAGTAAGGTTGACAACTTTTTGCCCTGTGGAAGAATTGTCAACAGAACCCAAGGACGAAACTCCTTGTGTAATTTTGTAATATTCGAAATCTATATTTGGAAATAAAAAATTAATCCAATTTGATATTATTATTATTTTATAAAATATTATTTAAAGGAATTCCAGAAAATCCAAATTAATGTAAAATATTCTAATTTGGAATATTACAATTTATAGGGCTAGGCACTTCTGATCCTCATCCCTGAAGAAATCAGAAAGAGCTCGTGCCCTCTTGAATAGGCAGTAGAACCTCCTTTTGATCTCATAGTAAATGGGGCAGTGGAAGATGAAGTGTCTCCGTCTCAGTCTCTTGGAGAATACATAGTTGTCAAATCTTACAGAACAATCAAGGTGGTGATCCGTCATGCACCAGAGTCTGTGAGAACCTACTCTGAGCTAGCCAAGGGGGATGTGAAGGGCATGCATCCAGTGATGAAGAGTATATTGAGGATGGATAATGAGGCTGTCACTTAACTCCAGAAAGTGCTCAGGATAAAAGGCCATTTTAGGGTGTAGCCCCCCATGAGGGTTCACCCAAGTGGTGTGGATGAACTGCTTTTAAATATCCTCTCTGATGATCTTGTTCATTACCTGTCTGGTAGGTAGAAGGTGGCCCGATGTGTCCAAGGAATACTGAAAAGGAGGAAGACGACCCATCTAAATACCCACTGTCCCCAAGAGGTCCGAAACCTCAGCGTACCAAACGCGACCACGGCAAGGAGAATTTGAATGAGCAATACCCTCTGATGAACAATATGCCAAGTACGGGTATTGTCCTGCCCCTCAACAGAATCACTGAAGCCTCAAATGCAGTGTAGGAAAGAGATCAGGTCAAACATGGTCTCCAATCTGAAAGGATGGGCTCCAAACTCAGTGAAAATAATGTGTTGGGGGACAGTATGCTTGCACTTGATAAATCGGTGAAGTGTTTGGACTCTCTTTGCAGAATCCCAGTTAGCCACCAGTAAGTAGGGCCCCCAAACAACAGAGCCGTAAAGAATAGTGGGTCTGATGAGGGAGTCCATGAGGGACATTTTGGAGATGTCTAGGAAGTGGTGGTGAAAGCACTGTCTCTCAAGGAGGGCTAAGGATCCATAACCCTTATTAACACGAGGGTGGAGGGCTTGTCATGTCCCCAATTTCTGCCCTTCCTTAGTGACAACATTTCTAGCAGGGTTGGTCTATTATCTGGTTCCAATAGGCCAGCAGAGCGTAGAGGGAACCAACGCAGGGGCTTTGAGAGTCATGCATGAGCCTTCCAAGTAGTTTGAAGCAGTAGACAACAGTTTCCTACAATTTAGGAGGGATTCCTAATTTGTAGGGATTGACTAGGAGTGGTCTAGGAGGCATTTGGAGACCTCAACGAACGTTTTGGAGACTTAGAGTGCATCTCCTATTTTTTAGGAGGCATTCCTATTTTTTAGGAGGAACTACCAGTTCGGTGATAGTTCTCTCAGAGGTGCACACAGTAGGGGAGAGTCATTGGGACTCAATTTTGGTTATTCAGTGTTGGGACTTGGTGTTCTGGCAGTTATTGATTAGTTGGGAGACATTCCTTGTTTTTAGGAGGCAGTTCCTACATTTATGGGGGTTATTCCTACTTTTTAGGAGGTATGATCATGCCCAGGGTTGGGACTCCATGAGATTACTCTTTGGGTTCAGTTTCAGAGGGATAGGGCTTGTTTCCTAGATTTTAGGAGCATCCCTAGATTTTAGGGATGAGACTGCCAGTGGATCCTTGATTTCCGACTTCAGTCACAGACAGGTGACATGATGATTTGTTGGTTCGTGATGTCAGTTGGACAATTTGTGGCTACTTGGGTTATATTTTTAATATTTCCTAAGTTTCCGTCTTTATATTTAAATAAGGCTAAGTTGTTAGCCATTTTGGAGTAATAAGGGGTTTTTGGCCTCATCTGGATGCGCACCCTATGGTATGATAGCTCGTTGGAAAGGTCTCGAAATTCTTTAAATCTTTCTCTTTGGTCTCAGGGCAATTCAGTGAACGGATTTCTGTCTATGAGGAAAAAGGTCATTTCTAGTAACATGACCACTTTAAAATAAGAAATTATAACACCTTCACTTCCCAACGCCACTTGGAGACACTTAGGGTTCGTTTTGCATTTGAGAAGGGTTATAAGGAGATGGAAGCTTCATTGTTGGATTATCTTTTGGCATATTATATTTCTTTTGGAGAAGTGCGCTTTGGAGGCGTTTTAGCATTGGGACGCCAAACCCCAATTGCTGGCCTGTTGGGACGTAGCCCCCATACAGTGGTTTGTGGAGTATTCAGGTTTGTTGGGAGATTTTCTTCTATATTCCTTTGGTAGGCTCTGGACGTTTGGACAGAATTCAGCAAATATAAAGGGGCGACTTCAGGTTGTGAGGGTTTTTAATAGCACGGCTGTACTTGGCTGCCTCTGTAAACCGTACGGCTGTACTTGACAGCCATTTCTTATCACAACGCATCATCAAGGGATTCCTTCAGCTGGCCGCCATTCTTTTTCTGGTTTAGATTATCTTCAGCGATTCAGGTTGGCTGTTTGTCACTGTAATTTACCTAAATTATTGAGAATCCATAATTGGTACTTTATTTGAATAAATATCTAGCAATTCTGCCCATTTAAACGAAAATTGGATTTGGTTGTGCTTAGGTTTTGATTCCATAAGTTATTTATGTTATTGCATTACAATTATTTACTTGTTGCAAAAATCCATCAAAACTCAAAAACAAAAGAAAACATTCAGAAAAAAGAAAACACAATTTCAGAATACAAAAATTACAGCAGATCTATAGAAAGGATCAGTCAGGGATCTTTCAGGGCTTGTCTCAAACTGAAACGCGGGCCATAAAATTGAACACCCAAGTAGGTATATGTGCTAGTGATCTCAATTTCCTTGCCCCTAAAGAAGAAGTGGACGTGTGAGGTCTTCAAACCATTGAAGACCATAACCTTGGTTTTACCCAAGTTAACCGTCAACTGCCGAAGGTCGTAGAACACGACTAAGGTATCCAACTATCTCTACAAACCATACGGAGAGGAGGCCAAGAGGACCACATCATCAACAAACAAACAGATGGATATCATAACCTGGTGAAGTAGGCACCCATTGTTGTCCTGGATATGCTCATGGAGGAAGGACTTGAGCTCATCTATGTATATCCCAAAGAGAGTTGGGATTAGGGGACACCCCTGTTTGACCCCAATGGTACTCTTGATGAAATCCAATTCCCTATGGGCTGTGTGGAGGCAACCCAAAATAGTCTCGTACAGACGCATGATAGTAGTGAAAAGGCTCTCAAAAATGCTTGTGAGTCTCTGAAAAAGTGCCACATGCGGAACCGAGTCAAAAGCTTTCTGAAATTCTACAAAGCAACAATAAACTTTCGACGAGCGATGGCGAGCCTCCTTAATGACAACCCGAAGGGTAAAGATATGATCAATAGTCTAGTGAGCAGGACGAAAACCTGCTTGCCCCCTAGCTCTAAGGTGCCTGTTGTCAACTTGGAGCTGCACCCTGAATCGAAGACGTGCATGAAATGGCCAGTTCTCTATCCGGTTGAAACAACGGGATCTTTTCATGAGGGTGGGTGCCTCAATGGTGAGAAGAACCTCCAGAGAAAGCTGGTTCCTGTAAGATGTATCAATGAGGATCTCTACTCTATGTTGCAGACTACCATGGAAAAGGAAGAAGGAAACTTTAAGGGGAAATCCTACCTAATAAAGGTGATACACCAAAATATTGATCCACTCAACTTGGAACCTAGAACACTGAACAAACAAGGGAAAAAGAAGACCTTTGATTTCAATCGACCACTATGCATAAGTATTTTGTGAGAAGGTTTGATCCAATGACCAAAACATGAGGGAAAAACAATGGAGAGAGGTCTGATACAAGACACTTTGCATCCACCTAACATCCACTTACAGCTTCGACAAAAGACATAAAGAACACTTAACATGACCTGCATAATACGATAAGCTAGCAACTAGGTACGAATCAGAATTTGGGAAGGGAGAGAAATCTACCACATATGCAAATTGCTGAATGAATATACACTATGCCAGCACTTGAAATCTGAAAGTACAGTCCTTCTATTGATTGAAAAGGTTACACAACTCACCAATGACAGAGTCTAGTCTTGCCAAGAGAGATTTTAATCAAGGCTGAAAGCCATTTTATAGAGAATTACAAAAGCCAAAGATTGGCATTCAAAATTTGAAGAGAAGGATCAACTTAGACTAACTCAAGGCTGACTTGGCCTTTCAATAAAATATGTTTTCCCTTTGTCTTTGGATGAAGCTCCTTGCGCTTGAGGAAGTGGACTTGTCTTTTGTTTATTGAAACGCCCACCTCTCTTTTCATGGAAATCCATGCCAATGTCAATTTTAGCTTCTTCGTGAGCTGCTAGAACGTTTGAAAGTATGAGATGATAATATCATGCATGAAATCCAATGCCAATGTCAATTTTAGAACTCTGGCTTGATCTGTTGGAAGCCGAGTTGGAACGTTTGAAAGGCTGAGTTGACTGTTTGATAAGCTGAGTTGGATGAAGAGATCATTCTCCTTTGGATGGAAAACTCCTAGTAGATGCGGCATTTAACAATTTGTCAACTCTAAATCTAGAACAGTCAACTCGACGTCCGAATTTGAAACTCCGATTGAGCTGTTGGAACGTTACGAGCTTGAGACGGACAAAAGTGCTTGCATGGAAAACTCCTTGCTGAGTGAGAGATAAATTCAGGTTGAATTTATTTCCTGGCTATCTATTTTATGTTTCTGTTTGTGTGCATGCATTGCTCTTGGGTTTATTCCCACGGACTTATCTTTGGTCTTGGATTTTTCTTCGGATATTTTGTTAGTCCACTTTCTCGCGGACAGTTTGTTGGATATCTCTTTCGTCTTTTCTATTTGCAACTTTTTCGAATCTTTGGATTTCCTTCAGAATTTATGCTTTTGGCCTATCTCCTTTGGATCTTTTGGTCTTGGCTGCATTTGCCTCGGGTTTATTTCCTCAGGATTGTCTTCGGACTTTCCTGTTATGCCTTTCGCATGGATTTCCTTCGGGCAATTATTGACTCTTGTTATTTGCCTCGGGCTTCTGTCCATGCACTTTTCTGCGGCAACTTTTTGGAAGGAATCCCTTGGACTTATGGCTCCTCACTTTTCCTTTGGCCCTTATTTCTTCTCTCTTGGGCTTATCTCCTTGTGTGCTTTTCTAAAGGAATTCTTCGAACAAAATGTTCGAAGGAATTCCTTCGGATTTTTGCCCTGACCCTGTCACTTTCCCGCAAACTTTTGTCTTTTTTTTTAATTTATTCGTGGACTTTTTGCTCTGTGGGCTTTATTTCCCTTGGCCTTTTTTCCGAATTAATCCTTCGGGCAAAAAGTCCAAAGGAATTCCTTCGGACTTTTTGTCCGAAGGATATCTTTCCTTTGTTTTCTCTTTTGCCTTGTTGGTTTTGGACTTTATTCTGTCAGCTTTTTTTTCTTTTGGCGGACCTCTCCGAATTTCTTTAGACTTTTTGTTCGAAGGAATTCTTTCGGACAAAAAGTCCGAAGGTTTTTTTTTTTGTCTTTGCCTTTACCTTGTTGGCTTTATTCCATGGATTTGTCTTTTTCTTCCTTGTATTTTCTCTGAATTTCTTCGGACTTTTTGTCCGAAGGAATTCCTTCGGACAAAAGTCCGAAGAAATTAGTTTCTTATTTCTTTGGCCATGGCTGAGAATGTCTTTTGAAAAGATTTCAAATGTCTTGACACCGACCAAGTGCCCTCCGCAAGGGTTTGTGTCCTTTCTTTGTGCCCTTCGGGAAAGTTGGAATGGTCCTGTCACCGACCAAGTGCCCTTCGCAAGGGCTTCTGTCCTTCATCTGTGCCCTTTTTGAAAAAATTGTAGGGCACCTAGGCTTTTTGTAGGGCACCCTGGTTTTTTGCAGGTGTCCTTATTCCTTTGAATTTTCTTGTGGTTTTCTAACTTCTCTCTCGGATTTCTTCGGACAAAAAGTCCGAAGGAATTATTCCTCAGGGACTTTACTCTTTGGCGGACCTTCTAGAAGGCTGCGGGCTCTTTTATTTACAAATCCTCCGAAGTATTCCTTCGGACCTTTTCCCGAAGGATATCTAACAGTCTTCTCCTTACTCTTGGATTATTTCCTACGGACTTATGTCCTTTGCAGTTTTCCGAAGCTATGTGACATCTTCTTTGCTCGAAGGAAATCCTGTTGTAGCCAAGGCTTTTGCAAATTAGTTATTTCAAATGGTCTACTTCCTACCCAATGTATGATTTCTTCTTTGGCTAGAGACGTGAATTTTTTGAATGACAAGAGACAATCCTGACCTGTGGAAGAATTGTCAACAGTCCCTACGCTCTAACTCCTCGAAATGTTGTATATGGAGGACTGTAGCATAAAGTTTGGAGAATGTATGACCCACCATAATTGTCCTGTAGTTGTTGGGATCCAACTGGGGCCCGATTTGTGGATGGGGTGAATGGTATGATGTGAACAAGCCGACGGAAAACTAGAGCATATAACGTGGTTGAAGAGGTTAGTGAAATAGCTACCAAGCACCCCACAACCATACTTGAAGAATTCTGCTTGGAACCCCTCCTCATCTTTTACCCTGCTACTATTCATCACTCTAACTACCTATGATATTTTTGTACATGAACAAGTGGCAAGAAGATGGTGGATTATCAACTTGGATAAGTGGCTATCTAGGAATATCATAAAGATTGGAAGTGTGAGAGAGCATGGATTTGGGGCTAAGCTCTAAGGGAAGAGGAGAATGGCGAGGGAAAATGGTGTGCCAAAATTTCTTAGGAGAATGTTGGAGAGACGCACATAAAGTTCGTCTACGCTGGGAGATGAAGAGGCATTTTTTGCGGAGGAGACAATGGTAGGATGTTTTCAAGGTGGGATAAGAAGGGTTGGCCTGGATAAAAGCATGTTGTAATTGGCAGTGTAGGGATTTGCACTCATCATCATGCCACTTGTTCATGGGGTAAGCTTTTTGTTGGTGGGAAGCGGAGGAAGACTAGGTGGAACTAGGGAAGGACATGAGGGCAGCTTCCTAAACGATGGAAGACAGACGGACATACTTGGCCGCGACACTATCTAGAGAAAAGAATTAGGACTCAAAAGGGAGAAGTTGCTGAATGTTGGAGGAAAATGTGTCAGGATCCCTTTTGTCAAACCAAAAATTGGTGCGAGGGAGGCCATGAAGGGGGAAGGTGACAAGAGGGGGGATGTCAATACAGAGTGATAAAGAGAGAAAAAGATGATTGGCAAGAGGAATGGGGGAAATAGAGAAATGGCTGCCCAGTGACAAGGAGTTTTGGCTAGAAAGGACATAATCCACTACACTAGCACCCCCACCACGAGGTTGACAAGTGAAGAAATGAGAGTCGCGAAAGCAAGCAATCTTGTTGAGGATCGATAACTCATGTGATTCACCAAGCTACAGAAGGTGCTGGCCATACGTTGTGAGGGGCCTTAAATCATCCTCTGAAGTCCTATGCATGCCAACTATCTTTGGATCCATCGCCTGAGTGCATAACATATCCTCTGAGCGATCGTGGAGAGGAACTTGAAGGGTTCTGGTGCAGGCGTTGAAATCACCCAGAAGGATGACTTCCCCAACCACTGAATACTGAGCAATGTTGTCGTACAAGTCAATAAAAGGATCACCGTTCGGACCATTATGTATGGCATATGGGGAGGAGGCTAGAGGGAAATAACATAATGCAATGTATATGTCCCTAGATTGATGGACAACACCCCGAATACAGACCCATATGAACATAGCAAACTCATCTTTGCTGACCAAAGAAATTCTGCTCTAGAGCGAATCTCTATACAAACATGCTACACCTCCCGATCTTCTAACACCACCTAAACTCCTAGTCTCTTGCCTACAAGCAAAGTACCACTGATATCCTGTGAAACCAGGGCGAGGTAGCATAGGACTCTCGTGAGTCTCCGTGATGAAGAGGATAAAGAGATGTACCTGAGTGTGAACAACACACTTTGTCTTTGGGAGAGGGCTCCAAATGTGCAGCTTGCTCCAAGCAAACCTGCGATGAGTATATAGTAGTCAATGTCCATAAAATGAAATATGAAACTGGATTATAATTGAAATTTGAAACTTAAGAACAAGGTAGGAGTATACCTGTGAGTAAACTGTGTTGCCTTATAACTTGTTGGAGATAATGCCTCTGTCGAAGCATTGGAGAATTGTGCTTCCTTGTTGAATCACTTGGAGAATTGAGGTGATTATGTCCCAAATTTGTGTCACTAAGGCAAAGCCATGGGTTGGGAAGACAAATGCCCCAACCCTCATTAAATAGGGAGTAGTGCCAACGCTGTTGAGCATCGTTGAACCTAAGCCACACTAACTCATGTAACTAATCTCGCATTTATCTTGAAACCCAAAGATGAAAGGTGGGAGCCACATATTGGGCTCACTATGAGTAATGCGAAGGCCGTTGAGCGATTTGAACCTCAACCACATTACCTCGATAAACATGAATCAACTGTTGTAGATGGACTTATAGATTCAAGGATGCTCACTTCTAGGTACCATCAAATGCTTCTACAAAATAAAAATTTGTAGCATGCATGAGCATGAATTGACTTCATATCCCATAATCATGATATAGAATGCTATCCATCCATATGCTACCTATGTTGGATTTGAGACCTTGTGTCTCATGATGTTGAAAAATAAGGGCATATGCATTGCATATGCTTCGTAATGTATTTGAATATATGGATATCTGAAAAATAATGACTTTTGTTCCTATAAAACTGTGCACCCACATGGGATATGCACTCAACTATATTTGAGTCTGAAAATATGTACTCATATTCTTGTAAAAGGAGTGCATATGTGTGGCAAAGCCCCTATAATCTATCACATGTATAAATATTTGTCCCATATTTGAATCAAACGATATCTAAACCATTTTGAAATCTCTGAATCCTGTATTCTGTTCCAAAATATGAATTTTTTGCTCATGGAAGGTTAAGTCTTTATGACAAGCCCACTTATATGCTCCATTTTTGAGGTGAGGGATGTTGCCTGCAAGTCATTCTTCTCAAAAGAAAGTGTTAACTGTATCATATTACGTATAAGGTGTAATCATGTCAACATGTGGAGAATATGTCATCATAGTAATAATTATGTCATCAAAGCATGTATGAAACATATGTTGTAAGGCATATAAGTGTCATGTCAAGATGTATATAGAAATTAGGCATGTAGTAGTAACCATCATTGATAAAAGTACTGAATAAAACTACGCAGTAAAGGTGCATGATATGCATCATGTCACTGCACACAAATGGGGAGGTGCGTGATATGGATCACGACACCCACAAACTTAGTGTAATGACTCTGCTCAAATCTGGTTGAAAACTTTTTGATTTTTGGTCTTGGAAATTTTATCAAACACTTCACATACAAGGGTCATATGACTGATATAACATTTTAGTTTGCTTTAATGGCTCTTTCCTTCACTTAACATCAATAAGAATGCTTGCAAGAAGACTCTAGATTGTCTAAACAATGACCTAGCACGAATGTGCAACTAATTTTGGCAATATTCCATGCATATATATGATCTATGCTTGAGAAATGAACACCTACAGCCAACTGACATTTTTACAAACAGTTGGTATGCAAACTAACTAGCTGATGATAAATGATATCGAAATTCTCAAATGACACCAGCAATTATTATCTCTTTAATTGCAATGAAATATCTAATACAATGCTCATGAAATATGGCCAAGACTCAATGTTAACAATTTCAAAATGAACCTGATTGGAGACGCCTTCAAATGTTATGAATTTCTGAGTTGTCTTTAGACTGGTATACTTCAGATCAGACTTGCATATCTTCCAAATTCCACCTCCAAATGAATATATGTCAATGCCAAAGTGTTAGGAAATGTTGGGCGCCCCTTTTGGATGATATTTGATATTTTTTTGGACTCCTTTAATGCAAAATCGCCCCACTTCAAAGTTGCAGACCTGCCATGGATAAACCTTCAAATCTGAAATAATCTCCACAACCTTTGGATTCTTTGTCATAAACAAAACGTTCCTTGGACTTGGGCACTCCAAATGGCACTATGCTTGATGTTGAAAACCCTCTTAGGTAACCAAAACGAACTTGGAAGTGTGGCTGTCCTCAGAAATTACAGTCATATATTCCTCCTTATTTACAGCTGTAATGGCCTTCCAAAGGTCTCCAAACTAGTCACAAAAACTTTCCCAAGGAAGGGGAATCCCTTTGGTAACACTATCACTTGCAAACACTTCCTTAAATATTGAAATCGAACCATTCCAATGGGACTGAAACAAAATTACAGTCACCCCTAAATATATGCATACTCACCAAAATAGACCTCCATTGTCTTGAGAATGTTCTCCCAGCTAGGGCGCTTCAATTGGATGTTCTTGTTGCTTCAACAAACACTTAGAATGAAAGATTAGAATTCATTGCCATAGCTGCCATGAAAGTCTTCAGATTAAGCAATGTAAACCCTTGACCAAAGCTTGTCGATGATGCCCAAATGAAGAAGCTGAATGCTTCCTCCTCAAAGTGCAACCCTTCAGATGTTATTTCACACCCTCAGTTATGCTTCCAATGGAGGTTTTCGTCTCCAATGGCTATTCTGCAGAAACCCTAGGCTCCACAAGATGAATCAATCAAAATATTATTCATTCAACTGGATGCCGAGAATGAGCTCTTGCCTTTCCTTTTATTCTTTTCTTAAGAGAGCTGAATCACCTTCCTGGCCAATGTGGGATAAAAGATTTATTCCCACATTAAATTATTCACTTAACGCACTTTATTATGTTAAAGTGACTTTATTATTATAAAGTTACTTTATAACTTTATAATAATATTAAAATATTAAATAAATCACTTAAGTCACTTAAACTTTAATATCTCTCTCATCATTCATCCGATGCACGAGCCGTCTGAAGCTGTCGACTGAGGAAGTGATTCTGAACGCTATCAATCCATACTACCAAAAATAGCAGGGATCCCACGCTGAGTGCTGAATACTGCTAAAAATAGCAACTCAGGCTAGAAGTGTCCGAATGAGCCTGAACGAAAGCCAACTGATCAAGTACTAACAAACTGAAGCTGAGCCAAGCTCCATCAAGAGACCCTCTAACCATGCATATTAACCTACGAGGGCTAAGAATAGGCTAAATCCATCGAACTCTGATGCTCGCAAAAATGGGGACATTACACTTAGCAAACTCAACAAGCTCAATAGGCAATGTCATGACCATGATGCACATAATAGAAGCACAAGCAATAGTGCTCAATGTCACACACAAGGTCAAGGGCCACAATCAATGGACAATAAATGTTGCACACACAAGGCCAAGGGCTGCAAACAATACAAAATAAATATTGCATACACAAGGCCAAGGTCCAAAATCAATGGAAAATAAATGGCGCACACACAAGGCCAAGGGCTGCAAATAATGGACAATAAATGTTGCACACACTAGGCTAAGGACTACAACCAATGGACAATAAAGGTCACACACAAAGCTAAGGGCCGCAATCAATGGACAATAAATGTCACACAGAAGGCTAAGAGCCGCAAACAACGAACTATAAATGTCGCACACACAAGGGCCGCCATCAATGAACAGTAAATGCCACACACACAAGGCCAAGGGCCACAATCAATGGACAACAAATGTCGCAAAAAATAAATAAGCAATGAGTAGCCTATGTGAAAAGTCACAACATCAATGAAGCATAGAACAAGTAATCTAGTCTACACCATCCATGTATGTCAATGGCATAACATAGTAAAGTAACATATTCATGAAATCTACCACTGTATAGAGTATGAGTAATAACAAGACGTGTAAGAAATCACTATAGCTCAACATGGTAAATGGAAAGGTCATAGAAAGGTAAAACTTGTATCAATGTAACCTGTGGAATAAGATGCCCTTAACATTGGCATGGCTTCTAGGTATAGGAATGTCAAACATCTCTATATCCATGTATCACGTGTATCTTTATGTCTGGCATGCCATTCATGTGTACTGTGAAATGCATGTGCGTATGAAAAAGGATATGTAATCAATCAAACATGTAATAAATAACATATGTAAATAATGTAAGCTAACAATCATGTCATGCCTAGGTTATGAATATTTATTTTTTGATTATTTGAATGTTTTTGTATTTTTTATTTTTATTTTTCGTATTTTGAACAATTGTGTATGCTAGTTAAGGAGCCAATCAATGGGATGTGCCCCTGTTAGGTCCTGGATCAATCAATATAAAATTCATTTGTTGGGAAATTGTATTGGCCTTATTTGTATCATGGTTGGTTGCTGATTGGCTTATTGCAATCGTGTCTTGATTTTGAGTCTACTGTTATAATGCCCAACAATTATTTATATGATGTCCATGCATTCTATGATAAGCACAATAGTATTTGGATTTATTCAAAGGACAGGCTGGAGGCAAAGCGATTAACTTGTTTCGAAGCATATCTCTTAGAACTACACTTGGATTCTTATTAACCTTGTGCAAACTATTAGAACCATGGATTGTAGATGTATTCCATTTTCGCACTCATACTTGAGATGAAATATTTTGAGGCACAAATCTCTTTAATGAAGAGGCAAAGGTGCAATTGACACCAACATGCTCATGATTGTGGACATGTGCAATCTTATCCTCAAGTGATGCAACCCTTAGACATAAAGCTTGAATTTGTTTTTTCTATTGTTTTGAGCTAACAATGCAACAAATGTTTATATTATGATCATGTTGATTGTCTTGAACTATTGTTTTTCCTTTGCTCTGTGGAGATTGTGGTATAGTAAGAACCTTTGAATTATTATTGCTTTTTGTAAATGAATTATCCCAATACTTTCTAGGACCAATAGGTGTAAACATGTTATGAGATAAGTACTCATCTGGATCAATAGGATTGAAATTTAGCTTGTGCAAGCAATCATCTATATTCTCTTGCATATCATTATTGTTGTCATCACTATCATACCAATATGTGATTGAAATTAGGATTTTTTGAATTGACCAGAAGAGGGGTTTGGAATGATTTCCTTTTGCTTGACATTAGCTTGTGATGCTTTCTTTTCTTCATAAATATTCATAACTGGCTCCTTGTCATTTTATTTATTTGATTCTTCAATCTCATATGTATTGTGTTGATCTAGTGGAATACGCTGTGATGGAGGTACTATAGAGAAATATGCATAAATTCTAACTGTGAATTACCCCCATTATTCTTTTTTTTTTACAATATTCGAAAGGATCATTATTTGTTGGGCATGCATGAACACATCCATCATGCATAAATTTCACACGCTTATGTAGTGTAGATGGTATTGCTTCTATAGCATGTATCCAAGGTCAACCTAAGAGCAAATTGTAAGGTAGATTATTAGGCATGACCTGAAATAGAGTAGGCAATATTTTGGGTCTTACTATTACATCCAATGCTATTGATCCAAGTATTTTATGTGAGATATCCATCAAATCCTTTTACACTTTGATTTGTTTGAATAGTATTCTTATGAACACCCAATTGTTGTAAGAAATTTATGCTGCAGATATTCATTTTTGATCCATTATCTCTCAATACACCTTTGACTGCTTTAGTTTGGATTTGAGCTTGAATGAACAATGATAGATTTTGCTCTATTGTTTGTTTGGTCGGCCAGTCTTCCTTTTCAAATGAAATCACTTCATCACTATCCTTTAATGTATTCAAAATGGAGGAAAACTATGCAGGTTCTATATCATTTGGGAGAGTTGTCTCACATAGTGCCTCACATAGGAGGTCCTTGTAAAAAGTTGATCTCTTGAGTACTTTGAGGATGAAAATCTTGGCATGAGTATATTTTAGTTGATCAATGATATCATAGCCTTTGGGTTGAATGGATGGCCTTGTGGGAGGTGGAGGGAGATGAGGTGGAACATGTTGACTACTTGTTGTCAACCTGGAGTTGCACCCTGAATCGAAGACGTGCTGAAATGGCTAATCCTCGCTTCAGTTGAAACAATGGGATCTTCTCATGAGGGTGGGTTCTTCAATGGTGAAAAGAACCTCTAGAGAAGGTTGGTTCTTGTAAGATGTATCAATAAGGATCTCAACTTCTATGCTACAAACTGCTTGGGGAAAAAGAGAGAGAACTTGAAAGAAAATCCTAGCTAAAAATGATGATACACCTAATTTTCTTGATTCACTCAAATCGGGCTTCTTAGAACACTGATTCAGACAAGGAAGAGGCAGAACTTCAACTCCAATTGGTCAATACACAAGTATTTTACGAAAAGGTTATGTCTAATGATCTAAGCTTGAGGGAAAAGTAGAAATAGGCCTGACGATTGGCACTAAACATGTACTAATATCCACTGTAAACTCAACAAAAGACATTAAAACATAGAACGTGCCCTCCATAAATGCCCAGTTAGTAACCAGGTATGAATCCAGATTTGACAAGAAAGAAAATCTATCACTTAGGCAAATCTATAACAATAGTACACTATACCGGCTGCTGAAAATTGAAAAAACACAATCCTCTTCTTATTGATTCTAAAAAAAGGTTACATCATGAACTTTGGCAGAAGATTGATTGCCAAAAGAGAGATGGATTTTACAAGGCTGAAAAGCCATTAATATAGAAAATTATAAAAATCCAAGAGATTGGCATTGGAAAATAGAGAGGGAGTAAACTCAAACCAACTCAGCTTTTACAAAAGTCTATTTTGTCTTGCATAAAAATTCTTTGCGTTGAAAAAAAAGACAAGCTTTGGATGCATGAAATCTATGAATAGATATCTTGACTTGAAAACCAGTCAACTCCAAAATAAGAGTAGTCAAATCCACTCAAACTATTGAAACATTTAAAAGTCTCCCCTTTGCATGAAATCAATGCAAATGCCAAATTAAGAATTACGCTTGAACCGTCGGAACGTTTCAAGCTTTGAGACAAACAAGAGTGTGTGCATGGAATTTCTTTTGTTTAAGCTTTCCAGTGTTCCACTACTCGAGTCCTCATGCAAAGTGAGCCTTTGTTTAAGAACTGAAGGTGACGTGTTAGAACGGTCAAATCTAGACATGTCTATTCCTGTTCATAGCTATTGCATGCTCTTGTATTCTCGGACTATTTAGGCATGTTCACCGTCTGTATTTGCCTTTTCCACAAATCTTCCCTTGTGCCATTGTTCATGTGCATGTTCATCTTGTATTTCCGTTAGGTTTCTGCGTCTAACATCTATGTTTTGATTTTTCGGGTCATCTTTTCCCGCGGATTCTGTTCTCTGCATTTGTCTTTTGCTTTCGGGTGGCTTTTCTGTTCATGGACTCTTCTTTGTCTTGGCTTTGTTCACGCTTTAGCCTTCGGGCTTTTGTTCCTTGCTCGTGGCCTTGTCTTTTCTATCGGGCTTTTTGTCCCTCCAGAATTCATTTCCTTGTGCCTTTGTTTTATTTCTATCGGGGTTTTCCCCAAGTATATCCTCCATCGGGTCTTTTTTTGAATTCCTTCAGACTTTTTGTCTGAAGGAATTCTTTCAGACAAAAGTTTGAAGGAATTCATCTCCTTTGGCTATCTTTCCCCGAAGGGCATGTGAATTTTCAAAATGTCCCTGACACTATGAAGGTGCCCTCTACAAGGGCTTCTACTTCCCAAAAATTCCCTTCGGGCTTCTTGATTTGGTCCTTTTAGTCGCCTGGGTGCCTTCCGCAAGGGTAAGGTTCTTCCAGAGGTACCCTTCGGAAGAATGGAAAAGGTCCACTTCGCTGCATAGTGCCCTCCGCAAGGGCTATTCGTCTTCAAAAGTGTCTTTCAGAACTTTTGAAAGGGTCCTGCCACCGACCAAGTGCCCTCCGCAAGGGCGGGTGTCCTTCAAAAAAATTGATTTTGTCCTTCGGAACTTTTGCCAAGGTCTTCTTCGTGCTTGAAGTGTCCGCCGCAAGGGCACATACCCTTCGAGGTTTCCGAAAATGACCCTTTGGGAAAAATGAAAGGTCCTCTCGCCACCTGAGTGCCCTCTGTAACGGCAGTTGCCCTTCGGGCTTTTTGAAAGGCACCCGGGCTTTTTGAAGGGCACCCGAGCTTTTTGAAATTGTCCTTCGGATGAATTGTCTGCGTCTTTAGAAACATAAAGTGAACCAACCCGAAGGGTACATACCCTTCGAGACTTTTGAATTGGACTTTCTCGAAAGGCAGGTGCCCTTCGGGTCTTTTCAACTGTGCTTTTCCTTTACCTTCGAACAAAAGTTCAAAGAAAATAAACTTTGAACGACTGCCACTTAGTCAATTTTTCGGACTTTTACACAGTCCTTTGAGAGCTCTTCCTCTCGGACAAAATGTCCAAAGAAATAGTCCAACTTTTATAGCCCAAAAAAATCTTGAGAAGACAAAATAAATGAACTTACAGCGTGTATGCCTTGGCTTTTGGCTGCACGTGATGCTTAGAAGAGGAGGAAAACCCTTTCAAACTGCTGTAGATGACGTTTTTAGGAGAAAAACCCTCTTAAAACTGCTACATGTGTCCTTTTGAACGAACTGTATGCTCTATATGATGGCTGTAGGAGTCCATTAGAATTTACATGGCCGTAGGAGACCTTTTCGTCATCATTTGCATAGCTGTATTTGCACATTTCGCTGTAATCAAGAAAGCTCCTTGGAAACCTCTGAATGACTAAACTTCACTTGGCTGTAGATGGCCACTTTGGCTTATACCTGGTTGTAGATGGCCACTTGGGTGGCAGTAAATGCACATTTAAGGACCCCAAAACTGATTCACAAGACAAACTTGGCACCATAGCAAAATTCTGAATAGTAGGGGTGACAATTTGCCCTGTGGGGGCAAAATTGTCAACACTACTTCCGTTCTACCTCATGATGGGGCATCTTACCTCTTGTAGTAGTGATAGTTTGGACTGCGGAACCCAATATAAGCCTTAAGTAAATAATGGGAGCAGGTTGGTATCTAAGATAACTTGGAGGTCGAGGGGGAGGAGGAACAAAAAGAGTCATGCATGCCCTTTGGCATCTAATGGTAATAGGAAGCAATTTGGATTGGATATTACAACAATATGAATTGAGGAAGGCTCGAGATTGTTCATTGTTTATTTCATCTTTATTGGTGCATAAATATTTGATCCTTTTTATTACATGATTATGAAAGATATTGCATATTTCATGCCAACAAGTAATCGTAACAATCATCGATTTAATTAGAAAGTATACACTATGAACATCCATTATAGCCATTTGTAATTTGTGCAGAAAGAAAAATAAAAAATCAAGTCGAAAAATCAGAATTATTTATATAAATTTAAAACCCTAGAAAGAAGGATGAAACCCCAAGGACAACCTAGGGTTTGACAATGTTCAATCAATATTTGGGTTCACCAATATGTTTTATCCTATTTTGAATTAATTACAACTTTTAATAAGGTATAAGCTAATGTGTAATTAATTCAAATTATAGTATATTACAATGAAGCATAAATCTGAATGAAAGGATTGATGCTGATTTTAAGATTGCACTTGCTAAATAAGGAAAGTACCAAAGAAGATAAGAAACTTAGTATTATTATGTTTTGTGTAGGATTGGGACTATAGATAAGTGGCAAGGCAGGCAGGAAACTGGAATCACTCAGATCAAAAGTTGGAGTTTTGGGCTGCCTTGGACGCTAACATCAGTCTCAGTTGCTATTGTCAATCGATGTGTTTTGTGTTTAATGATTTTGTCTATGTAAATTTTGCACTTTTGTTCCAGTATAGGCAGCTACGAATGCTTCTTTTATGCTTGTGTGCGATCCCAATGTCTGATTGCGTGTGCAATACCCAGAAATCTGTCTTTATTTGAAGACCTTGGTCCACAGTCGACACTAGTTTTAGGTGTACAAACGGGGAAGATAAGTTGACCCTAACCACTCCCCGTTGAATGGTTGAGTGTTGTCTACATGTCGAATACTTCGAAGAGGGAAGTCAAATTACATGTAATTCTCCTTGTTAGGTGAATGTGTGTAATAGTGCTCTTTGAATGTATGCAATCTATAATCTAGCTTTCGAGACTTGGAAAATGACAACTTTGGCTTGGGCTTGAGGTGCTTCAGACTTGGCTAAGACCTGATCCTTATGACTAATTGGTAAATTGGGAAGAATAGGGCAATGCCTTTGAATGTGCAAGTGTTAGAGTATGCTTGATAGATGCCTTCTAGATGGGTAATAGGCTTACACCTATTATGTATAAATATGAGACACTTTGAGTAATTTCTCAAGCCAACACACTAGATGGATTGGCCGATCCATAGAAATGATTTGAATTTGAATTATGATCATTGCTTGACATGGGATGAAACCATCACACTCAAGTTGTACCTTTAGATAGAATGTTATGAGTTTGACGTCATTGCCCAAGAGAAGAGAACACTAATCTGATGATCTGGAGATGTTTTAGTAAGATAAATAATTGGTTTGAAACAGAGTGGGAAATTTTGTAGGTTATTGATAGCAACTTGGGAAGGTTAGACCCGTAGAAGGCATGTGGATGTGAGAGAATGATGAATAAGAGACATATATGTACGCACAAGTCATGTTGGCTAAAGGTAGGTCAAAACTAACATTGCCAAATATCTAATACCATATTTTAGTATCTATAGGTAGTTGTATTTGAAATTTATTAGGTTCCAGAGAGGGTTCGCTAGATCATTGAGCATTACAATCCAAATAGAAAGGCCATCATCAATGACACCAACGAGATTGTGGTTTACATTAACCATGTTGATATTAGGAAGATGCTATGTTTGCCGAAGGGAGGAGAAAACTTTAATCCTGCTTAGTTAGGAGACATTCATCAAAATGATCCTGATAAATGGGACAATTTTTATTTTTTGAATACTAGGATGTCGAGACATTGGAGAACATGCATGTCTTGTATTTGTCTATGAGGTTCGATAACTGCATGTTGGTTTGCAATAAAGATGATTCTCTATTGTATCCCTTCATGATTCCCCTCATGTTGAGTATAGTATTTATGAACCTTAAGGCGTCAATGTTGGGGCTTGCTAGTCACATATATGATGCACCATCAACTCGCTAATTACCAACTAACCCACAAATTTAGATATTATTCTATGTTGAATTATTTGATTCTTTTTCAGAATATGAATAATCTTAGGAGATTCAAATGCAATGCCCTGCAACTCAACCTATTCATGTTGCATGCTTTAAACCCCTTTGGAAATCTAAACATGGTGACTATGGTGTTTTTGGATGATAAGTTTTTGCTGGTAGTTTACAAGATGGTTTCTAGGAAAGCAATGTCTCGTTTCCCATCATATGCAATTTACATAATGTAGCCAAGGTGAAAGAAAGACCCCAAGTTTGCTAAATGGTATCTAGAAAGGAATTTCTCCTATGTGTGCATATATGCATTACCGTGGTATGTTTATGATTGCCTTTTTGCCTATGAATATTTCAAATGGCTATTTACAACTAACACGGTCTTTAGCTTGCAACAAAAAGGGTGGTCTTGTTAAAAGGTAGTTGTCTTGGTCTAATTATAATGAAAAAACCTTTTGCACTATGTTGTGATTGTGTAATAAGATCTTTTAAGTTTGAGCATTTGGATCATTGACCTTATGATAGGGTTGTTCTTGTAGATGAGAAAGCTTTCACATGCCCTTGCCAAATAAGAACAATGGAAGAATTGTGTTATGGGAAGCATTAGGAGAGGATAGAGGATGGCATGTGAGGAGGATCTCTCTTTAAAGTTGGACTCTTTCTAGCAATGGACATACACCAAAGGGTTCTTCGATGATGAAAGACTCCTCTCTATATCCTCTTGGATTCCACGAAAGCTGCAAGACAATTTATGACGAGGTTGATGTGTAGGGATCCGATCATCAAGGTAGTACATCGAATGTGGAAGGCAACGATGATGAGGGTGGAGAAGAAACTGTTGAGCACATGCTTATACTGAGGGGGGGGGGGTGAATTAGTCTAAGGCAATCTTTTACTTTTTCAAATTGATAATCAAAATAATGTCAATCACACAACATCAACAATTAAGAATACAAAATTTATGTGGAAACGCTTTTGAGAGAAAACCACAGAGAAAATGACTGCTTGGAACTACTGTCCAAATCCAGCCACAAATATTAATAATTATTTTTACAAAAGTTCTGTAGACACCAACCTACTTGGAGACATCAATCCCCGTCACTAAACAATTTGTAGGCACCAACCTATTGGAGACACCAATCCCCACTGCTATGCACCAACTTAGCAAGAGACACCAATCTCTTCTTTTTGAGGCACCAACCTCTACTAAAAGAACCTTCCACCTTACTATTGTTGCTTCATCAACGGATGATGGCAAATTCAGTCTCCTCTTCTTCTCCACAAAATTCTGCTTATGCTTGAATGATAGAAAGAATTAATTCCATTCTTCAAATCTGCGTGTGTTTGTATGATATATCTTTTTTATTCTCCACACACTTGCTTCCTTCTCTTCACATATCTCACACTTCAACTTCCATATATTTTTCAATCTTCTATCCGCCTTATATAGCCTCCAAAGGCTCTTCATAAAGGAGGCATCCCATCCAAGAGGCACCTCTTCACCAAAAGATGTGTCTAGTGACATTTCCGTTGACATTTTCGTTGACATTTTGATATCTTTCGTTAACATTTCGATATTTTTGTTGATAATTCCATTGATATTTCCGTTGACTTCCGTTACATTAATTATAATTCCTTTGACATCAATGACAATATTTCAACAATCTCCCCCTTTGTCATTGATGGCAAATCTGTAGAAAAACTCACCCTTGCTGTGGTTCTCCTCCTTGGCTCCCCTTTTCGTTAATTCTCCCCTTTGACATCAATGGCAAAGAGATGTTCATTATACTTCCATCCACAAATAAATCTTGGGAAACATCCATGTCATCTTCTTCAACATCACCACAACTGAATGATTGCCTTTATGCTCTTCCCTGTCCTTTTGCATAAAGCCTTTTTCTTTTTTCATTTGCTCTCCTTGAATTTGATCAAATCTAGGCTTTTTGACATCATCTACATCCATATGCATTATCTTTAGTTGCTCAAGTGGTAACTCCTCTTTTCCACTTACCTTTCTATCTGCATATCATGCTCCATATGCTTATTAACGTTCCCAAATTGATCACTTGCTGGATCTGAGCTACCTTCTGTAATATGCGCTTGACACTGGCCCATACCTGTTGTAAGGTGTTTTGCACCCTGACTGATTTCATTATGCTCTATTCCTGCTTCTCTGACTTGTTTCTAATAACAATACCATCACTTGCATCATCACTCTTACAAAGAATATTCATCAGCTGATCTTTCTGTCTTCTGAATGCATATCATCAAAGAATCTATGGAGCTGAAAGATAATGCAATGATTAGCTCCCCCTGAATTCGTGCTTCTTATGAGCTTAGTGATACCCCTTGTGCATGAAATGCAGTTTGCACAAGCATAGGTCTCTCCTTTTCTTGCTCCTGCTTCTTTTTCCATAATTTTGAAGTTTCTTTCTTTTGTTTACTCATGGCTTCCACTTTCTTATTCCGCCTAGGAGGTTTCATAAAACCACTTTTACAGAAGCGTGTTGTATGTCCAAAGTTGTTGCACTTATAGCATCTAACATTGTAATCTACTGGAGCAAATGGATTGTAGTTTCTATTTGAAGACCCATACGAAATTCTGTTATTGTTCCATACAAAATCATTTCTTGCTCGTGCCCTACAATCTCTTGCTTTATGACCAAAATGATTACAGAAATAGCAATAATCATAAAAGGAACTCCGGAACCTGGGCATGAGTGTCTTGGAGGGAATGATTTTTGAATGTATTTTAATCCTTGTTGTCTTCATGAGGAATTTTGGTTTTCTAAGGAATGTCATTTTCTTTCTTTTTGCTGATAGGACTTTTGATAGGGCTTCAGCATAACTCTTTAGTTTTTCTTCATTTGACTTCTTTGGTGCCTCATTGGAGTCTTCTTTATTTGCCATAAGATTTTCCTTATATCCAAGACCAATCTTTATAAATGGTGACCTCTGTCCATTTATAATATCATCCAAACTATCAGTACTTTTTTCAAACTTAAGACTTATATTTAGCTTAGCCATTGTTTTCTCTAATTCTTTCCTTTTGGAGACAATCTTGGACTCTAACTTCTTGCAGTTCTCTTCCTTTGTCTTTAGTTGAGTTCTCACTTCCTCTTCCATCCTTTTTGTCTCTTCTAGTTGAGTCTTTAAGTCGATGATAATTCTTTTGGATTCTTCAAGGTCTTGGGACATTTTTGCTCTTGACTCACAATCCTCTTTTTGATATTTCTGTAGCTGCAATTTTTGCTTCAAATTTATTTTCTTAAGCTGCTTGATCTCGCTTAAGGCACAAATGAGTTCTCTGTCAAGATCCACTTCTCCATTTTCGTCATATTCTTCTTCTAAATCCATCTCTTTTTTTCCTTTACTCACAAAGTTGTCTTCTTCTGCCATGACATCACTCCTTGTTTCTATTGCCATGTGCGCTCTTTATATCTACCTTCTAGCGGTTAGACTATACTTGAAGGAATCAACTTTGATACCAATTGTTGAGCACATGCTTATACTAAGAGGGAGGGGGGGGGGGGTGAATCAGTATAAGTTAATCTTTTACTTTTTCAAATTAATAATCACACTAATATCAATCACACAACATCGACAATTAAGAACACAAGAAAAACACAAGATTTATGCCGAAACCCTTTCAAGAGAAAACTACGAAAAAAGGACTGCTTGGATCTACTGTCCAAATCTAACCACAAATATTAATAATTCTTTTTACAAAAGTTTTGTAGGCACCAACCTACTTGGAGACACCAATCCCCGTCGCTAAATAATTTGTAGGCACCAACCTATTGGAGATACCAATCCTCACTGTTAAGCATCAACTTAGCAAGAGACACCAATCTCTTATTTCTGAGGCACCGACCTCTACTTAAACAATCTTCCACCTTACTATTGTTGCTTCATCAACGGATGATGGCAAATTCAATCTCCTCTTCTTCTCCACAAAAATCTACGTATGCTTGAATGATTAGAAAGAATTAATTTCATTCTTCAAATCTACTTGTGTTTGTATGATATATCTTTTCAATTCTCCACTCACCTACTTCCTTCTCGTCTTCACATATCTCACACTTAAACTTTCATATATTTTCCAATCTTCTATCCGTTTTATATAGCCTCCCAAGGCTCTTCACAAATGAGGCGTCCCATCCAAGAGGCACCTCTTCACCAAAAGATGTGTCCATTGACATTTCCGTTGACATTTCTATCGACATTTCGACATTTCTATCGAAATTTTCGTCAACATTTCTACATTTCCATTGACAATTCCTTTGATATTTTCGTTGACAATTCCGTTGTCTTCCGTTACATTAATTATAATTCCTTTGACATCAATGACAATATTCCAATAGAAACTACAAAGGTTGGGGCTGCCACAAGTCATATGGCTAGAGAAGCGTCCTATTTGGTGGTCCCACGTTTGTGCCCATGCCAGGAAGGCCAACAAGTGTTGTTATCTCGATCAACCCTAATGTTGAAATGGTGTTTCCTACCTCCGACCCTTATGGTACAGTTGGTAATGTTTCACAAGTTCCAGGTGAAGATGTTGAGAAGAATTTAGAAGGGGAGATTCCCCATGAGCTAACTAATGTAGAGGAAAATGTTGGAATAGAGGATGTTGCTCTATCTCCAATTAAAACTTAGGGGTGGCTTATTGAAAAAGTTATGTTTTTGTCGAGTGATGACTAAAGGGATGCAACACAAGAAATTGGAGATGGGACAACCCAAACATCTCTTATTATGAAAGAGGTTAAGAAGGATCCCATCGATGGTACCAATAAAAATGTTGATCAATCCTCTACTTTTAAGTTCGCTGATAAAGTAATTGATTTTGGTGATCAAATGGCAACAACTAAGACAAATGACGTTGCTTTGCAGCCAATTACTAGAGGGCCCTCCATCAAAGGATAAGTCCAACAATGGGGAGATTGTCTGAAAAGTGGAAATACATGAAGGTCGAGCATGAGGTTCAATTGAGGAAGAAAAAATATTATTGCAATAATTCATTAAATGCATCCTCTCCAAATAGGCAAAAAGATGGAGAAGGTGAAATTGTTGCTCAACAGGTCCCTGACACTTATCTTATTACAAGCGCACAACCTATACAACAGGTTGACCCAAAATTAGATGATGATTTGGTGAATTTTATTATTATTATTAAATGTGGTGAATAGGTAAATTTTTCTCTTCAAATGTTTCATAGGTATTTGAGCCTAGTAATTTTGAGGAGTGTTGGATTTATGATCCAAAGTTATTTACTTTAAGTTTGTGTGTTGTGTTTGTTTATTAGTGTTAGTTCATTGGGACATATACACCCCTTTGGTAGTTTAGGTTGTTAGTAGGTTAATTAAGAAGTGTTATTAAATTAGCTGTTTCACAGGGTTCAAAGTCAGTTGGTCCCTGTATTGGAACCACCCCATGAAAGCTTTTATAAGCTTCAGTCTTGTAAATTTTCAATAATAAAACTTTACCTTTGTGTGTAAGCTTTGTCAAATTTATACAATGTAGTTTTTTACATTTACTTGTGTTTAGTCCTAACAGTGGTATCAGAGTCTCGTGAAGGTGGTTTTGAAGAGGAGTACATGGTTTTGAAGAAAAAGACAAGTGATTTACAAAAGCACAGTGAAAGAGTAAGGGCACGTGAAAAAGTTTCAAGGAGAGTAAGAACTTTCATTTAAAATTTCCATTTACATTGCAATTTTAAATATACACTATATATTTAAAACGAAAACTTTTAATAGACAATATATATATATATATAGTGTCTATTAAAAGTTTTCGTTTTTGGACAACCAAAAAAATAATAATGATTAAATAAAAGAAAGAGCTTGAGTGGCGTTGGAACTTGAGGACATGTTGAAAGTGGAGTAAAACTCAAAGAATGGCGTTGGAATATATGGAAAATTCATTCATTGCTGAAAATATCAAGCCATAAAAGACAAAAGTGGGCCCCCTCCAAGTGAAGAAACACTATTCACGGCACCACGGGTGAGTAAATAAGAACATGCAAAACAATTTTTTTTAATTTGTAAATTCAGAAAAACATCAGTTTAATTACAATATCTTGCTTGTATATTTCATTGAAGCTTGTAGAGCAAATAGTGGAGATTATTTTGTTAAAAACTTGCAAGTAGTAGATACAAGGTTCCAATTCCTTCAAAGCATCTTTTTGGTCAAAATTTCTTTTTGAGTCAAAGTTGATTTTTCTTTTTAAAAAGAAGGAATCTTTTTGGAAATATGTTTTTTTTTAGTTGCATGGTGAATGTAAAGGAGTGGCAAGGGTGTAATTTGTTTCTTTTTGTTGTGGTTAAGTGCAAAACCCATAAAAAATCTTCTACATGTTGTACGCTATCACTAGAGGGTCCAAATATAATTTGTGAGAACCATGTACTAAAATAATGATTTTCATTTATACGGGTGTATTCTCGGTGGAAACTAACACTTTAAAAATGATTTTTTTTATAATGTCATCTCACGCTTGTGTTATCAGAGTTATCACCAGAACTTTCAAAGACAAATATGTCATATATTACAGACCCATCAAGATCATTCTGATTGACAAAATATAAGCATCAAAATGGAGATTGGAGGACCCATCAGACGTTGGAGGATAATACCTTCTCCAGTTAGCTATTAGCTTGGAGATTGGTTAAAATTCTTGAATAACATGTTTGGTGGCGGTAGTGCATTATTTTTAGTTGTGGTGTTGCGATTCAAATTTGGTCTTTAGTTCATTGATATTCTTGATGAGGAGAAAACATAGTAGTTTGGATTTAGTTTTTCACTGCAGGGGCTTCTCACTTCTCGTTTGATAGGGGGAAGATACTATATGGCCTTTGATCATTCAGTGATTGTACAAGCTGATAGGGTTTGTTAGCATCATTGGGCATCAAGGTGATGTACCATACACAGTTTGAGATAATGATTTGATGGGTTTCTGTGTGAGACCTTATGTGGATAGATGTAGTTGAGTAGGCCTTGATTGTGTTCTATTGCAGTACGATACAAAATGGTTAGAGGGGATGGGCATACCAACATGATGTTCATCATTCATGCCACAATTCACGGGGTACCGGGCTTCTGTGTGAAGCGACATCGGTTGATTAGTGCCATGCAGGTGCAACAAAGACTTTTGACGACTTCACAACCATGTGCTTTGGATCTTCTTTTATTCCCCTTTGGATCAAAGGGGGTTTCTTGGATTTATGATCCAAAGCTATTTACTTTATGTTTGTGTTGTATTTGTTTATTAGTGTTAGTTTATTGGGGCATATACACCCGTTTGGTGGTTTAGGTTGTTAGTAGGTTAATTAATAAATGTTAGTTGTTTCATGGGTTCAAAGTTAGTTGGGTCCCATAGTGGAATCACCTCGTGAAAGGTTTTATAAGCTTGAGCTTTGTAAATATTCAATAATGAAACTTTACCCTTGTGTGCAAACTTTGTCAAATTTATACAATGTACATTTTTACATTTATTTGTGTTCAGTCTAACAAAGAGGCCAGAGGGAAACCTGAATAGGAATCCACTGTGAAGGTGGAGTATGATGTCTTGATGAATAAAAAGACTTGGGTGTTGTCAAAATTACCCAAAGTCAAGTACTTTGGCTGTAAATCGATTTATAAAGTTAAATGTAATCAGTAGGTTCTTTAGACAAGCACAAAGCTCATCTTGTCGCCAAAGGATATGCATAGGAAAAAGGGATAGACTATGAAAAAACTTTTGCCACTTATATAAAAATGTAACCTTCTGGTTGGTTATCACACTTTTTGCGCATTTTGGATGGAAGGTATATCAAATGGATGTTAAGAATGCCTTATTGAATGAAGACTTGGAGGAAGTCTACATGGTTCAGCTGCAAGTGTTTCAATATCTTTGAAAAGAGTATCTAGTTTACAGGTTGGTAAAGTCCTTGTATGGACTTAAGCAGGCTCCTCAAGCCTGGTAATTCAAAATTAATAAATGCCTTAGAGATTCTAGTTTGAAAAGGAGCTATTCTGAACCAAATCTCTATGTCAAAATTGCTGGTGATGACAATGATCCTAGTTGTCTTTGTTGATAATGTTTCCATCCACTAAAGTAGTTGCAACTTAATTCAATAGGTGAAAGCTGACATTTGTTTTGTTTTTTGCATTGACAAATCTAGGCTTGCTTCAATGTTGTTGAGGTGTAGAATTTTAGCTATTTGATCATACTATTTTTGTGTCACAAACTAAGCATGCCAAAACTTTGCCAGAAAAAATCAGAATGTTTGATTGTAATTCAAGAACTACAGTTATGGAAGTTGGGAGAAGACTCTCAGCTAACATTGATTCACTGTCAGTCAATGAGTTAGAGTACAGTAGGAAATTAGATTTATCTTACTACTACCCCACCGGATTTATGTTTTGTAGTAAGTTGTCTTTCCAAATTCATGTCCAATTCTCAAGAGGAACATTGGCAAGCTGTAAAATGAGTCTCTGATTTGTCATAGGATCTCCTGACTTTGGCATTTTATATCAAAGATTTGTTGAATTCATGCTAGTAGGATATACTAATTTCAATTGGGCTGGAACAATAGATACAAGGAAGTCTACAATAGGTAATGTTTTCACCTTTGGTTCAGGAGTATTTTCATGGCAGAGCAAGATACAACCTACAGTTGCCTTATCTTCCACTGAAGCAGAGTACAAGGCAGTTGTCAGTACAAGTTGTAAGACAACACAATTACCAAGGATGTTGGTCGATCTTCAACTTGATCAAACAACAGACCATAATTTTTTATGAAACCCAAAGTGTTCTCAAGATGCTGAAAAATTTAGTCTATCATGCAAAAACTAAGCATATTGAAGTTCATCACCATTACGTTTGCCAGCTGGTTGATAATGAAGACATTTGTCTTTACTATTGTTTTACATAGAGCATTGTTGATATAATGTCTAAACCCCTTGGTAAAGACAAGTTTGTAAGGTTTAGAGACAAACTTGGGATTGTATTTGGTTTATTCATTAAGGGGGGTTATAAGATTAGTTAAAGCATTGTTTGTAATAATACCTACAATGGTTTGATATCGTTAGCCATAGTTTGCTTGTGCTAGATAGCACGTGGTTGTAGGTTGTATGAAGAGGTTTAGTTGTTGAGGTTGTTCTCTAGTTTATATAATAAGTCTCTCTAATATGTATGATTCACGGCTTGTAATACAATCTGATAAAGCGTGCATGTAAAAAGTATGAATTCAATCTTGTCTAATAAAAATACAAGGTCATCTTAACATTACTATAGATGCAAGAATGTCCAAAATACCATGAAAAAAAGGTGCCGTCAAACGGGGCACTATGAAAAGATACGAGTGATTTAAATATGGCATCAATGAATGCTTGAGTATCTATAAGTAATTATGGTATCAGTAGTAGAATAGATATTGTTCTTTATTATCCAAGTGGTCTGGTCCCTGGATGTTGGTTTTTTATGTAGGCTTTATCCATTAAGATGTTATATGTCAGTCAGTGAATTGCATTGTTACATTTTGGGAGTCACGGAAGTTGTGTTTGTTAACATAAATGGACTTCAATGTATGGAATTGTAAATGGCATTAGGTTATATCATTATGCAATAATATACTCTACATCTGGTGCAGCACAGCTCGGCACCATCCGCTGGTGAATTAGGCTTTAATCACATTATTCTGCAAAGTAAAAAATTCCATCTTATTAAAAAAATAATATGATTCAGGTTTTGGTCTAAACACTAATCAAGGGGAAAACATATCTGATCTAACCCGATCCTGTTCTCAAACCAAAAAGCTGCTATCTCGTTGGATCAGGTTATATGGTTGTACAAACCGAGTTCTCTCTTTTCAAGTGATTATCATTATTATTGATTGCTGTAGGAATGATCAAGTCAAAGGAGAATTGGTATCTATCTAAAGAGTAATTGCCGTAAAAAGGATCAGTGGATAATCAAGCTTTAACCAAAGAAAAATGATTGAATGTTTCAAATGATGAGCTACAATCATTCAAGCGACAAAGAAAAAGACAAATAGGACTGAAAACTTAAGGTATATAATGACTGCTGAAAATGAAGAGTGGTTGGAATCAATAGAGCATATTTAAAAGGGTATCCAGGGGAGGGATATAGTCTCTGGTAGCTTCTAGGAGAAGAATGTTCCTGGTAATCTCTAAAGGAAATTCTGTCTCACTATAATGTCTCTGGTCATTTCCAGGAGAAGGGTGTTGTCTCTGGATTGTTCTCAATCAAAGAGGATTTTTTTGTCTGCTGGAGGAGTGTGATGCATGCAGTTCTAGTAAGGCTTGGTTTGATGAGTAGTTTGTTTAAGAGGAAACTGAAATTTTCGGAGGAGTTAACAATAATCCAACAGTTGTTGAGGGATGGCTATAATTATTCTGTTTTTTTTGCTGAGTTGGAGTGTTGGAAGAAAAGATGTACATTCACTTTAGTTTGTTTTAATTTTTGTCTATTTGGCAAATAAAAAATACATCAGAGTTTAATGACTTATTATGAAAGCAGGTTTTGTAGCTGCAACGATGCGACAAACAAACTCTTTAGTAATCTTAATATACATAATAATATATAGCAGAACAAGCCACTCCTTTGTGTGCTCAATACGTCTTATTCGTGTATGTAACTCTACACAAAGCCAACTTGTTTCCAATCTAGATTGAGTGGACACTAACATCAATGTCAAGGTAAGGTTCAAGGAATGCCACTTGTTCAGTTATGTTTACCCAGGTCCAAGGATATGTGAGATTTGCTGTTTACTGCTAGTAGAAACTTTATAGATTTTATTGTCTTTTATACTTTTTCTCACAATTTTTAATATTGACTATTTCATTTTTCAGGTGCCAGGATCCCTTATGCTGGAAATATGGAAACCGTTGCATTGACAGGAAGCACACCTCAGGGGCGTGCAGATATAACTGTAGATAAGTCTGTTGAATTCTCTTACCAGGAACTTGCCAAATCCACAGGCGATTTTTGCGTTGCTAATAGAATTGGTGAAGGTGGTTTTGGGGTTGTTTACTATGCAGAACTTCGAGGAGAGGTTTGCTTATCAGCCTTCTGGTTGCTTGAATTTGATATCTTCTATGACAATCATTGTTCTTAGAATTTTGAGCCAAGTGAAAATGCTCAAACTGAAACCAGCTATGCTAAAATCATGTTTCTTTCCTTTCTTAGTTCAAATCCCAAGGAAAAAATACAAGACTGAAATCCATTCAACCATATTGATTTTTAATTTGAACTATATTAAAACTTATGTTCCACCGAGTCCCCTTTTGGAGGGGACAAGCAAATACGGGAATGCAAAAAGGGGATGCCTAGAAGTACCCACAAAATCCTAGAAATCATAATTGAATAGGAAAATGGGAAATAGGAATGGGGGGACAAAGGGATGGATGCGCCCTTGCTTAAAACTCATTACAATCTAGCATGAATGATGTGGTCCAGCTGTAAATCCTAGGGGGTTTACCATCACTCGAATAGGTTTGAGTCATGGCTTGATTCCCAAAGATGACATGCCTTCCCGAGTAACCATAGCCCAAAATTGTATGGAGGATTGGTTTTAATCTATGTTGCAGTAAAACGTCCTCCCCCTCCCCGCCCTCGTACCAGGCCTGTAAATGTTTCTGGTATGGAAATGCTTTGGAAATGTCCATACACGTGTTGGAAATGTCCTGGACATTTCCGTGGGCCAAAAAAAAAAAAAGTAAAACCATAGTATACTTATTTGCCAAAGACCAGATGATCCTAAGCCAAACTATATATATATATATATATATATATATATATATAAAATAAACTTGTACTTTATGTCATATACATATATACTTTTGGGGTGTTTGAGAATGGTTTTTGACCTCTAGTAGCTATAATGCAAATTCTAGGCTTTGGAGGATTCTATCATATTTCAGACTTACTCAGATTTCAGGGTTTCAGGATTTCAGACTTAGCCATATTTCAAGGTTTCAAAATTTCAGGAAGACATCATAGGAGGTATGCAGGATGCATGAAGGGATGTAGGTATGTTAGAATAGTATGAGAACATCTCTTGCAAAGTGCCACGAGCCAATCCCACCCCATTCACAACGCACACTTTAAAACGTGCACTTAGGGGGATTTGATGCACAGGGGAGCACTTGCAAGAGAGGGTGAAGTAAATGATAAAGTTGAAAAATAGTGGTAGTGGCATTTATTAGTTTGAGGACAATCAAGATGATTTATTCTAGATTTGAATGTACATTTTATCTTTGAAGTAATGAATGAATGAATACTATATATTTTTAAGTGTTTATCTTTTATAGACTAAAAATGAGTAATAATGCATTGTTTATATATATATATATATAGTACAGATGTTTTCATGACATTTCCAAATCAAGGGTTATTGAAAATCCTCATTTCCATGTTTCAGAAACATTTCCGTTTCCAAACAACATATGATTTAATTTTACGGTGTAATAGTCTCAGCATAAGTTTGGTGAGTTGTAGATTTAACTTCATTTTCAAATTTTGCACTTTTTGACATTAGTGGATTTTCATAACTTGGACAGTTAGCAGTTTGTATTAGTTATCATACTAGGGAAATACCGAAGTATGTCCTGAATGATTGCAAGGGATCCTTCCTGAGAGCAGCTAATGGGATGGTCATGGAACCATGAGCCATGACTTAAGTTGGATTTTCTTTTGTCGTACAGATCTCCAATCATGTCTTTTTACCGCTTAAATCCTACCTCATCCATTCAAAACTTGCTGCAAAATGTAATTCCACAAGCGATCAAAGGTCTAGAACTGCAGAAAATACTTGTTTTTTAGAGCTGTAGCAAGAAAATGCCCTATTCTGGTTAAGTAGTCATAATCACAAGACTGGACATGGTTATATTGGTGAATGAAATCTGAAGTCGGTAAATCTACAGTGTTACTTATAAGTTGAATAAACTGGAAAGTATACATCACTGTGGTGCCAAAACAAATCTGCAATGAAGATGGCTTGAAACTTGGAAGTCTGTAAGATCAGTTTTGGACTTGTGCGCTTCCATATACCATAGTTACCAGGTTCCACTGAAGCTGGCACAAGTTTTCTGAACCATGGACATCTCAGGTAGACCATTTAAAATCAATCCTGGTCAAAAAGTAAATAGAAGAACTTAATATAAAACATCAAATAACATAAAAATATATATAAAACAACCCTTTGAAACTCTTGGCATTTCTATTTACTTTCATGTCTCCTCTAAAATAGTAGATGTCTGCATGCATAAACTTTTGATAGCATTTGCAACTCTCTACTCACTGTTGAACAGTTGAATCATGTAACTTCTCCATGATAAGCTCTACATTTTTTGAAACAAAATGATTTCTTAGGTGATCAATAAACGATTGAGTTTTGGAAAATTTTGTAAGTATTGATGAAAAGTTCAGCTCAGTGCCAAAACAATACAGGTTCTATGCCAAAACTAACCACTGAAGATTGGTGCTAAAACCTATCCTCATTAAAATATGGAAGTTGTCGTCGTAATGGAGGAATCTTGTAATGATGAAACTTATCGTAGTGCTGGAAAGAAGTTGGTGTTTGAAGACAAGTTAGTGCTAACAATCGAATCAAGTTTGATATTGAAAAATTGAATGTCAAACTTAGCTTAGTCGATGAGGTATTCATGCAATTGGCACCAACAAATCCATGAAGGTTGCAGTGCCAAACTAGAAGGTTTAGTCCGTGAAGTATTGTGTGAAATATCAATGCCAAACCATTCGATGCTATAAATCCTGAAGTATCGTCAGATTGGGCAATGCTAAAATTTAACACGGAAGATGGATTTGGTGTCAGAAGGATTAATTACAAGAATTACTGGACGGTAGAGCAAGTTAGTTTAAACATCAGTTGCATGGCGCATATGTAGGTAGCCTATTTGGAAGTCGATGAAAATTCTTCTTGCTGAAATAGTCACACCAATGGATCTAAATCGTTAAGATTGATCCATATAAATTTGTAGAAGTAACATGAGAAAAGGGTTTTGAAGGGTTTTTTCTGAACTGCAGATGATACTATTAGTATTACTTTGATCTTGAGCTGCCTTAAAGGTAGACGGGTGAATGTTAAAAAATAATAGTGATTCCCATTGTAATCAGATGAATTTTTTCTTTTTTTTTGGGAGAAATGCATTAAATATTACGTCATGGAACAAAAACAATTACATCAATCTACCAATAAAGTCATAAAGAAAGGCTTTCTGCTCTGGATTTAATTGGCAATCCAGCGAACAACACACTAAATTGTAGGAACTTAATGTGTTGTGGAAGCATGAATCGAATCAAAGGAAATGAACACAATGTAAATGAAGCTTTATTTAAATTGAGTAATTTACATGCAGGTTGCAATCTTTAGTAGAGGTTTGAAACCACAGCATTCTGATTTATACATTCGGATGAAAATTCCTTTTAGCCATTTTTAGTAAGAAATGAACAGTCTAAAAATAGAAATTGAAGTGATTCGTCCTGGAATTTGAAAAGCCATGTGAAAAGCGTTCCCCAAGAAGTTGAGGAAATCTGTTGTGACTTGAAACTCATCAAAAATAAAATTTCAGTTTATATTTTTGAGATTTTTGATACTTTTTTGCATTTTCAAGGCCCTTTAGAGTGTTTTTCAGAAAATCTGATGTTCCGAAGTAAAGGCAATTGATTTAGAGAAAATACGAAGCTTTCTAATGCATCTCATAGTTTCTAATTCCAAGCACTCGTAAAGAAACTTTAACCCCAACAAGGTGACCATATTAAGGGGAGGTGGCCCGAACTACCACATGTATTAGTCATCATCTCCTTAGCAAGCAATGGACACCATTGTTTCTAGTTCTGTTTTTTGTTGAACACAGGAACTTCTCAATGCAAAAGTGGTTTTCTTTTACTTCCATGGGTTATCCATCAAAAAATATTTTTTCTACTTTTGAAGACTCACGAGTACAAATGCCAACAAATCAACATGTATCTGTGGTGGATTGAGAAGATTCATTGATCTATTTGGAACCAAAATTCATGAGCCTCATTTTTGTCTCGAGGTTTTCAAATTCCCTAACCATTTTTGTTGGCCCCAAAATTTTGAAAATTTGAAAGTATACCTATGTGTGCAAGACTGATGAGATGTGGTGTTAGGACATAGGGTGGTTTTGGTGCATGCCTAGGTGCGTGTAGTAGGAGTGCAGAGGCAAGAGTCAGGGGACAACAACACAGAAAGATAGAAGGGAGTGCAAAAGTATGTGCACCAACACTTAGTACAACTGCCACTATGCAAGATTCTTGTTCTGAATTAAGTTAAGAGAAAATGACTGATAAACCAATTCAAGAGAATCAATACTAATAGAATCTTTATGCTAAAATTGAACATGAGAAATCGCACACACACAATATTATACAATGCACAAAATTTCATCTAGAAAACCCTTACAAGAAAAACCTAGCACAATAACCTCCTTTAATATTGTATCAACTTAATAGTCTTGCAATACAATAATGTACTTTTATGCTTTACCCCTACTTTATGTGTGAGTATATATAGACACATTAATAGGTAACTGCCTAATTAGCTTAAAACACTATGGGTACCAAAACCATGGGCCAAGAATACAACCCATAATGGTTGCCCATAAAACAATGGGTCATAACACCACCCATATTATTACTATAGCTAAAAGTACCTATAGGATTACCAAAATGTGTATTTGTTCCATTTTTTTTAGGGGCTGTTGGCTCCCCAAACCACCAAGCAGGGGCAATGCCTTGTACCCTAATTGTGATGTAAGAGCACCCAAGGGTTTGTACAGTTTTGCATCAACCAAAAACTGTGTGGTGTGTTTATTATTTCGACATGGAGAAGTTGTTGGGAGACAAATCAGGTCTCAAGCACTTTAGTAGCATTGAGTACATTAGAGGAGAATCAGCTTCAATAAACTACAGGGTTCCAAGCACGTTGGTTGAGTTTCTCAAACATTCAAGCAATCGGATAAGTCATTGCATATGTTAAAGGGATAAAATCGATAGGTTGCAGCTCAAAGGAAAAACGATCATTGAGAACATCCTTAAACTTGATTGTGAATGCATATTTGAATTCCCCTTGAAAGGTTATGCAATTTCAAAAAAAAAATCATCTCAATCCGAGTCCATATGCAAAAATTATGGTAGTTTGAAGTAGCTTCAGAGTTCCATACAAAATTGGCTCCGGAGTCACACAACTAGCTCTGAAGATGCATACAAAAGTGGCTCCAGAGTCACATAGTCAACTCCAAAGATGCATACGAGAAGTGCCAAAAAGGATTTTTTAATCTATTTTTGGAATAATCTTGTAAATCTATGCATACTTAATATTTCTTATTGTCATTAGGATGTTTTGCTTTGGATATCTTGGGCCCAAACATGTAATGTTCCCAAATGGAACAATTAAGCAAGTTGGGGTTTTCCAACAAACCCTACCTAATCTAAAAATCCCTTCAAAGAATCTGAAAATACAAATTCAGCCAATAACACACTTCGAAAAATGAAGCAATATTTAGCAATTTTCCCCACCAAACCCTTAGGCGATTAAGACAAAAATCAGATTTGATACTTCTAGCCCTCCAAAAAACATTAACTGAGCTTTATATTGCAGCCACTACTTTTAAAAGTCAAAATATTCACTCAAAAGTTAAAACTTAGAATTCTGGAATTTATTATTGCAAAATTACAACGGAGTTTTATAAATTCACAACTTCCACAATACTTAGAGTTTTAATGCAAGTGATAGCTCAAAATGATCACAAAAATAGTAGCTATCAAACAAAAAATAGAATCAGAATTTTTCCATCACGGAAAGCCTAACAAAAGCTATCCCAAAATATCAAAACCTTAGTTCGCTGCTGAAATAATATAATAAATTCAGAATATTATCCAGGGCACATGTAATGTCCCAATTTTAAAATTAAAATAATATTATTACTAAAATAAAAAGTATTTTTAAATACTTAATCACTTAAGTTGGGTTTTTTTAGGGTCATGGGCACTTAAGGCCTAAAGTGCAATTATAAGGAGGTTCTTTTAATATTTTTAAGAGAGTTTCCCTTCTATTTTGGGTGCTACACTTGGGGCATGGATATAAAAGGAATGTGAGATGTTCATTCGAAGATTATGCATTTTTTGGATATTGAAATTCTTATGCAAGTATGTCAAGCTTGAACAAGTGACTTGAGAACAAAAACTTTCAAGTGCACCAAAGAGTTTGAGGACGAAAACCTCCACTCTTCCAAATAAAGTAGTTCTATTCAATGGTTGTAATTATGTTTCAATTTTACATAGTTGTATGCAAGTGAATCTACAAAGGTGTTTTTGGACACCACCTTCCTCAAAAAATTATTGTAAACTCTTTAGAGAGCTAAAAATTCATGATTTGTAAGGCAAAGAGATAGACAAACTTGGTTTGAAGAGTTTTGTTGATTTTAGAAGAATCTAAGGCTGTAACTAGGGTTTTTGTTTGAAAGCTACTATTTTTGTGATCATTTTGAGCTAACATTTGCATTCAAATTTTCAATTTCTGGAAGATACGAATTTTTTGAAGTTTCAGTAATTAAGACAAATAATAAAATATTGAGCACTAAAAATAAGGGAATTAATTGAGAAACTAGTAGAGCGATTCAGTTGGGCAGGTTATTAGAATGCTTTTGGGCTCTAATATTGAAGAAAAATAATTTAGTTTATATTCAGAAAATTATTTTAATATTTTTTCAATTGGGGCGATTTGATTTGGGGAACTTGGAGACCTTGTGGAAGAGATAAAACAAGGGTTTGAATTTCAGATTTGTTCCTCCTATTTTTTTAAGTGTGAAGACTTGTTTGGAGGGGCTAAATTGACTATTAACAGTGCTAATTTGTTCTTTGAAAGCCCTAATAAATTGTAGGGATTTTTAACATATTTATTGTGAGTTTGTGCAAGGGTTTCAACGCTGATTAGAAAGAAAAATGCAAGTGTAATATGATCTTAAAAATCAAAATTATTGCAAGAAAATTCTAGCACATCGCCATTCCATCTTGCCACAAAAAGAGGTACTTTATTGTAGTTGCATATTCGGTAACTATTGGGGTTATTTTGGAGTGTTATTGCTTGGAATTTGGATATCTATTGTTGCTAGGGTTTGCTGGTTTTTAAGGCAGCATTCATATTATTTTCAATTTTGCATTAGAGTTTGTTGGAAAACCCCAATTAGTCCTAATTGTCCCATTTGGGGACATTATTGTGGTATCAGAGCCAATTTCTTGACCAACTGTGAGATGGAAAGGTATTTGTCAAACAGTGACAGGAATAGGGCTAGGTTGGAACGGATCACTCAATCCCATGATCGATTAATGGGAACTATGGCTACACTCCTTCAAATGATGAAAGATATGAAAGGGGATCAGCCCCTTGAAATGGAGGACCAACCTTTGGTTCATTGGAAGCTAATGGAAGATTATGATGAATATTTAACACTTGCAGCTCAGTACAGAAAGGGAAGGAGCTTCAAAGGATGGCTAGCTTTGAGACAAAGCAAAGGGCTCCATGGGCACATAGCTACGCGTGACGACTCGGAGAAGATTGTTCTTCCTACCTTTGATGGAGATTCGGGTACTTCGGTTAGAGCATGGGTAAACAAGATTATTGACTACTTTGAATTGAGACCTAGAGGCGAGAACCAAGCTTTAAAATTTGTTATACAACACTTAGAAGGAGCTGCCCATGATTGGTGGCATCTAGGATGGAAGTCACAAGAGCATGACCTCATTAAAACTCATGAGGAACTTGGTGAAAGGCTCATCAAACAATTTGAAAAGGTGGAATCTTTGGGGCAGCCAAAGAAGGGTTTTCAATTATTGAAGGGGCAGCCAATGGTTGAATTTTCTAAACCACAAGAACCAAAAATTCAAGGGCAGCCAAATGAAAGTGTCCAAAATTTTGATAAACAACAACAAGGGTTGCAAGAAGAAGACAAAGAGTTGGTCAAACCAAGAGAAGTAATCTCAAAGTACACCATGGAAGAAGGTTCAAGTGGGGCAGCCACTTGTAATAAGGAACAAATCCTGCAAGAAGAAGGAAAGGAGAGTGGGACAAACCCTCATGAGGGATCACATGAAGGAAGCTATGGAAATTCAGAGGTAAGCAAAGGTGTACCATTCATGAAGACATTCTATGTGCCAAAGAAAAATGAGCAAAATACTCTTAACCAAGGGGAAGAAAGTTGTGCCCTCATGCCAAAGACCCAAAGAAGGTGTGATGAGTGGATAAGAAGGACAAAGGAGGCAAAGATGATAGCCTTCTAAGCTAGGCCACCCCTAAGGGAGTTCAAAAGGGAAGGTGAGTTCTTTAAACACCAATATGATAGTTTCAAAAATCAAGGAAAATCCATTTTGCACATTGATAAGGAGAAATGGGTAAACAAGATCAACACTACAAATGCTAATGCTCATTCCCAGTTAGCTGTAATTTTTGGAAGAACACATAGAGGTATGCAATTTAATGACTTTCATGGCAAGAAAGTGTGGCATAACTCTCCTACTATACTCCCACAATATTTTGGTCCTCATAAGGATCATACCAAGAAAAGAAACAAGGTGGAGGGCATGTTAAAAGGCATGTAAACAATCCATAAAAATGGTAAGCATCAAAATTTATTTTGTTGTATGTTATATGCTACATGAAATGGTTGTGACTAGAGGAAGAGTGCAAGGTGGGAAGGTACAACAAATGCCAAGGGTTGAGTTATGCGTTGTTTTCAATAATTTGACTTCAACATCTGTAATTCAATTGCCATATAGAAAAATACACTCCAAGAGCCATGACATAAGAAGGAATACATTGTTCTATGTTGGGGTGGTAAAAGCTTGCTGGGAAGGGTCACAAGGTGCAAATTTTGCAAGGTGTGTATCAATGTTTTGGAGGGAAAAACACACATTTCATGGCTGCTATAGTCTTTATACAACCCACCTATATTATATTTTATGTGGACTTACTAAAGGAACAACTTGGCTAATCATGAAGGTGGTGATAGGTGACAAGTGCTATGACCCATGCGTCATTGCAAGGGTTGTTGGTAATTCATTGGCTGCTGTCTTTGAAAATTTCAGTTTGTTTTCCCCAAAGTTTCTTGTTGCCATGATGAATATTGACCTTAGGAAGTGTTGACAATTCTTCCATAGGACGGATTGTCTCTTACCATTCGGAAAATTCACATCTCCATCTATGGAAAGAAAGAATACATTGGGAAAGGATACATTGTTTTTCTTTTGTGAGGGCCTTTGCTACAACGGGAATTCCTTCGGAATTTTGTTTGAAGGAATGGTTCATCAAAGAAGGTAGAATGTCACATAGCTTCGGAGAAGTGCTAAGGAAATAAGTCCGCAGGAAATTACAAGTTTAAATTCCTTCGGGGAATTTGTAGAGCTTACAACAAAGGACGTAATTCCTTCGGACTTTTTGTCCGAAGGAATACTTTGGAGAATTTACAAAGGGAACAACCACAGCCAAACAAAAGTCCGCTCAAAAACAAAAAAAGCCCAAGGAATAATTCCTTCAGACTTTTTGTCCGAAGGATTTCTTTCGGACAAAAGTCCGAAGAAATCCGAAGGAATAAGTCCTTAGAATTGCAAAGGGCTTTGGAAGGTAGAAGAGGGCAAAACAAGAAACCCGAAGGGCAAGATACCCTTTAGAAGGGTCATTTTCAACAATCCTGAAGGGCACCTACCCTTCGGGAAGGTACACGTCAAATTCGAGACCCCTGCAAAAACCTGGGTGCCCTACAATTTTTCCGACAAGGGCGCAGATGAAGAGACAGAAGCCCTTGCGGAGGGCACTTGGTCGGTGCCTGGACCTTTGTGCAAAATCCGAAGGGCATTCTTAGCAGAGTTCAAAGAAGGTAAAAGGATTAATTCCTTCGGACTTTCCTTCGGGGAATTTGTAGAGCTTACAACAAAGGAAGTAATTCCTTCGGACTTTTTGTCCGAAGGAATACTTTGGAGAATTTACAAAGGGAACAACCACTGCCAAACAAAAGTCCGCTCAAAAGCAAAAAAAGCCCAAGGAATAATTCCTTCAGACTTTTTGTCCGAAGGATTTCTTTCGGACAAAAGTCCAAAGAAATCCGAAGGAATAAGTCCGTACAATTGCAAAGGGCTTTGGAAGGTAGAAGAGGGCAAAACAAGAAACCCGAAGGGCAAGATACCCTTCGGAAGGGTCATTTTCAACAATCCCGAAGGGCACCTACCCTTCGGGAAGGTACACGTCAAATTCGGGACCCCTGCAAAAACCTGGGTGCCCTACAATTTTTTCGACAAGGGTGCAGATGAAGAGACAGAAGCCCTTGTGGAGGGCACTTGGTCGGTGCCTGGACCTTTGTGCAAAATCCGAAGGGCATTCTTAGCAGAGTTCAAAGAAGGTAAAAGGATTAATTCCTTCAGACTTTTTGTCTGAAGGAATTCAAAAAGGTACACGCCAAAGGCCCCAGCAAAGCTGACAGAGCAAAGCCCATTCTCAACAAAGAGCAAAGGAAAGGGACAAAGGATTAATTCCTTCGGACTTTTTGTCTGAAGGAATTCTTTCTCCGAAGAAATTCGGATTTCTGAACCAAAGAAAAACCCGACAAAACAAAAGCCTGAGCAAAGGAAAAGAAAAGGAAGATATCCTTCGGAAAAAAGTCCGAAGGAATACTTCGGAGGATAAAGCCGAGGGAAATAAAGCCGGGGAGAAAACATAGAAGTCCGAAGGAAATTGCAAACAGAAAATTCTGAAGGAAATATGAAGCCATAGGGTAAAGCAAAGTCCGCAAGAACAAATTCGGGAAAATTGGCAAGCATAAAGTCCTAAGGAGATCCAAAGGCTAAGGAGATAGCCAAGAAATCCAAGGAAATATAGACTACTATAGACAAAATACATCCAAATATAGAATCCCGTCAGAAATAGACATGAACAGGTAGACCAGAATAGGATAAAATGCATGCAAGCAAGGGCTATTTTCGATCGACCAGTGAAAGCTTCAGTTGACTGGTTGTTGAAGTCCAGCTCATCTCCGAATCAACTCATGCATCCGAAGGTCCAACTAAGCTTCAACCGGAGTTCCAAATTCGAACGTCGAGTTGACTATTCTAGATTTAGAGTTGACTAATTGTTAAACTCCACATCTACCAGGAGCTTCCCATGCAAAGGAGAATGACCTCTTCGTCCAACTCAGTGTATCAAACGGTCAACTCAGCCTTTCAAACGTTCCAACTCGGCATCAAGCAGCTCATGTAGAGTTCTAAAAATAACGTTGGCGTGGATCTCCATGCAAAGAGAGGTGGGCGGTTCAGAACAAAAACAAGTTCACTTCCTCAAGCGCAAGAAGTTTCATGCAAAGACAAAAGAAAACATATTTTATTGAAAGGCCAAGTCAGCCTTGAGTTAATCTAAGTTAATCCTTCTCTTCAATTTTTCAACTCCAATCTTTGGCTTTTTGTAATTCTCTAAAAATTGGCTTTCAGCTTTAATTAAAATCATCCCTCTCTTGGCAAGACCAGACTCTGCTATTGGTGAGTTGTGTAACTTCTTCGATCAATAGAAGGACTGTACTTTCAGATTTCAAGTGTTGGCATAGTGTATATTCATTCAACAATTTGCATATGTGGTAGATTTCTCTCCCTTCTCAAATTCTGATTCGTACCTAGTTGCTAGCTTATCATTATGCAGGTCATGTTAAGTGTTCTTTATGTCTTTTGCTGAAGCTGTAAGTGGATGTTAGGTGGCTGCAAAGTGTCTTGTATCAGACCTCTCTCCATCATTTTTTCCTCGTGTTTTGGTCATTAGATCGAACCTTCTCACGAAATACTTATGCATAGTGGGCATTTGAAATCAAAGGTCTTCATTTTCCTTTGTTTGTTCAGTGTTCTAAGTTCCAAGTTGAGTGGATCAATTTTTTGGTGTATCACTTTTATTAGGTAGGATTTTCCCTTAAAGTTTTCTTCTCTCTTTTCCATAGTAGTTCGCATCATAGAGTAGAGATCCTCATTGATACATCTTACAGGAACCAGGTTTCTCTGGAGGTTCTTCTCACCATTGAGGCACCCATCCTCGTGAGAAGATCCCATTGTTTCAACCGGATAGAGGACTGGCCATTTCATGCACGTCTTCGATTCAGGGTGCAGCTCCAAGTTGACAACAGTTTTTGGCATGCCTGATGTGACCATGAAAAGAGTTCTTTACATAAAGTCTTTGCAACAGCAGAAGATATTCATTTACAGCCAGTCGAAGAGTTCATAGCATCATTCAGGTAATCCGTTCATGCCAAAGGTTACCACAAAATCAACAAGCAAAGGTATTCTTTTTGAATTTGTAACTTATAAAAGAGCAAGGTCTAGGAGGGCAAATCTCAAAGAGAATATTTACCTCCCCTTCATCCTATTGTTCTAGACACTACAATCTCCACCATTCAGATGGCCATTAAAAATCAAGTATTTGCTCCATTCAATAGGGGAAGTCCACTAAATCTAGCACAATTAAATGATATACCTGTATCTGCCCTCAAAAGTATTCCATTCTTTTCAGGAGAAAATCAAACAACCTCTATTGAGCATATCCAAGATGTGGCTAATCCTTATTCAGTTCATAATGTAGTTGAGGATAATGTTGCTATCAGATTACTAGCTACTTCTTTCAAAGGAAAAGCATTACAGTGGTATAGAACCCTCTCACTTAGATCCGTTTCCACCTGGGATGAATTGGGTGCTGCCTTGGTCAAACAGTTTGAGAACAAATCTGATCACTTATCTTTAGTTGGGCAATTAACTTCCATACAGAGTTCATGTCTGATTTTAATCTCAGATTCCAGAAGACATGGCATAAGATACCGATTATGATTAGGCCATCACCTGAATATGCATTTCTATATTTTTTGAAAGCTCTCAATTCTGATATTAGTGTGATGATACAGTCAATGGGTGGTACTACTTTGCCAGATGCTTATGAAGTTGCAATAAAGGTAGAAAATAGTTTGATTCAAGCAGGTAAGCTTTCTCCAAGACCTTCAATGCCCATATTTTCAGATATAAGTTTTGTACCAGCCCTTCAAGTTCCTCAAATTCCATCTTTGGCTCAAATTCCAGCACCTCAACATCCTATTGCAGCGTCTACTAGTTAATCTAGTGAGATAGGAGAGTTGAAAAGTTTGTTACAATCTTTTGGAAATGAAAAAGTATAGCTCAAAACGCAGTAATTTCAGTCAAATAGGCCTTATCAACAACAAAATCAAAACAACTATCAGCCCTTCAAAGATCAAAGGTCTCCTTATCAGGGTTTCAGAAAAAATAGATCACCCTATCAAGCACAAGGGGCCATAACTCCAGCTAAGCCATATGTTGCTCTTGTTACAAATGCTCCTTCCACTTCAAAAGCCATTGTTCCAACCCCACCTCAAAACAATTTGGTGCAAGATTTAGGTTAGCAACCCTCAAATCTCAATGATATTCAAAGCCGAAACTTGGTATCACCAAACAACACCATGCCACAGATGACAAGAGAGGAGTTCTCTTTTCAAGAGGTTCAATATCAAAATACAAGTTTGGCATCACAAGGAACGACTCAAGGGTAGCCTGATGCTATTAATGTAAATTGGCAGATAGATGATCATGTCGCTTTTAGTCAAGATATTAAAACTAATGTTTCAAATGATCAAGTTGCAGCTATAACCTATCAAAGAAATAAAAAAGGAGTTGTTGAGGAAGCCCAAGTAGTAGCAAATACTTCAAATGCTCCTAGTATTATTGCTCAAGGTACGAAAGAACAACTTGCTGCGCCCACAACCCAAAAAATTCAGAATGTAGAGGTTTGTAAAGTGCAGCAAATACCTCTAATTCGTGAGCAGCAAGTACCACAAAAGGTGCAATGAAAGGTTAGTCCATCTCAGTTCAGTATTGTAGATCAGATGAAAAAGTCTAAAATCAGCATTAACATGTGAGATACTCTTTCAATTCCAGGTCAAAAGGATAAACTCATTCAAGAACTTTCAGCTCTTGAATTATCTCGAAAATCAGTTGATAAAAAAGGTGTTGTCTTGACAAATTCGGATCAGCCAACTAAGCAATCGGGACAGCAAGGAGATAAGATATCTAAGGTGGACAAAACTGAGGTAAAAACAAAGAAAACTCCCTCTTTTTATCTTTCTTTGATAGTGGGTGATACTTTAGTCCATAATTGTATGGTGGATAGTGGAGCTAGTAGTACAGTGATGCCCAAACAGATTTCAGACAAGGTCGGCCTTGTTTATGAACTAAATACTAAAGGGGTACTGCAGTTGGATGGCTCACCAGCAAAAACGGTAGGCATTATCAAATATTTGAAATTGACATTACATGCCTATCCTAACGTGACTATTGAGCAGGACGTTGTAGTGGTGGAACTGCCTCCTTATTTCGCTGTGCCTTCCAAGAGATTTCACCTCAAAGATTGGGGGATATTTATCAGTTGATTGGACCTACTTGTTCAGGACCAAATATGGCACAAAGGTAACAATTTATTCAGAACCTATTGCACATTTTCACATGGAGCCTTATACGCCAAGTATGGTCAATGCAAATTGTATCATCTCAGATGAAACACTGCAAACTAGTGATGTAGAAAAGGACTCACCTTTGGATGGAGTTCCAGATTTGTTTCTTGATGCGTGGGCTTCCACCTTGCATGAATATGATCCCTACAAGTTGATTGAAGGTCTTGGTGTGTATTGTCTTCATGAAAACGATGCACCAATTCCAGCCATGGTCAAAGAGGACAAATCTAACGAAGGCTTGTGGCAATTATACTTTGATGGATCAAGAAATAAGCATGGGACCGGAACTGGAATGATGTTAATTTCTCCTACAAAACAAAGGTATTTCTCCTCTACTAAATTTCAGTTTCGCTGTTGAAACAACATCGCTGAATATGAATCACTAGTTCACAGTTTGCAGTGGGCTAGGAAGATGAAAGTAAACTATTTACAAGTGTTTGGAGATAGTGAACTTGTAGTTCACCAAGTAAGAGGCTTAAATATATGCAATAATATGTTGCTTAAATTTTATAGACAGAGTATGGGATCTACTTGAAGATTTTCAGGGTTTTAATATTCAGGCAATACCAAGAAATAGGAATAAACATGCTGATTGGTTGGCTGCTATTGGGGCACAATTTGATATCCCAGCTGATGTAAAAAATGACATTTTTCAGTCACATATAAAGATAGTTGTAAGGCCTTCTGTCCCAAATAACCAAGAAAATTGGCAGGGGTTTGAAAGTGAATCAAATTGTGAGTTTTTTTGCAGGAAGAGGCTGAGTTTTCTTCAAAAAAATAGTCAAAACGCTTACAGTAGTATGGTGATCAGATTGTACAACTGAAAACTAATAAACTACCTAAGGGATTGGTCACTCTTGAAAATATTTTTAGTGAAGATGATGAACTAAGAAAAGAGAAACCAGCGTTGTCAACAAAGGAAAAGCAATATGCCAATGTAGAGATTGCAGCTGATAAGATTTTGAAATTGAGCAAGGTATGCACACCACAAAGGAAAGCTTTCATTGAATTATGCCCAAATTTTGTTGATATATTCACATGGCAATATAGTGATCTCAAAGGTTTTGATCCAAGTTTGGCTCAACACACTATTGAGTTAGAAGACGAAACTAAACCAGTACGACAAAGACAAAGGCCAATCAATCCAAAGCTTGAGCCTTTGATGAAAGTTGAGCTTCACAAGCTCATAGAATCGGCTATCATATTTCCAATCAAGCACTCAACTTGGGTGGTGAACCTCATTCCAGTACGAAAAAAGAATGGTGAGATTCATTTGTGTGTTGATTTCCGTGATTTAAACAGGGCCTCGCTTAAAGATCACTATCCATTGCCATCAATGGAACAAATTTTACAGCTTGTTTCAGGCTCAAAGAGGTTTTCCTTGTTGGATGGGTATAGTGGCTACAATCAGATTTTGGTCAAAGAAGACCAATTCAAGACATCTTTCACAAGTGGGGAACATTTGCATACAGAAAGATGCCATTCGATTTGTCCAACGCTGGAGCAACCTTTCAGAGAGCCATGGATATGGCCTTTCAAGGCCTTCTTAACAGGTTTGTGTTTGTCTATTTAGATGATATAACAATATTTTCAAAAGATCCAGAAGATCACATGGTTCACCTCCAACATGTTTTTGAAAGGTGTAGACAATTTGGGATATCTGTAAATCCCAAAAAGTGTGTATTTTCAGTTCATGAAGGTAAGCTTCTTGGACATGTCGTTTCAAAGCACGGTTTAAACATAGATTCTGAAAGGATTCAATCCATTCTTGCACTCTCCTTGCCTAAGAGCAAAAAGGCTTTGCAAAGTTTCTTTGGAAAGATCAATTTTATAAGGAGATACATTTCAGATTTTGCTACTGTAGATAAAACACTTACAGCTATGTTAAAGAAAAATCAGAACTTCAGTTGGTCCAAGGAGGGAATAACAGGATTTGAAGATGTTAAGAAAGCCATAGCAAGTGCTCCTACGCTTTTAAATTCATATTTTAAGAAAGACTTCATTCTATATACGTATGCTAATGTGGACACCATTTCAGACATTCTTATGCAGTAGAATCATGAAGATTTGAAGCAGCCAATAGCTTTCTACAGCCAAGGCTTGCAGGAGTATGAGACAAGGTACTCTTTTGTTGAAAAACATGTCCTTGCAGTTATAAGATCTCTGAAGAAATTTAGGCACTTGTTGTCTAATAATAAAATACATATAATGGTTGCTCATCAAAGTATCAAAGAATTTCTTCTAAACAAAGACATAAATGAGAAAAGGGCTGGTTGGATAACCAAAGTGATGGAATATGACATAGAAATTAAAATCACAAAGCTGGTTAGAGGCAAAGGAATTTGTGAGCATCTAGCTCAGGATTTACAAGAAACTAGCGACGCTGTTTTAGTGTCAAATGATGAAGAAATTGCTGCTGTTCACACCTCACCTTCCAACTGGTTTCGTGATTTGGTAAGCTATCTGCAAGAAGGTTGTTACCCTTCTCATCTAAGTGCTTCAAAAAGAAGGTATTTCATATTGCAATCAATTTCTTTTTTGCTCGTTGACGGTGTTTTATTCAAAAATGATATCATTGGAATGTTACTAAAGTGTGTGGAGCCAAGCCAAACTCAAAGATTACTTGAAGAATTCCATGATGGACTTGGTGGAGGGCACTTTTCTGCAAGAACTACAGCCCTTAAAATCATGAGAGGTGGGTACTATTAGCCTACTATATCTGGTGATTGCTATACATGGGTTAGGAAGTGCAAACAATGTGCTATGTTTGTAAGAAAAGTTAAAGTTGCAGCCTTGCCCCTTCAGCGAATTATAGTGGATCAGCGATTTGTCCACTGGGGATTGGACTTTATTGGTCTCATTAACCCTCCTTCCAGTTCAAGGCATAAGTGGATTCTAACAGCTACGGACTACTTCACACGTTGGACGAAAGCAATTGCATTGAAGGAAGCAAACGAAACTAGCGTCCTTGATTTCTATGAAAGTTTGATCACTAGGTTTGGAGTTCCTTCGACCATTATTTCTAACAATGCAATGGCTTTTGTGGGATCTAGGATCAGCCAATGGGCTGTCCAACATGGAGTTTATCTCAGCATTTCATCGAATTATTATCCACAAGAAAATGGCCTTGCTGAGTCCACAAACAAGAACCTCTTAAGGATCATACGAAGGACTATTAAAGACAATCAGAGATCATGGCATCTCAAGTTGAAGTCAGCACTATGAGCTGATATGATCACCTACAAGAGGTCAATAGCCAACTCTCCCTACAAGCTAGTCTATGGTAAGGAAGCAAGATTACCTATCTCTTTTGAGTTTTCAGCTTTGGAACTAATGCATCAACTTGAGTTGTTAGAGAATGAGCCTATGGAGATTAGGTATGTAGAGCTTATGGAGTTGGAAGAGACAAGAAATCAAGCCATGCTAGCCATGGAAAGTCATCAGGCACAGGTGAAAAGAACATTTGACAAAGGAGCTTCCTCACGAAGCTTCAATGAAAGAGATTTGGTCCTCAAGTGGGATGAGGATCGAGCCAAACCAGGAAAGCACACAAAGTTTGATTCCCTTTGGAGTGGCCCATACACGATCTCCAGCTGCAAATCCCACTGCCTTCCAACTTGCTAAGATGGACGGCCAAGAGCTTTCAATCCCAGTCAATGGGATACATCTGAAACATTGCTATTGAAGAGCAAAACTCTATGTACATATTTAGTTGTTTTTGCTTTCCTCCAAGTGCTATCAAGCACAGTAGTTTGCTTCAGTTTTGTTCCAATAAGTGCTTGTTTGCACATTTGCTTCTTAGTTTTCTTCGTGTGTTTCCCTTTTTATTTTGAAGGAGGTTGCTGTTGTCAACCTGGACCTACGCCCTGATTCGAAGACGTGCGTGAAATGGCCAGTCTTCTATCCAGCTGAAATAATGGGATTTTCTCACGAGGGTGGGTGCCTCAATGGTGAGAAGAACCTCCAGAGAAAGCTAGTTCCTGTATGATGTATCGATGAGGATCTCTACTCTACACTGCAGACTACCATGGAAAAGGGAGAAGGAAACTTAAAGGGGAAATTCTACCTAAAAAGGGTGATACACCAGAAGTTTGATCCACTCAACTTGGAACCTTGAACACTGAATAATCAAGGGAAAAGGAAGACCTTAGACTTCAATCAATCACTTATGCATAAATATTTTATGAAGAGGTTAGATCTAATGACTAAAACCTGAGGGAAAATGATGGAGAGAGGTCTGATAAAAGACACTTTGCGGCCATCTAACATTCACTTACAGCTTCAACAAAAGACAATAAAGAACACTTAACATAACCTGCATAAGGATAATCTAGCAACTAGGTATGAATCAGAATTTGGGAAGGGAGAGAAATCTACCACTTGTGCAAATCGTTGAAGAAATATACACTATGCCAGCACCTGAAATCTGAAAATATAGTCCTTCTATTGATTGAAGAGGTTACACAACTCACCAATGGTAGAGTCTGGTCTAACCAAGAGAGAGATTGGATGATTTTTAATCAAGGCTGAAAGCCATTATATAGAGAATTACAAAAGGCCAAATATTGGCGTAAAAAACTTGAAGAGAAGGATTTTCTAAAGTTAACTCAAGGCTGACTTGGCCTTCCAATAAAATATGTTTTCTTTTGTCTTTGCATGAAGTTTCTTGCGCTTGAGGAAGTGAACTTGTCTTTGTTATGAACCGCCCACCTCTCTTTGCATGGAAATCCACGCAAATGTCAATTTTAGAACTTCTTCTTGAGTTGCTTGATGACGAGTTGTAGCGTTTGAAAGCTGAGTTAAACGAAGAGATCATGCTGAGTTGACTGTTTGGTACGCTGAGTTGGACGAAGAGATCATTCTCCTTCGCATGGAAAGCTCCTAGTGAATGCGGCGTTTAACAATTAGTCAACTCTAAATCTGGAACAGTCAACTCGACATTCGAATTTGGATCTTCAATTGGACTCTCGGATGCGTGAGATGATCTGGAGACGAGTAGGACTTCAATAACCAGTCAATTGAAGCTTTGACCGGTGTTCAAAAATAGCCCCTGCTTGCATGTATTCTGTCCTATTCTAGTCTACCTGTTCATGTCTATTTCTGGCGAGAGTCTATATTCGGATGTATTTGTCTATATTTTTTCTCGTTTGGCCTTTTCTTTCGGAATTCTGGCTTTACCCCTATTTCAACGGTTACTTCCAATGGTCAGAATTTGACTGCTAGCGGGACGTCGCCCTTTGGTATTTATTCCTTCGAACTTCTATCTCGCCACTTTCTCGCGGACAAAATGTCTGCAAGAATTATCTCAGTCTCTGGCCTTCGGAATTCCTACTTTAGGTTTTTTCTTCGGGTTTATTTTCTCGGTCCTTTCTCCGAATTTCTTTAGACTTTTTGTCCGAAGGAATTCCTTCGGACAAAAGAGCCGAAGGAATTAATCCTTCTTTTGATTCTATCTTTGCCTTAGTCTGAATTTCTTCGGACTTTTGTCTTCTCTGAATTTCTTCGGACTTTTGGCCGAAGGATATCTTCCTTTGTTGTGCCTTCATTTCACTTGTTTTTCTTTGTTTTTTGCTTTTCTTCGGACTTTGCTTTGTGGACTTTCTTTTTGTTTATCTTGGCCTTCAAAATGTGCCCTTGTGTCTTCCGAATTCCTTCGGACCTTTTGTCCGAAGGAATTCTCCCTTGCCTTTTCCTCCGAATGTGCCCTTCGGCTTTTGGAATGTGCCCTTCGGGAAATTTGCCATGGTCCCTTCCGCCGACCAAGTGCCCTCCGCAATGGCTAGTAATTGTCCCTCTGTGCCCCTTTCGAAAAAAATTTAGGGCACCCGGGCTTTTTGCAAAGGTCCTTTCTCTATTCCCGCACCTTCCCGAAGGGTAGGTGCCCTTCGAGATTGTTGAAAGTGACCCTTCCGAAGGGTACCCTGCTCTTCGGGATTCTTGTAATGGACTCTTTCTTTCGACCTCTTACTTCTGTTTTTCTTTCGAAAAATTGCAATTGGTCTTTTGGCCGATAAAAAGACCCTTCGGCAAATGAACTTCAGACTTTTCTATCTCTGTGGTCTCGCAATTTCTTCAGACTTTTTGTCCGAAGGAATTCCTTCGAAAAAAAAGTCCGAAGGTTTCATTTGTTGAAGGCTCGTTTGTTGATTTGTTACTTCCTTGGCTTTGAACCATTCCTTCGGACAAAAGTCCGAAGGAATTCATCCTTTTGTAGCAAAGGCCCTTACCAAAAACAATGTATTCTTCTTTCCTTGGCTAGAGACGAGAACTTTCCAAATGGCAAGAGAAAATCTGACTTGTGGAAGATTTGTCAACATTCTGACGACTCAGCTGGTTCAGCATGCCTGCTATGCTTGAGAACTCAGACCATGTATAGATGCTTATTTGACTTCCCAAATGGTGAACCTGATTTCTGACTAAAAATCTGCTCTGATCATCGTTGTAGTAACCTCCTTCAAAATAAGAAGAGAAAGACATGAAAGTAGAACACTAACTAAAAAGGAAATGTGCAAACAAACACTTATTGGAACAAAACTGAAGCAAACTACTGTGTTTGAACAACACTTGGAGGAAAGTAGAAACAACTTAAATAACCTAGCTAACCATGATAAGGCATGATCCGCCTAGATCAAATGGGAAATTCTTGAACTCACTCCTGAGAGATGGTACAATTTGCAAAGTAGGATGTTTATTAGTCACAACCTTAGACGAGGCATTTTCCTTGTCTACAAACTGTATTAGCATCTTCTTGAATGAGTCATCAATAGCAAACCAGACAAACTCATCAAGTACCTCTTGATCCTTTTCAGTTTGCTTGTCATCTACCACCATATCAAGTGATAGTTCATCTATGCATGGTTTTTTGGTGACCATATCCTTCTTATTGACTGCTGCAAGTTCATCCAGCTCTTCAAGGAGCTTTGAGCAGGCAACCCAATTTGTACTGTGACCTTGAATAGGTGATTCTTGATCAAACTTCTCATAAACATGCTCTTCAATAGCCAACATATCTGTACAAAGCTCTTCAATCTCTTGTAGAGGTTCGAGGTACAACCGTCAATCCTCTTTTTGTTCCTCATTTTGATCTATTTGAACTGAATCAGCTGTAACAATATTTGGATCCTTCTCAATAAGAGCTACCTGTAACTCATGTATGACTTCAATTTGTACTAGCGCCTCTTGAAGTTCATCTACATCAAGATCAGTCTTCTCACTCTCAACTATAATTGGATGCTTAATTACAACCTCAAGTGAAGTGTCAATATAAAATTCTTCTTCAGACACTTCTGAAGCATCCTCTACACACTCTGCAAGAACTTGTCCTGTAGCTGCAACCTCTTTCTCAATACTCCACAGAACAGGATCCTCCTGAGGAAGGGGGATGGTGGGAGGGTGATGAAATTCATTTGTTTGGGAGGGAATATGAAGCATGGGAGGTCGATCATGATCAGATTTTGGAATCTTGAGGGAAAAGGAATTATCTAGGGAGTTTTGGAGAGGAGGGAAAGAGAAACTCTTAAAGACGTCTGCATTTTGTTCCTTCCACTTGGCCATTACCTCATCAAAATCTGGAACCTGCTTGTCTTCCTGGACAACCTGAGCTTGAGGGATGATTGGTAAGGAAAGGGGACTATAGGAAGGTTTAGTCCCATAAATAGTCACTTGAATAGGCTCTTGGATATGCTCTTGAATAGGCTTTTGACTCCAACTAGAAAGTTCCCTTGGCGCACACTGGGCATGGTTAAGAACTTCATGAGAATAAGAAACACAATAGCCTTTTGTAGACAATTGGTTTAACTCGATTTTCTGCCTTTCCCAAGCCTCTATCTTTTCCAATACAAGAATACATAGTCCATTTATCTCTTCTGGATCATTGGACACATTTCGAAATAGACCATTCACTTCCTCATACTGAGAGTTAGAACAAACTTTTCTTGCATATGCTAGTATTCTGCGCTCTATTGGATTCATTTTTTCTTGAAGGCAATACTACTCATATGCAACATCATAGCCATATAGGAAAAATGAAATCTGATCCTGAGACTGATATGGCTTACCAAGAAGGTAAGATTCATGCTCCTGATAAGGCTGATTATGAGAAACTTGATAAGGATCAACGTAGCTTTGATAAGGCTGATTAGGCTCATAAAGAGGCTCATAGGTATTATGACCAGGTTGGTATGATCTATCATTAGGCTGATAAGGAAATACAACATAGGAATTCTCTTCATACACAGCCATCATAATTCATTCGCGTTTAATACAATAGAAATAGACATACATGGAAGCTGTCCTTGAACTATTAGAAGCAATTGCTTGAGCTTGGAATCACCAAATACTTCTTGAAGAACACTGCTAGAATTGCAATTTCATCAAGACTAGTTAAAATAGGTCCCACCGGGCGTGCCAAAAACTGTTGTCAACCTGGAGTTGCGCCCAGATTCGAAGATGTGCGTGAAATGGCCAGTCCTCTATCCGGCTGAAACAATGGGATCTTCTCACGAGAGTGGGTGCCTTAATGGTGAGAAGAACCTCCATAGAAGGCTGGTTCCTGTATGATGTATCGATGAGGATCCCTACTCTACGCTGCGGACTACCATGGAAAAGGGAGAAAGAAACTTAAAGGGGAAATTCTACCTAAAAAGGGTGATACACAAAATGTTCGATCCACTCAACTTGGAACCTTGAACACTGAATAATCAAGGGAAAATGAAGACCTTAGACTTCAATCAATCACTTATGCATAAATATTTCATGAAGAGGTTCGATCTAATGACTGAAACCTGAGGGAAAACGATGGAGAGAGGTCTGATAAAAGACACTTTGCGGCCATCTAACATCCACTTACAACTTCAACAAAAGACAATAAAGAACACTTAACATAACCTGCATAAGGATAATCTAGCAACTAGGTATGAATAAGAATTTGGGAAGGGAGAGAAATCTACCGCTTGGTGCAAATTGCTGAAGAAATATACACTATGCCAGCACTTGAAATCTAAAAATACAGTCCTATTGATCGAAGAGGTTACACAACTCACCAATGACAGAGTCTGGTCTAACCAAGAGAGAGATTGAATGATTTTTAAACAAGCTTGAAAGCCATTATATAGAAAATTACAAGAGGCCAAAGATTGGCGCTGAAAATTTGAAGAGAAGGATTCACTTTGGTTACTTCAAGGCTTTACTTGGCCTTTCAATAAAATATGTTTTCTTTTATCTTTGCATGAAGCTTCTTACGCTTGATGAAGTGAACTTGTCTTTGTTATGAACCGCCCACCTCTCTTTGCATGGAAATCCACGCAAATGTCAATTTTAGAACTTCTTCATAAGTTGCTTGATGCCGAGTTGTAACGTTTAGAAACTGAGTTAGAAGAAGAGATCATGCTGAGTTGGATGAAGAGATCATGCTGAGTTGGACGCAGAGATCATGCTGAGTTGGACGCAGAGATCATTCTCCTTCGCATGGAAAGCTCCTAGTGAATGCGGCAATTAACAATTAGTCAACTCTAAATCTGGAACAATCAACTCGACATTCGAATTTGGAACTTCAATTGGACTCTCGGATGCATGAGATGATCTGGAGACGAGCGGGACTTCAATAACCAGTCAACTGAAGCTTTGACCGGTGTTTGAAAATAGCCCCTGCTTGCATGTATTCTGTCCTATTTTGGTCTACCTGTTCATGTCTATTTCTGACAGGATTCTATATTCGGATGTATTTGTCTATATTTTTTCCCGTTTGGCCTTTTCTTTCGGAATTCTGCCTTTACCCCTGTTTCAACATTTACTTCTAGAGGTCAGAATTTGATTGCTGGCAGGACGGCCCCCTTTGGTATTTATTCCTTCGGACTTCTGTCTCACCACTTTCGCGCGGACAAAATGTCCGCAAGAATTATCTCAGTCTCTGGCCTTCGGAATTCTTACTTCGGGTTTTTTCTTCGGGTTTATTTTCTCGGTCCTTTCTCCGAATTTCTTCGGACTTTTTGTCCGAAGGAATTCCTTCGGACAAAAGGTCCGAAGGAATTAATCCTTCTTTTGATTCTGTCTTTGCCTTAGTTTGAATTTCTTCGGACTTTTGTCTTCTCTAAATTTCTTCGGACTTTTTGTCCGAAGGATATCTTCCTTTGTTCCGCCTTCGTTTCACTTGTTTTTCTTTGTTTTTTGCTTTTCTTCGGACTTTGCTTTATGGCCTTCCGAATTTCTTCGGACTTTTTTTTGTTTATCTTGGCCTTCGAAATGTGCCCTTGTGTCTGTCTGAATTCCTTCAGACTTTTTTTCTAAAGGAATTCCTTCGGACAAAAAGTCTGGAGGATATCTTCCCTTGCCTTTTCCTCCGAATGTGCCCTTTGGCTTTTGGAATGTGCCCTTCAGGAAATTTGCCATGGTCCCTTCCGCCGACCAAGTGCCCTCCGCAAGGGCTAGTAACTGTCCCTTTGTGCCCCTTTCGAAAAAATTGTAGGGCACCTGGGCTTTTTGCAAAGGTACTTTCTCTGTTCCCGCACCTTCCCGAAGGGTAGGTGCCCTTCGGGATTGTTGAAAGTGACCCTTCCGAAGGGTACCCTGCCTGTCGGGATTCTTGTAACGGACTCTTTCTTTCGGCCTCTTACTTCTGTTTTTCTTTTGAAAAATTGCAATTGGTCTTTTGGCCGATAAAAAGACCCTTCAGCAAATGAACTTCGGACTTTTTTGTCTCTGTGGTCTCGCAATTTCTTCGGCCTTTTTGTCCGAAGGATTTCTCTTGCCATTTGGAAAGTTCTCGTCTCTAGCCAAGGAAAGAAGAATACATTGTTTTTGGTAAGGGCCTTTGCTACAAAAGGATGAATTCCTTCGGACTTTTTTCCGAAGGAATGGTTCAAAGCCAAGGAAGTAACAAATCAACAAAAGAGCCTTCAACAAATGAAACCTTCGGCCTTTTTGTCCGAAATTCATCCTTCGGACTTTTTTCCGAAGGAATGGTTCAAAGCCAAGGAAGTAACAAATCAACAAAAGAGCCTTCAACAAATGAAACCTTCGGCCTTTTTGTCCGAAGGCATCCTTTTGTAGCAAAGGCCCTTACCAAAAACAATGTATTCTTCTTTCCTTGGCTAGAGACGAGAACTTTCCAAATGGCAAGAGAAAATTTGACTTGTGGAAGATTTGTCAACAATTGCTTCAGCCATGATCAAAGGAGATTTTCAATCAGAAATCAAGTTCACCATTGGGGAATTCAAATAGCATCTATAAATGGTCTGAGTTCTCAAGCATAGCAGGCATGCTGAGCCAGCTGAGTCGCCAGAAATGTTGACAATTCTTCTACAGGATGGATTGTCTCTCACCATTTGGAAAATTCACATCTCCATCTATGGAAAGGAAGAATAAATTGGGAAAGGATACATTGTTTTTCTTTTGTGAGGGCCTTTGCTACAACGGGAATTCCTTCGGACTTTTGTCTGAAGGAATGGTTCATCAAAGAAGGTAGAATGTCACATAGCTTCGGAGAAGTGCTAAGGACATAAGTTTGCAGGAAATTACAAGTTTAAATTCCTTCGAGGAATTTGTAGAGCTTACAACAAAGGAAGTAATTCCTTCGGACTTTTTGTCCGAAGGAATACTTCGGAGAATTTACAAAGGGAACACCCGCAGCCAAACAAAAGTCCGCCGAAAAGCAAAAGAAGCCCAAGGAATAATTCCTTCGGACTTTTTGTCTGAAGGATTTCCTTCAGACAAAAGTCCGAAGAAATCAGAAGGAATAAGTCCGTAGAATTGCAAAGGGCTTTGGAGGGCAGAAGAGGGCAAAACAAGAAACCCAAAGGGCAAGATACCCTTCGAAAGAGTCATTTTCAACAATCTCGAAGGGCACCTACCCTTCAGGAAGATACACGTCAAATTTGAGACCCCTGCAAAAACCTGGGTGCCCTACAATTTTTCCGACAAGGGCGCAAATGAAGGGACAGAAGCCCTTGCGGAAGGCACTTGGTCGGTGCCTGGACCTTTGTGCAAAATCCGAAGGGCATTCTCAACAGAGTCCAAAGAAGGTAAAAGGATTAATTCCTTTGGACTTTTTGTCCGAAGGAATTCCTTCTAACAAAAAGTCTGAAGGAATTCGGAAAGGTACATGCCAAAGGCCCCAGCAAAGCCTATAGAGCAAAGTCCATTCTCAACAAAGAGCAAAGGCAAGGGACAAAGGATTAATTCCTTCAGACAAAAGTCCGAAGAAATTTGGATTTCTGAACCAAAGAAAAACCCGACAGAACAAAAGCCCGAGCAAAGGAAAAGAAAAGGAAGATATCCTTCAGAAAAAAGTCCGAAGGAATTCCTTTGGACTTTTTGTCTGAAGGAATACTTCGGAGGATAAAGCCGGAGAGAAAACATAGAAGTCCGAAGGAAATTGCATACAGAAAATTCCGAAGGAAATATGAAGCCATAGGGCAAAACAAAGTCCGCAGGAACAAATTCAAGAAAATTGGCAAGCATAAAGTCCTAAGGAGATCCAAAGGCTAAGGAGATAGCCAAGAAATCCAAGGAAATATAGACTACTATAGACAAAATACATCCAAATATAGAATCCCGTCAGAACTAGACATGAATAGGCATACCAGAATAGGATAAAATGCATGCAAGCAAGGGTTATTTTCGATCGACTGGTCAAAGCTTCAATTGACTGGTTGTTGAAGTCCTGCTCATCTCTGGATCAACTCATGCATCCGAAGGTCCAACTCAGCTTCAACCAGAGTTCCAAATTCGAACGTCTAGTTGACTGTTCTAGATTTAGAGTTGACTAATTGTTAAATGCCACATCTACCAGGGGCTTCCCATGCAAAGGAGAATGATCTCTTCGTCCAACTCAGCATATCAAACGGTCAACTCAGCGTTTCAAACGTTCCAACTCGGCATCAAGTAGCTCACGTAGAGTTCTAAAAATGACATTGGTGTGTATCTCCATGCAAAGAGAGATGGGCGGTTCAGAACATAGACAAGTTCACTTCCTCAAGCGCAAGAAGCTTCATGCAAAGACAAAAGAAAACATATTTTATTGAAAGGCCAAGTCAGCCTTGAGTTAATCTAAGTTAATCCTTCTCTTCAATTTTTCAACTCCAATCTTTGGCTTTTTGTAATTCTCTATAATATGGCTTTCAGCATTGATTAAAATCATCCCTCTTTTAGCAGATCAATAGGACTGTACTTTTAGAATTCAAGTGTTGGCATAGTGTATATTCATTCAGCAATTTGCACATGTGGTAGATTTCTTTCCCTTCCCAAATTTTGATTCGTACCTAGTTGCTAGCTTATCATTATGCAGGTCATGTTAAGTGTTCTTTATGTCTTTTGTTGAAGCTATAAGTGGATGTTAGGTGGCTGCAAAGTGTCTTGTATCAGACCTCTCTCCATCGTTTTTTTCTCATGTTTTGGTCATTAGATCGAACCTTCTCACGAAATACTTATGTATAGTGGTCGATTGAAATCAAAGGTCTTTCTTTTCCCTTGTTTGTTCAGTGTTCTAATTTCCAAGTTGAGTGGATCAATCTTTTGGTGTATCACCTTTATTAGGTAGGATTTCCCCTTAAAGTTTCCTTCTCCCTTTTCCATGGTAGTCTGCACCTAGAGTAGAGATCCTCATTGATACATCTTATAGGAACCAGCCTTCTCTGGAGGTTCTTTTCACCATTGAGGCACCCACCCTTGTGAGAAGATCCCATTGTTTCAACCGGATAGAGGATTGGCCATTTCATGCACGTCTTCGATTCAAGGCACAGCTCCATGTTGACAACAGGAAGGTGTGCCTCTCACACCCCAACATCATGGAAGTGGTTTGCACATATATGAGTGGATTTCCAGCAACTATAAGGGGAAGATTGAAGAGGGAAAAGATTTGCCACAACCATGTCAAGGACATAAACACACATTTTGAAATACAGGGGGCGGCCGGCGAGGGGCGTCGAGTTGCAAGAAAGAATCAAGGCATCAAGAAGGGATGCACTTCATGATCCTTGAACTTGATAAGGTGATAAAAAAGGTGTTACTAAACATCATTGTTTTTACTAAATTGTTTGTTCCATGTGTAGGAACATTACGAAGATCAATTGCTATGGCCAAGAGTAATAAAAGAATGTGGTGATTTCCAAACAAGGGCACCCGATTGAGATGGCAAAGCGGTTGAGAGATAAAAGTGTGATTTTTAGGCCATGGCAAAGGCTACAAATTTTGATTATGGACAACCACTGGCTCCAAGGGAAATTCAGTGCCCTACCTGTTTGGTAAGTATGCATAATTCTGATTTTTGTGTTCCATGGAGAGGAGAGCAGGATATATCACTTGATTGGCAAGGGTAGTCCGTAATTTACTCTAGGCAGGCCCCTATGCCAAGGTATGTGCGTGGTTTTGGAGGTATAGATGAATGCAACACACCTTTTGGATTGGTGTAATGTCCCCATTTTCATGAGCATCAGTTCGTAGAGGATTTAGCCTATTCATGGCTCTTGTAGGCTAATATGGTTTGATTAGAGGGTCTTCTTGGCAGTTACCTGATCAACGGTTGGCTTCCTTTCATGGATTTGGCGATTATATGGAGGTTCTACTATGTTATTACAAATGTTTCTAGTTTGGGAAACCTCATGTTATGTTTTGACATTATGTTTTGCACTTTATATATTTTAATGTTATATTAAAATATTATAATAAAGTGCAAATATAAAGTATATCTTTTATCCCACATTGACAAGAAAGTGTGTGAGCTTCCCCAAGAAAAGAATAAAAGGATCTTCTGGGCTCATTCTTGGACATGAAGAATTGGATATTTGACTTAAGATTGTTTGGTGGTGAGTCCAGCTAGGGTTCTGACATTTTCCAGCCTTTGGGAACAAAAACTTCCAATTGGTTATGCAATTTTGAGGTTGTGAAATATCCGCTAAATTATTGCTTCATTGTGGGCTTCATTTTAGGGGTCCAATCTGTGCTACATTGGAGGATTTACATATTTTAATTAGAGTTTATTTTCAATCATTGGAAGGGTTTTCTGATTTCTGCAATTTTACATGTCTACTATTATGGGGTTTGAACAGCCTATGTGAGACACGGATATTTGCTCATTGTGTATTGTTGAAGCATCAAATCGTTTTAGGTATTTGAGCAATCAATTCCTTTTGCTGAGACAATCATTACAAGGGCAAATTGAAGGAGGTTCAAGGCTGAAATTAATTAATTTTAAGGACCGATATACTACAGCAAGGGTGCCATTGGCAAGACTTTTTTGTTCATATCTCATCATTGAAGCATCCTATGGTTCTGGGCATTGTTGCATTTTGATCTTTTGGTCCTACCAATCAGTTTAGGTGCCAAGAAGTGGAGCTTTATTGCTGCATTTATTTTATTTAAAATATTGCCAGGGAAGGGTAGGGGTGACTTCACACATAGAGGGGTTATTTCACTATTTTTAGTGGGGTTTCATCATCAACAAGAGCTGCTTCAATATCTCAGGTATATCGACTGTGTGTATCAGGTTCCTTAATGTTTTGTTAGAGTATTTGCATTGTTAAGTCAATTTGCATTAGGTGTTGCTGTAGATGAACATTTATATCAGATTGGCATTGTATTGGGATTCCATTGTAAATCGATTATTGGCTAGTTATATCAGCATTGTACTAGAAATTGCATTCAATTAAAAAAGAAAAATTTGTATGCCAATTATTTGATGTAATGCTTATATTGATCGAGCTCTAGATTGTCATATGAGTATGCATGCCAAATGTTTGTGAAAATGCCTATTGGCTGAAGGTGGTTGTTTGTATAGTGATTTGCATATTTCTTCAAGAGTCTTTGCTTGCCAAGTGTGTGCATAAATGCCTAGTTGTTGTGGGTGTATATTGGCTATATTGGGATGCATGGAAAGTGTTTGTCTTAATGTCAACTAGCTGTACTAGTTAAATACAGTCACTTATATGTATGCCAAAGGTCTGAAACAGCTAGGATATCATTTCTATAACCTTGCATTGTTAGAATCATTCAATAACATCATTAGCAGCCTATGAACTCAAAGAAGACAATCAAATAATTCATAACAGTAGGTTCAGACTTTGTATGCCAAGTGTTTGATAATATTCCTTGAGCTTTATGTCCACATATTGAGTTCCAAAGTGGCAAGGGATACTACAGTGGTATCAGAGCGATTTCCTGCCAGCTTGATTGGGTCATTCAAAACTTGAGTTTCAGATACAAGCATGGCTTCAACAAGTGAAAGAGATTTGGAAGAAAGAATTTACAGGGCAGGGAAGAAATTATAACATCCATCTCAGCAAAAGGAGGTTCTTCTAAGTACTTTGGAGGAAGCAGAGGCTTGTTTATGCAAAGTTGAACAAGATCCATCTCAAACAATGCAACTTGTTATAACTCCATTGGTAAGTTCTGTGGTTAAGCCACAACTTATGAGACATCATGATGAGGTGATAAAACTTGCAGCTATCTCATGTATTAGTGAAATTATGAGGATAACAGCTCCTAATGAACCTTATAACAGCCATATTATGAATGAAGTACTTCATATCATGGTGGCAAGCTTCAAAGGTTTGGATGACATCAAGAACCCTTATTTTTCTAAGAGGGTAAAACTACTTGAAATATTTGCAACGTTCAGATTTGAAAACATTATGTTTTCCATGGATTGTGTAGATGTCATTCGCAAGATGTTTCATATATTTTGGAGTGTTATTGATGAGGTTCATCTTAGCATCGTAATTACTTCAATGTGTTGTCCTCGAAAAATGCCACTCATTTTTGGGACAACCTACAGACCAAAATTGTCTCTTCCCTTTTCAAAATTTGTCATGGGCATTCAAATTCCTCATTTTTCAAGCTTCTCGAAAATCTACGGACTCAGCAGGTCAAGTTCAATGGGTTTTTACAGGTTGAAATCTAAGGACTCTTTCAAGGTTAGAGAAAACTACGGACTTGGTTTCTACGGACTCTACAAACAGGCTCATTTCGACAAGTTCAATGAGTTACAGGTTCAATCGATTCAATGCTTTCGGTTCAACGGCGTGTTCAATCAAAGGAATGGTTCAATGTCTCGGTTCAACCAAGCGGTTCAATGCTTTGGTTCATCCTTTGGTTCAATCAAACAATTCGTCAATCGATTCAATGCTTTCGATTCAAAGGCAAGTTCAACAACAAGTTCAAAGCCTTGGTTCAATGGAATGGTTCGAAGCCGTGGTTCAATGGAACAGTTCAACAGTTGGTTCATCGCCAAAGTTCGAAGGAATTCACCCGAGAAGAGAGCCCGAAGAAAGCAAAGGAAAAGCCCGACTAAAGAGAAAAGCCCGCGGAAAAGCGCCCAATGGAAAAAGACAAAGCAGAGCGGAAGCCCCCACGTGTCATCTTCCACAGCACTCTCAAAAGGTTTCTAAAGCTCCTGAAAGTTAAGCGGAATACGTCACGTGTCTTGTTATGACTCAGCAGAACGTGACAAGTGTTTGCACCCAACATGCAAGAGCGGCAATTTTTGCCGCCCTTGCATATTTTTGGTCTCTTCCATGCAGGAGCGGCAAATTTTGCCGCCCATGCATCCCCGCGTTCCTCTCTTCTTCCCTTTCTCCCCGTCGGCCATCCTCCTCTCCCACAGATTTCGCTGCCCTAACCGTATGTTCCCTCCCCTCACCTGTAACGGCGGCAAATTTTGCCGCCGATACAGGTCTGCGCGTCCATTGTGTACGGGCGGCAAATTTTGCCGCCCTTACACTCTTTCTTGCGAAGCATGTACGAGCGACAAAATTTGCCACATGTGCCCTTTTTCACCTCATATGCACAAGCAGCGAATTTTGCCGCCTGTGCATACGGACCATCCCACATGCCAGGGCGGCAAATTTTGCCGCCCTTGCATCTTTTTCTCCGATTTCTCTAACTCCGAAGAAATCTTCATTCATTTCATTTTTCGCGCCCGCTCCCCTTTTCTTCTGCTTTCTGACCCGCTCTCGCCTCAACATTTTCAAGCGCGTTTTCCTAGTCATGATCACTCAAATGTGCAATTTTCCCAAATTACTAATTTTTTTCCTAATTGCACAATCATGATTATTACTACAGTTTCTCTAAAGGATCCCTCTTTATTGGCGTCTTTTCAACAAAAGTTCTTCCAGATCACTGAAGTTTCTCTGAAGAAGTCGAAGACAATGAAGAAGATTAGAAATAAAGATTGAAGCTGTTCTTCCATGCCTTATTCAAAATGCACTTTGTAATTGACTTGGGACATTTTCACGTGTACTTTTGTAATATGTAATTACATGTAAAAAATCTGGAAAAATATCTCAAAAGTCAAAGATGACTCATTTTTGACTAAGATATTTTTATATTTTAATCTTTTTAATTTTGAAGGTTTCTCCCTATATATAGTGGAGACCTCTTTTGTAAATGGATCTCTGATAATTGAGAGCAAAAACTCTACTGAAATTGAGACACTTCTTGAGACTTTGTGCTCAACTTGTAAATCATATTTTGTTAAATGAATGAGAAGCAGGTTTATTTCAGACTTTGTGTTGAAGTTATCTGCGTTATTTAGAAAATAGCTCTTATGTCCTCTTTCCTGATAATCTCTTATTTGTTTGATTTAATAAGCAAAGTATGTGTGTTGATATTATCTGAGGACGTTTCTAAAAGATAAAAGAGAGACTTTGAGCTACTTTTATCTTTGTGATCCTTTTATTCTTTGTAGTTTCAGGCGAAGACTTTGTGCTTTGTTTCTGTAATGACCCCTTCTCGAATCTGAGCTCATAATGACCGTTGGCCTATTCCTGGAAATCCGTAGGCTATTCGGAAGGTGCAAATGAGGGTTTCCTATTTTTTAGGATGTCTTTGTTCGAAGTTTTGACGGCAGTTTCCTTCTGGGTTTTTCGAGAGCTTCGCGGAGGTATGTTCGTTTCAGTTTTCTGAGCATTTCCAGGAATTTACTATTTTTAGTAAATTCTATTTTTGGCAGCTAGCAGGATTGTCGCAAAGAGTTTATTTTCCCTTTTTAGTTGTCTCATTCAGTTGTGGGCTTCAGAATTCGGTCTTGGCGGAATAAGTGAATGTCACTTAAAAATAATAATAATAACGTTATATTTTAACGTTGACCTTGGCCTAGACTTGTTAACTTAATATTATTTTTAAAAAGAGGGACTTGAAGGGGGGGCGCCACTTTTGAGGATAAGCTTCTAGAAGAAGCCAATTGAAGCCTATACAAGAAGGCATTGGGCTATCATTTGATCATCTGGGTTTTAGTGCATTGTTATGCTGCAACTTTGGCTCTGGAACTACTTCGGGGAATGAAGGCCTCCTAGCAAAGGCATCTCTTCATGCTTGAAAGACAGCATCTAGTGGTGAATTAGTTATGGATATTTGTATTTGTTTACGTATTGCTTTCAGTTATTTCATTGTCAGTTCCTTTGGTATTATTAGAGCTTCAGATATTGTATTTCGGTATAAGATAGACCTAGATTTTCTTTCATAAATCCAAAAATACAAAAAAAATAGTTCTGGGCATCAGCTAATTGTCTTGGTTAGGCCTAGGCGCCCCTTTGTTCAGATTTATAGAATTTATAGAGAAAGCATTGAATTTCTAGAGCAAGTCGCCCCTTTTCCAGCTAGACGCCCCTCTGGGGTTTGCATTGGTTTTTGTGTAACACATTTGGATGCAGATTTCACCAGTTTATGGATGCTAACTTGGGCGCCCCATCCAGGAAGAGTCTTTGCAACGAAAATCAAGAAGATTGATTAAGTTTTGCATGAGTTATGAACATCTGAAGAAATTAATAAGTGGCTGGTTTTTTTCTCTTTCCAAGGGCAAATTTCTCTTAATTTTGTAAGCTGACAGTAGTACTGGCAGCCCTTCTCTATTTGTTCAATTTTCCTTTAAATATTGTAATTAGTTTACAGCTCCGCCTTATGGTAGCTACTTGCCCTATTGGGTTAGCAAGCACATTCTAGGTGTAGAGCATCCGCCCTATGGTAGCTACTTTCCCTTCTGGGTAAGCAAGCACATGCTGGGTGTGGATTAGTTTCCCTTTCAGCATTTCCATTAAAGCATTGTTATTAAGTTCACTCCGTCATATGGTAGCCCCTTATGGGTAGCACATACTTGACGTAGAGTTCTTTATTTGTAATTACTCCGTCTTATGGTCGCCCCTACTCCGCCTTGGACTGGGTAGCACATACTGGACGTTGAGTTCCATTTCCTGTAATTACTCCGTCTTATGGTCGCCCCTACTCCGCCTTGGACTGGGTAGCACATACTGGACGTTGAGTTCAATTTCTTGCATTCTAGTGGCAAAGTTATTTCAGTTTATTTGAGATTAACTTTTAATCTTGACGGAACCTGCTTGTGTTGTAATCCAAAATCTAAAAAAGTTGAAAAAATTTGGCTCGGGATATTTCAGTGGTATCAGAGCCACGTATCCTGCCATCCTGTGGACAAACCATCTATGAGTGACCGCGAAAAGAGATATATTGCGAGAGAGGATAAGAAAATCGCAAAACAGTTCCAGTGGTATCGGGTTCCCGAAGGTCAGACAGCTTCGGAGATCTTGAGGGCTCATTGGGAGTCTTCTCAAGAAACAAATATGGCAGAAGGTGAGAGATCAGTAGGGGGTAACGAGAGGTTTACCAATCCTAGAAATGATAGTGGGAAGGGTAGAGAAAGATCCCTAAGTCCGGAAAAGAGATTTGAAAGGAAAATGGATGCCTTAATGGATATGGTATCCCTCATGTTGGGAAAAGTGGGTCAGAACCCAAATCTCCAGACCAATTCCGGCTATAGAGGAGAACCTAGTGCCTCGAATCAATTTAATGGAAGTGTTGCTCAACCTGCTTCAAACAACACTTACATTTCGTCAAGGCCCTTCAAACCCACCTTTTTAGCACCAGTCAATACCCAACCTGATCCTGAAGAGAATTCTTCATTTGTGGAACAATTGAGGCGTGGTCATGCGGAGTATGACTCTCTCCCTGAAGAAATCAAAATGGACATGTCCTATAATGAGTTTATTGATCATAAGAGAAAGAGTAAGGGACAAGGGAGAAATTATGATCACAGAAGAACTCCAGCACAAAGAGACTTGCATCAAGTTATCAACAAGCTAATGCTTTCCCACTTTGATGGAAGTGACAATAGTTCTGCTCGAGCCTGGATACAAAAATTAGACAACTATTTGGCCCTTAGACCAATGGCTGAAGAAGATGCGATTAAATTCGCCACGCTACACCTAGATGGGGTAGCGCATGAGTGGTGGTACCATGGCCTGGTCACTTTGGGTCATGGATCAATCACTAGCTACGATGAGTTCACCACTAGACTCATTGAGAGGTTCGAGAAGGACCCAAAAGTGCATTTTAGGGAGTTGGCGCAGTTAAAGCAGTATGGCACTGTTGATGCCTACATAGTTGAGTTTCAAAGACTTTCAGTCATGGTCACTGGAATCACAGAAAGAAGATTAGTGATCTTATTCAGCGAAGGTTTGATGGAGCCACTCAAGGGATGGATCAAAGCTTTTGATCCACCATCTTTGCAAGAAGCAATGAAGAAAGCTAGAAACATGGAGTGGGCGGCTCCCAAAACTAAGTTCCATCCTAAACCATCCTTCCACAAGAAGGATAGAGGGAGAAGGTTTCAACACAAGCCTTTCCAAAAGGAGTTTAATCAGCAGAAACCTCTTGGCAAAAGATTGGATCCGGAAACTATCAATGAACTCCGAAGAAAGGGGCTTTGTTTCAGATGCAAAGATAAATGGTCTCCCGACCATGTTTGCCCAAAAGGAGTCAAATTCCACCAGATTGAGTATTACTCCGCTGGTGAGAGTAATTCTGATTTTTCGGACCAGCAATCCGATTCCGAAGATAGTGAAGTTGAAAGAGTACCTGAAGATCCCGAAAGCGAAAAAGAAAGTGGTGGTACGTTGGCTCAACTTTCAAGCTTCCAAAAGAATGAGTCTTTCAAAATACGTGGGTCGATCAAAGGGCAGCGTATCGTTGCTCTAATTGATACTGGAGCAACCCATAACTTCATTGATGAAGCTGTGGTGGCAAAGGAGTTGCAAACAGAAGATTTTGAAGGGTTCAAAGTTATGGTGGCGGATGGATTCCACATTTCTTGTACCAAAAGGGTTCCCAACTTGTCAATGCAATTGGGCAATTATGAAGTCAAAGATGACTTCTATGTGGTGAATATTGGAGATACGGATGCTGTCCTTGGCATTCAATGGCTGCGTTCTCTTGGAGACATCTCTTTAAATCTGCAAACCATGGAACTCAGGTTTCAATCCGATGGAAAGAAGGTGGTGTTGAGAGGGATGTCAAATGGTGGCCCTCGAATTGTATCATTCAAAAGGATGGCGAGATTGATACGACATGATCAAGTGGATTGGGCCGCAGAATTCATGGTTCTTCCGACTAGTCCTGTTGAAACAAAAATAGAGCATCCTCCAGATATTCAATCTTTACTCACCAAGAAGAGTAAAGTGTTTTCTGATTTACCTCCCGGACCACCTCCTGATAGAGGATCAGAACACATCATTGAGCTCAAAGAGGGAGCAAAACCGGTGATCATAACTCCATACCGGTATCCGAAGCGGCAAAAGGACGAGATCGAGAAGAATATTCAAGAACTCTTGAAGATGGGTTTCATCCGTCCAAGCAAGAGCCCCTTTGCTTCTGCAGTAGTTCTTGTGAAGAAGAAGGATGGTACCATGCGCATGTGCGTGGATTATCGTGCTTTGAATCAAAGTACCATCAAAAATAGATATCCCATACCCAGGATAGATGAGCTCATTGATGAGCTACATGGTGCCAAGTTCTTCTCAAAAATTGATCTAAGATCGGGTTACCATCAGATTCGAATGAGGGGATCGGATGTTGAGAAGACAGCCTTCAGATGCCACTATGGCCATTTTGAATTCTTAGTCATGCCATTTGGATTGACTAACGCCCCGGCTACCTTTCAGTCTTGCATGAATCGTATCTTTCAGAATCATTTAAGGAGGTTTGTGTTAGTATTTTTTGATGACATTCTGATTTACAGCAAGACTTGGGGAGAACATCTTAAGCATTTGGAGGAAGTGCTTAGTATTATGGAATTTGAGAGTTTGTTTGCAAAAGCTTCCAAATGTGAATTTGGGATGACTGAGTTACTATACCTTGGCCACATAATCAGTGCTGAGGGAGTGAAGGTGGACCCAGAAAAGATCAAGGCGGTAGTTGATTGGCCACCTCCTGAGAGCTTAACTCAGTTGAAAGGTTTCTTGGGTCTATGTGGTTTTTATCGGAGATTCGTAAAGGGGTATTCACAGAATGCTGCTCCCCTTACCGATCTTACCAAAAAGGGAGCCTTTGTTTGGTCAGAAAAGGCTCAAAGTGTTTTTGACAAGTTCAAGAAAATCATGAGTTCATGCCCGGTTTTGGCAATACCGGATTTCTCCAAGCCCTTCGAGATGCAATGTGATGCATCAGGTGAAGGTGTGGGGGCTGTCCTGATGCAAGACAAACACCCTATCGTGTTTGAGAGCAGAAAATTACGAGGAGTTGAAAGAACATACTCAATCTATGACAAAGAAATGCTTGCTATTATGCATGCATTAGCCAAGTTCAGACAGTACTTGGTGGGGAATAAGTTTGTGGTTAAGACTGACCACAATAGCCTCAAGCATTTCATGCACCAAAAGGATCTAAATGAGAGGCAACAGAAATGGGTGAGTAAGCTTCAAGCTTACGACTTTGATATTGAATATGTCAAAGGAAAAAATAATATAGTGGCCGATGCTCTCTCCAGGAGACCTCATCTTAGCTCATTGAGTGAGTTTACTTCAGATTGGAGAGACTTGTTGCTTGCTGATTATGCTAAAAATCAGTTTGCAACCAACATTCTTGAGGGTACTTTTCATGATGAAAGGTACAAGGTGGTTGAAGGATTGATACACTATAAGGGAAGAATCTTTCTGGTGAATGATTCTAAATTGAAGAAGAAAATTCTTTTGAATTTTCATGATATTCCAGTTGCTGGCCACCAAGGTTTCTTCAAAACATATCGACAGATCCGAGAAAGGTTTTCTTGGAAGGGATTGAAAGGAGAGATTCAACGCTACATTCAGGAATGTCCTGTTTGTCAAGCAAATAAAAATGAGCATACTTTACCAGCTGATTTGCTACAACCACTCCCTATTCCTGATCAAAAATGGGAAAGTATTTCAATGGACTTCATCACAGGGTTACCCAAAGCCCAAGGGAAAGATTGCATCTATGTAGTGGTGGATCGGTTGACTAAATTTGCTCACTTCTTCGCCATCACCAGCACCTTTTCTGTAGCCCAAGTTGCAGATCTCTTTTTTCGAGAAGTGTTTAAGCTGCATGGATTGCCAAAGAACATCGTGAGTGATAGGGACAGCAAGTTCCTAAGTAAGTTTTGGCAAGAAGTCTTCAGAATGAGTGGCACTGTGCTTACCCCAAGCACTAGCTACCATCCGCAAACTGATGGACAGACTGAAGTAGTGAACAAGTGGTTGGAGGGCTACTTGAGAAATTATGTGTCAGAACAGCAGAGAACCTGGGTCAAGTGGCTGCATATTGGTGAGTATTGCTACAATTCTACTTTTCATATGTCTATTAAGATGTCTCCTTTCTTGGCACTTTATGGGTATGAGGCACCTAGTTTTGCAGATTTAGTGTTTGGTGACAGCAAAGCACCTCTAGCCAAGGATTTGTTGCAGAATAGTCAGGATATAATGAAATCCTTGAAGGATAACTTGCAGATGGCACAAAATCAGCAAAAGTTGTATGCGGATCAGAAACGTGTTGAGCGTTCCTTCGAGGTTGGTGATATGGTATATCTGAGATTACAACCATATAGACAATCTACTCTCAAAAAGAGTGGAGCTGAGAAGCTCAAACCTCGCTTCTATGGGCCCTTTAGGGTCATCAGAAAAGTTGGAGCTGTAGCTTATGAATTAGAGCTACCTTCTGATAGCAGAGTGCACAACGTCTTCCATGTGTCTCGCCTCAAGAAGGCACTTGGACATAATGTGATTGCTTCATCACAGCTACCACCTTTGGCTGAAGAGGGACAGTTAGCATTAATTTCAGAAGAGATACTTGATGTTCGAGAACGTTCTTTGAGGAAAAGAACCATCAAAGAGTACCTGGTCAAGTGAAAGGATCTACCTATGGAGGATGCAACTTGGGAAAACGATGAGATCTTGCATCATCCTAGTTTACAATTGCTTGAGGACAAGCAATTTTGGGAAGGGCGGACTGTAATGACCCCTTCTCGAATCTGAGCTCATAATGACCGTTGGCCTATTCCTGGAAATCCGTAGGCTATTCGGAAGGTGCAAATGAGGGTTTCCTATTTTTTAGGATGTCTTTGTTCGAAGTTTTGACGGCAGTTTCCTTCTGGGTTTTTCGAGAGCTTCGCGGAGGTATGTTCGTTTCAGTTTTCTGAGCATTTCTAGGAATTTACTATTTTTAGTAAATTCTATTTTTGGCAGCTAGCAGGATTGTCGCAAGGAGTTTATTTTCCCTTTTTAGTTGTCTCATTCAGTTGTGGGCTTCAGAATTCGGTCTTGGCGGAATAAGTGAATGTCACTTAAAAATAATAATAATAACGTTATATTTTAACGTTGACCTTGGCCTAGACTTGTTAACTTAATATTATTTTTAAAAAGAGGGACTTGAAGGGGGGGCGCCACATTGCATGGAAAGGGGGCGCCACTTTTGAGGATAAGCTTCTAGAAGAAGCCAATTGAAGCCTATAAAAGAAGGCATTGGGCTATCATTTGATCATCTGGGTTTTAGTGCATTGTTATGCTGCAGCTTTGGCTCTGGAACTGCTTCGGGGAATGAAGGCCTCCTAGCAAAGGCATCTCTTCATGCTTGAAAGACAGCATCTAGTGGTGAATTAGTTATGGATATTTGTATTTGCTTACGTATTGCTTTCAGTTATTTCATTGTCAGTTCCTTTGGTATTATTAGAGCTTCAGATATTGTATTTCGGTATAAGATAGACCTAGATTTTCTTTCATAAATCCAAAAATACAAAAAAAATAGTTCTGGGCATCAGCTAATTGTCTTGGTTAGGCCTAGGCGCCCCTTTGTTCAGATTTATAGAATTTATAGAGAAAGCATTGAATTTCTAGAGCAAGTCGCCCCTTTTCCAGCTAGACGCCCCTCTGGGGTTTGCATTGGTTTTTGTGTAACACATTTGGATGCAGATTTCACCAGTTTATGGATGCTAACTTGGGCGCCCCATCCAGGAAGAGTCTTTGCAACGAAAATCAAGAAGATTGATTAAGTTTTGCATGAGTTATGAACATCTGAAGAAATTAATAAGTGGCTGGTTTTTTTCTCTTTCCAAGGGCAAATTTCTCTTAATTTTGTAAGCTGACAGTAGTACTGGCAGCCCTTCTCTATTTGTTCAATTTTCCTTTAAATATTGTAATTAGTTTACAGCTCCGCCTTATGGTAGCTACTTGCCCTATTGGGTTAGCAAGCACATTCTAGGTGTAGAGCATCCGCCCTATGGTAGCTACTTTCCCTTCTGGGTAAGCAAGCATATGCTGGGTGTGGATTAGTTTCCCTTTCAGTATTTCCATTAAAGCATTGTTATTAAGTTCACTCCGTCATATGGTAGCCCCTTATGGGTAGCACATACTTGACGTAGAGTTCTTTATTTGTAATTACTCCGTCTTATGGTCGCCCCTACTCCGCCTTGGACTGGGTAGCACATACTGGACGTTGAGTTCCATTTCCTGTAATTACTCCGTCTTATGGTCGCCCCTACTCCGCCTTGGACTGGGTAGCACATACTGGACGTTGAGTTCAATTTCTTGCATTCTAGTGGCAAAGTTATTTCAGTTTATTTGAGATTAACTTTTAATCTTGACGGATCCTGCTTGTGTTGTAATCCAAATTCTAAAAAAGTTGAAAAAATTTGGCTCGGGATATTTCAGTTTCACTCTACGGTTACGTGTATTTCGAATTGGTGAAGGAGACAACGGAAGACTTTGTGCTTACGTAGGTTTCTTTGTTAACTTTGTTACTTACTTCAGGTGATTTTTTGCTCTACGCTGGATACCATTCCTGAAAGAAGAGGAATGTTCTTAGCTAACAACCAAGATCTCTCTCTTGTTCCTTGTACATCACCTCTGAAAAAAAAAAGGTGGATGCTTTTATACTACCCCGAGTATTATTTTCTGCTTACTTATATATATATAGCGCATAAATATTCATAGGGAACCTCCCCTTGATGAGAGGAGAGATTTATCTCGTCCAGATGTGGTAAACCCATACTTTTTGTGGCATAAATCTCCTTGTGCTGTGGTTGATATACCCATTTTGTCATCAGTTAGTTGACGACAAAATATTCACCCAACACAATGCAATCCATCATGTCTTCAATTTTGTATGAGGATGATGCTATGACAAATGACTTATGGGCTTTTTGGAAAGGTGAGCAAGATGTGTCACCCATGGCACATGAGTTGTTAAGGAGATTGGTTGAACAACATAAGGATAAAGATACTTCACATATATGCAGAAATCTATATGATGACTTTGTTAGACATGTTGATTTGACTCAAGAGGATATGAGGGCAGCCATGGGGAATGAGTTTTCTATATCATCTTTGCAAGAAGCTTCACTTGAGACTTCTACATTGGAGGCTAGCATAGAGCATGCTAATGATATGGGTAGTAATGGTATGGACTCTTTGGATGAATGAAAAATCAGACAATGGCAGCCAAGGACAGTTGGAATAAAAGCCCTTGGTTTGGGAAGATTTGCAAGTTCAAATGGTGGTGAAGGAAGATGGAATAATTCATGCTTTGTCAAGAATGGATAGCACTTACAAACACCTAGAAGACCTCATTTGGACAGCTCAAAGAGAAGAAAGACAAAAAGGAATGGGACATGGCATTCCTCATACACATTTACATTCTTTCAAAGAAGCTTTGGAGTTGATAAAAGAAGACTATCTACAAATGGTTAGAGATAGGGATAGGGCTGCCCAATTGGTGAAAGATCAAGATAGAGGGATCACAGACCTATGTCTACTTTTGAGTAGGCATAATCTCTCCTCTCATAATTCAGAAAATCATTCCTTTGTAGTAGCTACTCCTAGAAAAAAAGATGAGATAAATCAAAACTTCGTGGTGTTTGATGACTACAATGTAAAAGAAGATTCCAAAGATCTAAATTGGGACAGTGATATTCTTCCTCATTTTTATGAGATTGCTACTCTTACACATGGGAGAACTTGTGAAGATGAGCCTACAAGTGTTGGTTCACAAAGTGTAAGTGATGGGCTTGAAAATATCAATAAAAATGCACTTGTGAAGCTTGAAGAATGACAGGTATACTGATGACAGCAGCCACATTTCGTTACTCCATCATGAGAAAACACTTCTTCAACATGAGAATGATAAGACCATGGAATTGCTTATAGACGGCACATCAGAATGGGGGGTTAAAAATGGGATTTGTGGGATGAATACAAGTCATGAGCATTCTGATTTTTTATATCAGACTTGGAAGGATGTGGAAAGGACACACAATTTATGCGATATGTGGTCACAAAGGGCCAAGGTGGCTAGATTAGTGGCTGCCAATGCGAGACAACATCTTCAAAACATAAAAGGGTCAATCTCTCCAACATGGAAAGGTGAAAGGGGATAAATCACATTAGGAGACTCCTCATTCAAATGAGGGTGAATCTGAAAATACACTTGATTCCCCTAATGTTAGATCCATGTCAGGTGATACAAAGCAGGACTATGATGGTCAACTATTGACGGAGGTTGGTGCTTTTTACCATGACTACATAGTGAGGATAATTCATCACCATTCTTTTAGTTCACATGCAGAGGATTGGTTGATGCATCGATGTGGATTGACAGGGGGCTTATACCATCCATTGTGGGATGAAGAGTTGCCATCTACAGAGGTTGGAACTAGAGCCTGCAAGTTAGCTATCCATCATGCTGATACGAATCTGCTGGGATTGCTACTCCTATATCACAGAGATTTCATACGGATACATGGTTACATGATAGTTATGGTGTTAGTAGGTATGATGGCTTGATTAGTTATCACATCCAGGAGGGTTTGGCAGATGGATGTGAGTACAAATTGTATTGGGATCCAGGGATCATTCTAGTTTGGTAGATTGCTATTCGTCATGGCAATTGTTCACAACAGTGCTGAGCATGATTCAGTATCTTTCCAAGCACTCTACAGAGTCATTTGGGATCCAGGTGGAGTAGAGTTTTCTTGGCAGCTGAGATTGCTTGGGGACAAGCAATTTCAGGGAGGGTGGACTGTAATGTCCCCATTTTCACGAGCATTAGTTCATAGAGGGTTTAGCCTATTCCTGGGTCTCGTAGGCTAATATGGTTTGATTAGAGGGTCTTCTTGGCAGTTACCTGATCAACAGTTGGCTTTCTTTCATGGATTTGGTGATTATATGGAGGTTCTACTATGTTATTACAAATGTTTCTAATTTGGGAAACCTCATGTTATGTTTTGACATTATGTTTTGCACTTTATATATTTTAATGTTATATTATAATATTAAAGTGCAAATATAAAGTATATTTTTTATCCCACATTGACAAGAAAGTGTGTGAGCTTCCCCAAGAAAAGAATAAAAGGATCTTATGGGCTCATTCTTGGACATGAAGAATTGGATATTTGACTTAAGATTGTTTGGTGGTGAGTCTAGTTAGGGTTCTGCCATTTTCCAGCCATTGGGAACAAAAACTCCCAATTGGTTATGCAATTTTGAAGTTGTGAAATATCAGCTGAGTTATTGCTTCATTGTGGGCTTCACTTCAGAGGTCCAATCTGTGCTACATTGGAGGATTTACATATTTTAATTAGAGTTTATTTTCAATCATTGGAAGGGTTTTATGAGGTCTGCAATTTTACATCAATCTACTGTTATGGGGTTTGAACAACTTATGTGAGATGGATATTTGCTCATTGTGTATTGCTGAAGCATCAAATCATTCTGGGTATTTGAGCAATCAATTCCTTTTGCTGAGACAATCATTTTAAGGGCAAATTGGAGGAGGTTCAAGGCTGCAATAAATTAATTTTGAGGACCTATATAGTACAGCAAGGTGCCATTGGCAAGACTTTTTTGTTCATATCTCATCATTGAAGCTTCCTATGGTTTTGGGCATTGTTGCATTTTGATCCTTTTGTCTTACCGATCATTTCAGGTGCCAAGAAGTGGAGTTTTATTGCTGCATTTATTTATCTAAAATATTGCCAAGCAAGGGTAGGGGTGGCTTCACACATAGAAGGGTTATTTTACCATTTTTAGTGGGGTTTCATCATCAAGTGCTGCTTCAATATCTCAAGCATATCGACTGTGTGTATCAGGTTCCTTAATGTTTTGTTAGAGTATTTGCATTAGGTGCTGCTGTAGATGAACATTTATATCAGATTGGCATTGTATTGGGATTTCATTGTAAGTCAAGAGTATTGGCTAGTTATATCAGCATTGTACTAGAAATTGCATTCAATTAAGAAGGGGAAATTTGTATGCCAATTATTTGATGTAATGCTTATATTGATCGAGCTCTAGATTGTCATATGAGTATGCATGCCAAATGTTTGTGAAAATGCCTATTGGCTGATGGTGGTTGTTTGTATAGTGATTTGCATATTTCGTCAAGAGCCTTTGCTTGCCAAGTGTTTGCATAAATGCGTAGTGGTTGTGGGTGTATATTGGTTATATTGGGGTGCATGGAAATTTTGTCTTAATGTCAACTCGCTGTACTAGTTAAATACAATCACTTATATGTATGCCAAGGTCTGAAACAGTCAGGATATCATTTCTATAACAACCTTGCATTGTTAGAAGCATTTAATAACATCATTAGCAGCCTATGAACTTAAAGAAGACAATCAAAAAATTCATAACAGGTTCAAACTTTGTATGCCAAGTGTTTGATAATATTCCATGAGCTTTATATCAGTGTATTGGGTTCAAAAGTGGCAAGGGATACTACAATTGGGCAAGGGCCCAAGTTGTGGACCGAAGAGAAAGAGGTGAGTTATTGGAGGATTTTTTGTCACAAGGACACTCAGAAAATTGAGTATGATTCACTACATATATTGCCTTCAACCCTCTTCAAATTCAATTTTGCTGACATTTTTCAGCTAAGGGAAAATTCTAAAATTAGTGGTATAAGGTCTGATTTTTTTGTCTCAAAAATTTCTGAACTTGAGGGTCATGTACAACAGCGTATTGAGCACCAAAAATTGGAAAACTAGTGCCTTCTTCAGCTCATGATGGAAAGGATATGTGCATGGATGAATTCAGAATTCGATCACTCAAAAAATTCTGAGTTGGGGTGGCAAGTACATCAGCATGTGAAAAGTAAAAGATTTGACTTTTGATAAATTCCAGCCTATGGTGTATTCGAAAAACATTCATGATGAGGCACGCTTTTGGCTTGATAAATGGGAGGTGCACTCCCATCTTGTAGGTTGGTTGAGGCTTTTATTTGATCATTTTGATGTTCTTCCCATGCATGAAGGATGCGATAAAGGGAAGTCAAAGAGAGATGGCATGCCACATGTTTTGAAACACACTCAAGGGAGATTGCATCTATGTGCTACTTTCATTCAAAGTATGTTTCAAGGTGACATTATTGTTATTTCTTTCCAAGTTTTGGAAACATCTTTTGAGGGCACATTGATAACTATGAGAAGTTACATCAAAGGCAAACTATTATGTCATGTGTTATTTCTTTGGGGATATTAGGAGTCTTTGGAAGGTGGTCATGACACTTTTAGTTCATGGAGGCAGCGTCCAAGATACAAATTTAACAAGTTGAGAATTCAAATTGGAGCTTCTTTTCAGTGGGAAACAATTTCAGTTGGTGAGTGTATCATGAGGAAAGTCGAGACAGCCCCATGGATTTTGCAATTGCTTGAGGACAAACAATTTTGGAGGTGAAGGATTGTAATGTCCCCATATTGAAATTAAAATAATATTATTACTAAAATAAAAAGTATTTTTAAATACTTAAAATAAAGTAATAATGATCTAATTTTCACTTAAGTTGGGGCCCTTTTAAGGGTCATGGACACTTAAGGCCTAAAGTGAAATTATAAGGGGGTTCTTTTAATATTTAAAATAAAAAGAGTTTTTCTCCTATTTTGGATGCCACACTTAGGTCATGGATATATAAGGAAGGTGAGATGTTCATTCAAAGATTATGCATTTTTTGGATATTGAAATTCTTTTGCAAGTATGTCAAGCTTGACCAAGTGACTTGAAGACGAAAACCTTCAAGTGCACCAAGGAGTTTGGGGACGAAAACCTCCACTCTTGCACTTCAATTTTGTATAGTTGTATGCAAATGGATCTACAAAGGTGTTTTTGGACACCACCTTCATCAAAAAATTGTTGCAAATGCTTCAGAGAGCTAAAAATTCATGATTTGTAGGTCAAAGAGGTGGGCGAACTTGGTTTGAAGAGTTTTGTTGATTTTGAAAGAATCTAGGGCTATAACTAGGATTTTTGTAACTTTAGAATTACTTTTGAGGGACTTCCCATGGAGGAAAAATTTTGATTCTAATTTTGTTTGAAAGCTATGATTGTTGTGATCATTTTGAGCTAACATTTGCATTGAAATTCTCAATATTCTGAATGATACGAGTTTTTTGAAGTTTCAACTGATTAAAGCAAATAATAAATTATTGAGCACTGAAATAAGGGAATTATGTAGTATCCCTTGTCCAATCTGTCCTCAAGTTGCTTAATTAAATCCTCAAGGAATATCGTCAAACATTTGTCATGTAACCCTCTTGTTTGTTGGTTCTGAGTTCCGATTTGTTTATACTTGCTTGGAATAATGTCAAACGAGATCTAAATGCTTGCAAATGTTTACTAAGATGTCTATGTAAAGAACTAGAAAACAAATGCAATTCTTTTGGTCCCTTCAAATGCATATATAGGATCTAGACATGCGAAAAATGTGCACCTACAGTGATAAGGCATTTTAACAAAAACTTGTCATGCAACCTAAGATTGAAGCAATCTTCTAGGTAAGTGAATGCAACCTTATGCCACTTTATTCAATTCAAATAACTGATTACAATGTAGATGCAATAGCCAAGACTCTTGGCTTTACAATTTCATGAGTTCTTAATTTCTGAGTACAATTGCTGCCACTAATACTAACTGTAATATGACTTAGAATTGGATGTAAAACAATGCAAAGATCCTGGAAAAGAAGCGCCTAGAGTTGGAGATGATGTAGCAACAAAAGCAGTCCCAAAATATGCTTCCTCCTGGCCAAACCAATGCTCTAGTCCAGCCGCCTCTGCTCTGATATAAAATGCCAACATGAAATAATGTGCAGCCTCTTTGTCTCCCCTCGAGCCTCAAACATTATTGCCAAGTCCTAAGGAGTGGAGCGCTCAAGCTAGGAGGAATCGATGCCAACCTTGGCCTCCATGGGTGAAATCGTGGTCTCCAATGGTGTCTTTATATGACTGTAACTTCTGATCAGACCTCTACAAATGTATATAAGACTTCTAATGAACTTTTAATATGCCTTCTATGCTACCAAATGATGCATTGGCGATGCCACCAATGAACTCCTAACAAAATATGCAAATCGTCCTCAACAAGTCTGGCCTATGGCCACCACATGAAGCACAATGAAAAGACTGAATTATCTTCTCCAATAGCTGCAACCCTTCGAAAGATATTTTACCATCTCAGTTATGCAAATCAATGGGAGTTTTCGTTCCCAATGACCAATGTAGAAATCTGCAGAAACCCTTGGTTCCACCAATGAACATATCAAACAAATGTCAAATACTGGATGATTAGAAGCTTAGCCAAGCCCTCTATTTATTCTTTTTTTCCATCCTTCAAAAAGCTTTTAGAATATTATTTTATTTTATTTAAATCACTTTATTAAAGTCCCATCAAATACACATTATATGACTTTAGACTTTAAAATAAATATGAAGATGATGTTGGAATGCCTTGATCTTTAGCTACCGGAAAGGCCTCGATGAGACGCATCTAACCCCACTCGAAAAATATCGATCCGACACTGAACCCAAACTTACTAAAAATAGTAAATACTCCACAAGGCACCCAAAACTGCCACTGATCATGCCAACTGGATCCAAACCAAAACTACACATCCAAATGGCCCATCCAAGGCCAACTCACCATGGTTCCCTAACCAAACTGCTACGCCATGGGAAACCAATGATGGACTAACACTGTATCCAGAAAGGGGACATTACAAATTAATTCAGAAAATTATTTGCATAATTTTTCCTAGTGGAGCGATTCACTTGGACAAGTTAGAGTGCTTTTGGGCTCTAATATTGAAGAAAATAATTTAATTTATATTCAGAAAATTATTATAATATTTTTCCAAGTGAGACAATTTGATTTGGTGAACTTCGAGACCTTGTGGAAGGGATAAAACAAGGGTTTAGATTTCAGATTTGCTCCTCTTATTTTGCTAAGTGTGGCAACTTGTTTGGAGGGGCTAAATTGACTATTGACAACCCTAATTTGTTTTTTGGAAGCCTTAATAAATTGTAGGGATTTTTGGCATATTTATTGTGAGTTTGTGCAAGGGTTTCAACGCTGATTGGAAGGAAAAACACAATTGTAACCGGATCTTAAAAATGAATTATTTCAAAGAAATTCCAACCACATCGCCATTCTATCTTGCCATAAAAAGATGTACTTTATTGTAGTTGCATATTCAGTAATTATTGTGGTTATTGTGGATTTTTATTGTTTGAAATTTGGACATCTATTATTGCTAGGGTTTGCCGGTTTTTAGGGTAGCATTCATATTATTTTCAGTTTTGCATTAGGGTTTGTTGGAAAACCTCAATTTGTCCTCATTGTACCATTTGGAGACATTACAAAACAAAATCACTTTAAATCATGTGTAAATCAACCCTTAAACAATTCACTAAGCTGGAATTAATTGTTTAAAATACTTCTAAACCCTAGAAGAGGGTTCCGAAGCCAATTAGCCCTCTTGAGATGGGTCGCCACTTCTCGAAAGCAAGTCGTGTCATGTCCCCTTCTAAGTGACATCTCTCGGAGCACAGGATTAGCCTATCATACGATCCTCGTAGGCTAATAGACTGGATAGAGGGTCGCATAGGAGCTTGGCTCAGCTTCAGTTGGCAGAGTTTGATCAGTTGGCTTTCGTTTGGGCTCGATCGGAGACTTCTTGCAAAAGTTACTATTTTTAGCAGTTCCTGGTGGTCAGAGTGGGACCCCTGCTATTTTTAGCAATATGGGCTGGCAGCATTCGGAATCACTTCAGTATATGACAGCTTCAGACAGTTCAGTCATCGGGCGAGTAACGAGGGAAATATTAATATTTAATTGTATTAATTAAATATTAATTATGCGAGACTATTATATTAAGTTATAATTAAAAATTATAACTTAAGTGATTTTAATGCTGAGGGGGTCGCCCATCATTAGAAAGGGGCCAAATTTATAATTATATTTTATTATAAAATTTGGCCTAAACTATGGAAAGATTAAAATATTAAAGAAGTGCGATTTTTTTTTAATTGAAAGCCCCTATTATGAAGGAAATCGCACCTCTTTGGTTACTTATGCATTTGCCTTGGGAATCGAGCCATTATGTCATTATTGTGAATTGAAATTGATCAACTTTGATCTGAGCAAGAAGCTTTAGGGTTTCAAGTTCGAATTTCCTTGGGGAACGTGCCATCTCCATTGGAAGCAATTCAGAGGGTGTGAAATAACACCTGATTTATTGCAGCAGAGGTTTCTTCATTCTGGGGAAATCACAGAGCTTTCAGAGATCAATTATCTACAGAGTTTTTATCAGTGTTGCATCCAGAGAGCCTTCCTCATACTAGGCGCTTCATTTCAGAGGGTTAGGCATTGATTTTGGGCAGGCCATACCATTGTACTTGCTGCTGGTACAGAACTGTACTTTTTGGTACCTGGCCATACCATTCACCAGGCCGTACTTCATCTTCAGAGAGAGGCACAACATACTTCATCTACCAGCTTGTTTCATCATTGGCGCCCTGTATCTGGGATCATTTGCCTCCAATTTTTAGAAGGCGAAGGATGCATTTAATGCAGCTGTACCAGATCTGTACTTTCAGCTGCTACAGCAAAGAAAAAACCAGGGTTTCAAAATAATACCATTACTTTACACTTTGCATGTAACTGTTTAGTTGAAATCGTCTCTGGTAGATTTTATATATAAAAAAATAGCTTGAAGTTGCAGTATACTATATAGTTTACAGAGTTGGATAAGTTTTATAGGATTTATTTACTATTTTATGCAAAAATCGCATTTCCTTCATTACTGGCAAAAACCCCAAAAACATCAAAAAAATCAAAAACTTCATAAAAACAAATAAACAGTCAGTTTTCAGAATCAGAGGAAACTAGGAGTTTGTACAGTGGTATCAGAGCTAAATCCTGCCATCCTACGGGTTTAGCTATCTTATGCAGCCAGATCAGATTGGGTCACCCAGATATTACACGCGCAGGCGAGCTCTGATTGACAGGCAACAGAGCTTGAGCAGGCAGCCGGGAAATATGGCTGACAGAACAGATATACCTAGGACAGAACATAATGACAGAGATCAGGAGGGTGCAGAGTTCATGCATACACTCAGAGATATTCGTGCAGGACAACGGCGGTCCGATGAGGTATTACAGCAGGTGGCAGTGGCACTGCAGAGATTGGGTACTTCGAGGAGATCGTCACCCCACCGTGACGATGACAGAAGTGATGCAGGGTCACGGAGAGCTCTTAGGACAGTGTCACGGACAGCAGATAGGCCTACCAGGCCTACTTTCATGAGGCAAGAGCCCGATAGGGCTATACCAGATGAGGAGCATGATGAATTGTTCGCTGATACCCTTATGGCAGCACGTGAAGAATGGGAGTTGTTACCGCCTGTGGTCCAAGAGATGATCACTTTTGACCGTTTTATTACACAGAGGCGAGAACACAACAGAGCTCGACAACAGAATAATGATCTAAAACATGCTACGAACCGGCTCACATTGGCGACGTTCGATGGTAGTGGTAAGATGACAGCCCAAGTTTGGATTAGCAAGCTTGATACATTCCTTACACTGCGCCCGATGGCTGAGAGTGACGCCATTAGATATGCTACATTGCATCTCGAGGGAGTGGCCTACGACTGGTGGCACCACGGCATGGTGACTTTACAGCATGACAGGATCACTACATACCAGGAGTTTGTGGACAGGTTGGTTGAGAGGTTTGACAAGAAAGATCCGGAAACCTATTTCCGAGACTTAGCACAATTGAGGCAGAGTGGCAGTGTAGAGACCTACATAGGTGACTTCCAGAAGTTATCCGTTATGGTCCCTAACATCTCAGAGAGACGCTTGGTAGTACTCTTCATGGAGGGGTTGTCAGAGCCATTGCGAGGTTGGATCAAAGCTTTTGATCCTCCTTCGTTACAGGAGGCGATGAAGAAAGCACGAAACATGGAGTTAGCAGCACCATCGAGTAAATTCAGCTCCAAAGGTTCTTCATCATTCAGGGATAACAAGGGCTTTAACAGGAATAAGGATAAGTCTGATTTTAACAAAGAAAAATCAAACTCTAGAAACGATCCAAAAGGTAAATCAACAGCCCCACCTTTGGATCATGAGGCCCTTAATGACCTACGCAGGAAGAAGCTTTGCTTCTACTGCAAAGGACCATATGACGCCAATCACGATTGTCCTCTAAGACCTAAGGGCAAGGCAAATCGTATAATGTGGGCGTTCTATGAGGACTCGGAATCAGAGGATTTCGAACAGCGGGAGAGTTCTGAGGATTCAGACCCAGAGGCTCCAGAGCCTAGAGTTGAGACAGAGCCCGAGCTTCAGGTACAGGAGGCCCGTTTATCTAGCATTCAGCAGGAGGGTTCTTTCAGGATTCATGGTGTGTTGGCAGGATAGAGGGTCATTACCCTACTTGATACAGGAGCCACGCATAATTTCATAGATGCTAGATTCGTTGAGAAACGTGGACTCATCTCTGAGGAGTTTGAGGGCATAAGAGTCAAAGTGGCCGATGGGTACACTTTGAGATGTGAACGCATGATTAAGGATCTCCCTTTATGCTTGAACAATTACGAGTTCAAGGCAGATTACTATGTTGTTAATATGGGGGACATTGATTTGGTCTTGGGAATGAAGTGGTTACATTCATTGGATGAGGTCACACTTCGTCTCAAGGACATGGAGATCCGTTTTGATGTTGACGGGAAGACACACATACTTAAGGCAATACGGGACAGCAACATCAAAACAATTTCTTTCCACCGTATGGAGCGGCTTATGCGTCACGACATGGTAGAGTGGGCTGCTGTGTGTCATTTAGCACCTATACAGGAGGGACAGCAAAAGATAGAATATCATCCAGACATTCAGAAATTGAGAGTCAAGCATGACAAGGTGTTCAGTGATATTCCGCCAGGTAGACCTCCAGACAGGGGCATAGAGCACATCATCGAGCTCGAGGAGGGGGCGAAACCAGTTATGATAACTCCTTACAGGCATCCAAAAAGATTGAAGGATGAGATAGAAAAGACAATAAAGGAGTTACTTGCTATGGGTCACATTCGGCCTAGCAAGTCACCATTTGCTTCTTCGGTTGTTTTGGTGAAGAAGAAGGATGGAACATTACGCATGTGCATTTTGATTACAGGGTCCTGAATAAGAGGACAATTAAGAATAGATACCCAATACCGAGGATTGACGAGCTTATTGATGAACTCCATGGGGCATGCTACTTTACTAAGATTGATTTACGGTCGGGTTATCACCAGATCAGAGTCCGAGAGCAGGACATAGAGAAGACGGCCTTCAGATGCCATTGTGGGCACTTCGAGTTCGTAGTGATGCCATTTGGGCTCACTAACGCACTAGCCACTTTTCAGTCTACGATGAACAGGTTTTTTATTCATTGCTGAGGAGGTTTGTGTTGGTCTTTTTCGATGACATCCTTATATATAGCCGGACTTGGCAGGAGCACTTAGCTCATTTGGAGATAGTGTTGAGTATCTTGGAGAGGGAGTCCTTGTACGCCAAGGAATCCAAGTGCGAAGTGGGGATGACCGAATTGCTATATCTCGGTCACATCATCAGTGCAGAGGGAGTGCGTATGGATCCTGAAAAGATCCGCGCCATTATTGACTGGCCTACACCGGCAAACCTGACACAGTTGAGAGGGTTTCTCGGTTTATGTGGATTCTATCGTAGATTCATGAATGGTTATTCACGACATGCAGCCCCGATGACAGATTTGTTGAACAAGGGGGCCTTTGTTTGGACTTCAGAGGCACAGGAGTGTTTTATGAAGTTCAAGGAGTTGATGACCACATGCCCTGTTTTAGCACTACCCGACTTTACGAAGCCATTTGAGCTTCAATGCGATGCATCAGGTGAGGGCATTGGTGCGGTGCTTATGCAGGACAAGCACCCGATTGTGAATGAGAGCCGCAAGCTCAGAGGACCAGAGAGGCTGTATAGTATATATGATAAGGAGATGCTCGCGATTATGCATGCCTTAGCAAAATTTCGACAGTATCTTGTCGGCAGCAAATTTTTCATTAAAACTAATCATAACAGTTTGAGACACTTCTTAGGGCAGCGAGATCTCAATGATAGGCAGCAGAAGTGGGTCAGTAAGTTGCAGGTTTATGACTTTGATATCTCATATATCAAAGGTACACAGAACGTAGTGGCTGATGCACTTTCACATAAGCCTTACTTGAGCACTATGGTTCATATTTCTGAGGATTGGAGGCATATGATAGTGGCAGAGTATGCCAAGGACAGTTGGGCCTCCAGCATTGTTGAGGGATCAGCAGTTGATACCAAGTATACACTTGTGAATGATTTGATCATTTACAAGCACAGGATATATTTGATCCCAGGGTCAGAAGTGAAGAACATTGTTATGCGAGCCTTTCATGACATGCCTACAGCAGGACATCCTGGATACTTCAAAACCTACAGACAGATTCGGGAGAGATTCACCTGGAAAGGACTCAAGGCAGATGTTCTTCAATATGTGCGTGAGTGCCCTGTTTGTCAGCAGAACAAACAGGAGAACACGTACCCGGCAGGTTTGTTGCAGCCACTTCCGATTCCTGACAGGAAGTGGGAATGCCTGTCGATGGATTTTATCACGGGCTTGCCTAAAGCCCAAGGGCGTGATTGCATTTATGTAGTTGTGGATCAGCTTACGAAGTATGCCCACTTCTTTCCTATCACCACAACTTACACAGCTACACAGGTAGCAGAGGTTTTCTTTCGCGAGGTATCAAACTTCATGGGTTGCCTCGGACCATCGTGAGCGACAAAGATAGTCGGTTCCTGAGTAACTTCTGGCAGGGGGTTTTCAGACTTTGTGGGACTGAGCTTACTCCGAGCACTAGCTACCACCCGCAGACTAATGGACAGACGGAGATTGTTAATAAGTGGGTGGAAGGTTACCTCCGAAACTATATAGCAGGGCAGCAGAAGGCGTGGGTCAAATGGATACATTTGTGTGAGTATTGCTATAACTCGACATTCCATATGACCATTCAGATGTCACCCTTCATGGCGTTGTATGGGTATGAGGCGCCGAGTTTCCTTGATTTGCTGCTGAGCGACAGTAGAGTGCCGAGTGCAGGAGGTTGGTTGCAGGAGAGTCAGGACACTATGAAGGCTCTCAAGGAAAATATAGCTAAGGCACAAAATCAGCAGAGACAGTATGCGGATCAGAAGAGGACGGAGAGGCATTTCGAGGTGGGTGACATGGTTTACCTCATGCTGCAGCCCTACCGTCAGTCCACTCTTAGGAAGAGTGGGTCAGAGAAGCTTAAGCCACGCTATTACAGACCTTTCAGGATCCTGAGGAGAGTTGGCGAGGTGGCTTACGAGCTTGAGCTTCCAACAGAGAGCAGGGTGCACAACGTTTTTCATGTATCACGCCTCAAGAAGGCGTTGGGTCATCGTGTGGTACCGTCTGCGGTTCTACCTCCTTTAGATGATGAGGGAAAGCTGATTTTAGTACCTGAGTCCATCCTGGAGTATAGGGAGAGACAGTTGTGTAGGAGGACTATCAGGGAGTATCTGGTGAAATGGAGAGATTTGCCTGTTGAGAATGCGACATGGGAGAGCGAGGATATTCTACAGCATCCGGCATTGAGATTGCTTGAGGACAAGCAATTTTAGGAGGGGCGGACTGTCATGTCCCCTTTTCAGTGACATCTCTCGGAGCACAGGATTAGCCTATCATACGACCTTCGTAGGCTAATAGACTGGATAGAGGGTCACATAGGAGCTTGGCTCAGCGTCAGTTGGCAGAGTTTGATCAGTTGGCTTTCGTTTGGGCTCGATCGGAGACTTCTTGCAGAAGTTACTATTTTTAGCAGTTCCTAGTGGTCAGAGTGGGACCCCTACTATTTTTAGCAATATGGGCTGGCAGCGTTCGGAATCACTTCAGTATATGACAGCTTCAGACGGTTCAGTCATCGGGCGAGTAACGAGGGAAATATTAATATTTAATTGTATTAATTAAATATTAATTATGCAAGACTATTATATTAAGTTATAATTAAAAATTATAACTTAAGTGATTTTAATGCTGAAGGGGTCGCCCATCATTAGGAAGGGGCCAAATTTATAATTATATTTTATTATAAAATTTGGCCTAAACTATGGAAAGATTAAAATATTAAAGAAGTGCGATTTTTTTAATTGAAAGCCCCTATTATGGAGGAAATCGCACCTCTTTGGTTACTTATGCATTTGCCTTGGGAATCGAGCCATTATGTCATTATTGTGAATTGAAATTGATCAACTTTGATCTGAGCAAGAAGCTTTAGGGTTTCAAGTTCGAATTTCCTTGGGGAACGTGCCATCTCCATTGGAAGCAATTCAGAGGGTGTGAAATAACACCTGATTTATTGCAGCAGAGGTTTCTTCATTCAGGAGAAATCACAGAGCTTTCAGAGATCAATTATCTACAGAGTTTTTATCAGTGTTGCATCCAGAGAGCCTTCCTCATACTAGGCGCTTCATTTCAGAGGGTTAGGCATTGATTTTGGGCAGGCCGTACCATTGTACTTGCTGCTGGTACAGAACTATACTTTCTTGTACCTGGCCGTACCATTCACCAGGCCGTACTTCACTTTCAAAGAGAGGCGCAGTATATTTCACCTACCAGCTTGTTTCATCATTGGCGCCCTGTATCTGGGATCCTCTGCCACCAATTTTTAGAAGGAGAAGGACGCATTTAATGCAGCTGTACCGGATCTATACTTTCAGCTGCTACAGCAAAGGAAAAACCAGGTTTTCAAAATAATACCATTACTTTACACTTTGCATGTAACTGTTTAGTTGAAATCGTCTCTGGTAGATTTTATATATAAAAAAATAGCTTGAAGTTGCAATATACTATATAGTTTACGGAGTTGGATAAGTTTTATAGGATTTATTTACTATTTTATGCAAAAATCGCATTTCCTTCATTACTGGCAAAAACCCCAAAAACATCAAAAAAATCAAAAACTTCAGAAAAACAATTAAACAGTCAGTTTTCAGAATCAGAGGAAACTAGGAGTTTCTACAAGTCGCCACCCTAGGGATGGCTTCCTAGATAAATCAATCTCCTCAAATCAAGTTTGCCCACCTCTTTGACCTACAAATTACCAATTCCCAGCTCTCTATAGGGTTTGAAACAATCATTGATGAAGGTGGTGTCCAAAAACACCCTTGTAGGTTCAATTGCATGCAACCATGCAAATTTGAAGCACAATCATAACCCTTGAATAGAGCTACCCTGAATGTAGGAATGGAGGTTTTCGTCTCCAAATTCTTGTCACACTTGAAAGTTTTCATCTTCAAGTTGTGGTAATTAAGCTTAACATACTTGATCAACGAATTCCACATCCAAATTGCCTAACCTTCTCAAATGAGTCTTTCCTTTTGTTTTATATCTCCAAGTGTGGCACCCAAAATAAGGAGGGAGAGTTTACCTTTTATATATATATATATATATATATATATATATATATAATAAAAAGCTTCCTTATAAAAGCACTTTAGGCTTTAAGTGACCATGACCCTTAAAAATGTCCCAAAATTATATAATAAAGTGCTTTATCATAAAATGCTTTTGAAGCTCACAAATGTTCCCTTTTTTCTCTTCTTCCCTTGCCTTCAAGGCTAAGGACTTATGCAAGTTTATACCAAAAAGGGGGACGTTACAATCTTCTCTACCCAAAATTGCTTGTCCTCAAACAATTGCAAAAGCCATGGGGCTGTCCCAACACTCTTCACTATGCATGCTCTCTTTGTCAATGCCTCCCATGAAATGGAAGCTCCAAACCAAAGCGTTACCATGTTGTACCTATGTTTTGGGGGCTGCCCCCAAGAGCTAGAGGTGTTCTCATAGCCCTCCAAAGGCTCCATATGTTCCCAATCAACCATCCCTTTCAATACCGAGTGGAAAATAGGTTCCTTTATACCTTAAAATGGGGTGTTATGTGACCCAAAGTTGCAAAAAGAAACATGAGAGAATATGATTACCTTGCTGGCCCATGGGCAAAGACCTCTCAAATGCCAGGCAACCGCTATCCAATTATGCAAAAAGAAACTAACAATGTATCTATCATGATGTGAGGCCTCAAAGACATACCACTCACCATATATGGGCATCTTTGTGCAACCCATGTGACTTTCAAAAGGCTGCCCCTTGTCAATCATCCCATGCATGCATAAGACACTCCAAAAGCTCATCAATAGCTCCCTAACATGTATCAAATATAATTGTACCTTCCATTCTTTATCAAGCCAAAAGCATGCCTCATTATGAACATTTTTATAATACACCATAGGCTGGAATTTATAAGAAATAAGATCTTTCACTTTTCACATGCTGCTATACCTGCCCCTTAAAATCATAATTTTCTGAGTGGTTAATTTCATAATGTACCTTGGCACATGTCTTCCCAAACATGGGCTGTAACGTGCCCTTAAAGTGCAGTTTTTTTTATTCTTTTAAGTGGCTAGAATTGTTTTGTTGACTCAGAAAAATTTGAGCCAAAAAAATCAGACTTCAAACATCTTCTTCCAGCTCTCCCCTTTGGCTGCCATATGTGAAATAAATTGCTCTTGATGCCCCCAAAAGTTCATAGGTAGGCCTAGCTGATTCTAGCATTTTCTGGCAAGCAAGAGGACCATCTTTTCTTGCAATTTGAACCTTGTGAACAACTGCTTGCTATTTAGCCCTTTTTAAAATCAAGAGGGTTCTCACGCTCCTTGTAACACCTTCATGTTTCTTTTTGCAAGAAGAAATATGGTGTTCCCTGTCATGTCCCCCTTTTCAAGTTGAGACATGAAGACCCCTAGCTTAAAAAATTGTTTCCCAATAACCTAAGGGGCGAATAGAGAGAAGGGGAAACAAGAGTCTTATTTGCACTTTTTATAAAAGACATTGTATGTATTTTATTTCACTTAAAAGGGGACCTTTAAGGGTCTTGATTGTTTAAGTGATTTTTAAAAAAGATCATAAGGGAAGGGTCTTTTAAGGTTCTAAAGTTACTCTCGCTTCCCAATTTTGGATGCTTCACTTGGGAAGATTATATAAGACAAAAGAAAGATCATTTGGAGAGGTTCATGACGTTTTTGATAATTGTTTTTCTTGAAGTCTAAGCACGAAAAGCTTGGCTTGTACTTGATAGATGGAAACCCTTTAAGGACATTGAAACAAGGACAAAAATTCTTTGATTTTAGACCTAAGGCAACTTCACCAAGAGGTTGTATTGAGTAGATTTGGCAACAAAAGGGTGTTTTCAACACTAAGTGATTCTTTGCAAGTGGGCGAACCCCTTGGTGAGCAGGGTGAGTGCATGGAAGGGCTGTCCTTGGGCATGGTATCATCTATTTAAGGGCTGCATACACTATAAAGGGCAGCAATCAGGCTTTGAAGGTTGGCGACCCACTTTGGGGTCATTTGGAGGAGGTTTTTGAGTGTGGATGAGCCACACTAATATTCTGAAATGTATTATAAATTTACAGCCTTACACTCAACCCAAAAATCAAGTTTTTCATTGATTATTTGGCAAATAATTTGATATATTTTATGCTATTTTTTTAGAAATTAGAAATAATATTTTGGAGCTATTTTCAAGGCATCTACAACAATATATGTTATTTTAGCTTGTTAGGGTTTAAGGATAAATCTGAAAATTAATATTTTGATGTTGGAATAGTTGAATAAATTCTTTGTTTGACAAAATAACCCTAAAAGGGATATTACAGTGGTATCAGAGCCAATTTCTTAGCCAGTTGTGGGAAATGAGGGTTTCATGTCAATCATTGACATGGACAGGGCTAGGCTTGAGAAGTTAGCTCGGGCACAAGAATAGATGAAAGAAGTGATAGACGAATTCCTTCAAACAGTGAAGGATATGAGGGTAGATAAAGTGTAGGTTTTGGCAAGCAACACCGTGGATATGGGTATGGGATCTACACCTAAGCCCAAGGTTGTAGTATCCCTTGGGTAATATGACCTCAAGTTGTTGCTTTAAACCCTCAAGGAATATTGTCAAACGCTTTGCATAAAATGTTTGAACTTGTTATGAATGTCTGATTGCTTGTAACTTGATAATTTTATGTTAATAATAGTGCTTTGAATGATACAATTTGATTGACAATGACAGCAAGAAAGATATGCAACAATCTACAATGTTTTCAAGGCACATAAGTATTTAAATCTGGAAGAGGCATTTAGTCAAACAATTCACATGCAACTTCAAATTTGCTTCAGACTAATCCTTCTTCGATTGAGCATACAATAGTGTAGATTACAAGCTTGATTGTATATGAAATCAAAACTATTTTGCAATATAATGAATCCCTATCCAAGCTGTAATGGCTGCCACTACTTCAGACTAATATTCAGACCTTATAATCATGCATACAAGTTGAAATGCTGATATGACCTTGATTGGAAGAGCTGGTAATGATCAATAGACCCCACGAATGCTAGTTCCGATTTTTATCTGATTTTTGGATGTCTTCTTGAGTGAAATTACCCTCCTTGAGTGAAGCTGCCCCTGCCCTATCAATGGAACCTCCAACATAAATTATTGCAGCTGTATACCTCCTTCATTTGACTCTTGAAATGGTTGCTAGGATGGTAGGAGTCAAATGCATCAATACCCACAACTATGAAGTGTCTCAATGATGAGATAGCAACAAAAATACCATTCCCATGGAGTCGTCCCTGCTCTTGTATGACAATCCTCAGTAATAAATAATTGCAGCCTTGAAACACCTCTAATTTGTTCCTAAAATGATCTCCAAGCAGCCACAAAGAGTTTGAGCCAATGCCCACAAAATTCGGATGCAAGGATGTGCCAATACGAACCAAAATATGAGCATGTGTATGCAGATTGAAACCCTCCAATCGTTGAAAATAAGCTCTAATGAAAAATCTGTAAATTCTCCAATGTAGCATAAATTGGACCTTTAAATGAAGCCCACAATTAGGCAATAATATCAGCTGATAGTTTCACAGCCACAAAATTGTACAACCTATGAGAGTTTTCATTCTCAAAGGCTCAATAATCGCAGAGACCTTAGTTGGTTTCTTCTCCAAGCAAAACACTTCGAAATACATATCAATTCCTGGATGAAAAGAAGCTTCGCTGACCCCCCCTTAATATACTTTTTTCATGCGCTGGTTGATCCCCTTTGAGAGCTTTTTTAATCATTGAATATCATTTAAAATAATATTAAATGTGTGCATATTGACTTTATTAAATAATTTAATATTAAACTTCCAAGTCAATATTAATTAAAGTACTTAAAATCACTTAAATGAAGTTCATGGTCCCATTGCACATAAAGTGATTTTTAATACCTTATATTATAATTGCACTTTATAAATAATTATTAATAAATTAATCACTTTATTAATAATTAAAATAACATAACTCTACAAATAATCATTATATCTCAATTCCGTCTGAACCTGGGAGTTAACCATTGTGTCCACTGTGCATGCAACTGTCTTACTAAAAATAGTAAGGGTCCCTCTCTATCAACCACTAACTCACTATAAATAAAAAATCTCTCATTATTTAATTAAACCAATTGTGCAAGGGATCGACACTGCAATCATAGCATGTTCAGGTGCCCTACTATAAATAGAAACCTTGACTCCCTGAAATGGTAACTTACTATAAATATTAAGTGTGAACTAAGTCAAACGAAGGCCAAACCTGAACTCAAAAGCACCTTGAAGAAGAAAACACACCCTGATGACTGCCAAGAAGGACCCTCTAACCAACTCCATTAGCCTACGAGGGTCAAATGATAGGCTAATCCTCCAAACTCTAATGCTTGTGAAAATGGGGATATTACAAAGGTTCTCCCAAAAGAAGCCACTTCATGGAAAGAGAAGGAACGACCTTCCTACAAATACGATTTGTTAGCATCATATGGAGAATATATGACTTATCCACCCCCTTTTCAGAAGATGAGTTTTAATGAGCATATCTCTTGGAAAAAGCATAGAGAAGGTTCCAACAAAGGACAGGCAACCATGTAGAATGGAACAAAGAGATAGGAAACGTTACACTACCTACTTTTGATGGTGCTGCAAATAATTCAACTAGGGCTTGGATCAATAAGGTGGATACATACTTTTAATTGTATCAATTAAGGGAAAATGATGCCTCGTCATTAATCATTTTACATTTAGGAGCTGTCCATGAATGGTGGCATCAAGGGTTGGCAACCCTAGGGCACAACACCATTGAGACCTATGAGGAATTTTTGAAAAAAACCATTGATAGGTTTGAGAAGGCAGATTTGGATTTGCATATCCAAGATTTGACCCACTTGCAACAAGGGCACTATTTAGAAAATTACATTGCAGAATTCCAGAGGATATCCACCTTGGTTAACGATGTATTAGAGATTAGGCTCACAACATGGTTTATTGAAGGGTTATCTCAATCTCTTAAAGGTTTGGTTAAGGATTTTAACCCTCCTTCCTTACAAATGGCCATTCAAAGAGCCCAAGATTGTGAGTTCACAGCCCCTATTGTGCAAAATCTGCCCTTCCTAAGGCAAAAGAACATCGCTTTACCTTGTATGGAGCATGAGGAAGGAGGGCAAGGCAGCCTAGGGAGACAACTCATAAATTGGCAAAATCAGACCCTAATGTGCAGGAAAAAGGGGATTGCCAGCAAGGAGAAAGGCATACAAAGAGGCTGCAAGTGAATTCAAAGACATTCCCAAATCAGAAAATGAGTTTCCAGCCAAAGGAAGGACACTTGGAAGGGCTGCAAATGAATGACAACAGTATAAAAAGATCTAAAACAACCCTTAAAACAATAGAGCAAGCTACAAATATTGATGAAGGCAAGGTGGGCACCCTAGCAACAATAATCGGAATTCCTAACTGCCATCCATTTAAGGTTAGAGGAGTTTTGCAAGGCAAAAAAGTCACCATACTCATAGATAATGGGGCTACACATAATTTTGTTGACTAGTGATTGGCTACAAGGTGTCACTTGAGCACCACTTCTTTTGAGGGTTTCAAGGTAACTCTAAGAGATGGATTTTCTATTCCTTGTCATCATAAGATTTCAAATTTAAAACTCACTTTGGGGAAGCAAAAGGTTGAAGGAGAATTCCATATGATTGATGTTGGAGAGGTGGATGTGATTTTGGGGGTACAATGGTTGGACTCCCTTGGAGAATACACGCAAAAAGTTTAAACTATGAAGCTGAAATACAAAATAGCAGGTAAGGAAATGAAAATTCGAGGATTGAGCAATTGGGCACCCTTGGTTGTGACTTCAAAAAGAATGGAAAGAGCCTTCAACAAAGGGCAGGTTATATGGGCAGCCAAATGTTTTGTTAAGGACATGAATGCTGATTTGGGACAGCCACCTATTCATAAGGATGTTCAATTCCTTCTTGACAAGCATGCTAAGGTTTTTGTTGGCATTCCCCATGAACTGCCCCTGGATAGAGGATTTGAGCATATCATTGAGTTGGAACAAGGTACTAAAGTGGTAATCACTACTCCTTATCGCCATCCAAAGATTTTCAAACAAGAAATAGAGAAAGCTATTCACGAACTTCTTGATATGGGTCACATAAGACCTAGTTCTAGCCCCTTTGCTTCTTCAGTAGTGCTTGTGAAGAAGAAATATGGATCTATGAGGATGTGTATTGATTACAAGTTGCTAAATAAGAGAACAATAAAAAATAGGTACCTCATACCTAGGATTGATGAGCTACATGGATCGGTTTTCTTTTCCAAGATTGACTTGAAAACAGGCTACTACCAAATCCGGGTAAAAAATGAAGATGTGCAGAAAACAACTTTCAGGTGTCATTATGGGCACTATGAATTTTTGGTGATGCCTTTTGTGTGTTAACCAATGCCCCCGCCACATTCCAATCTTGCAGGAATCATATATTCAGATAATACTTAAGGAAATTTGTCTTGGTTTCCTTAGATGAAATTCTTGTGTGTAGCAAGACATGGGAGGAGCACTTGCACCATTTGGACACGGTTTTAGGGGTGTTGGAACAGCAAGCCCTCTTTGCAAAAAAATCAAAATACGAATTTGCTACTTCTAAAATTTTGAATTTGGGGCACGTGATCAATTCCCAAGGAGTTCATGTAGACCAACAAAAAATTCAAGCCATCTTGGATTGGCCACCCTCTACTACTCTCAAGCAATTGAGGTGTTTCTTGGGATTATGCAGTTACTACAGGAGGTTTGTGAAGGGTTTCTCTCAACTTGCTGCCCCTCTCACGGATTTGACAAAGAAAAATGCTTTCAGTTGGTCAAAAACAGCTTTGGAGGCATTTAAAAAAAATTTAAAAATCATGAATTTTGGCTCTGTCTTGGCTGTTCTGGATTTCACCATTTCATTTGTATTGGGATGTGATGCTTCAGGGGAAGGTAAAGGGCTGTCCTAATGCAAAATGGACACCCAATTGCTTTTGAAAGAAGAAACTAAAAGAAATTGAGAGGAAATTCTCAATTTATAATAAAGAGATGTTAGCCATTATGCATGCTTTGTCTAAATTTCATCTATACTTGATTTGTGGGAAGTTTATTGTGAAAACTGATCACAATAGTTTGAAATAGTTTCTCACACACGCTGATTTGAATGATAGACAACAAAAATGGGTAAGTTGCAATCTTATGATTTTGACATTGAATATGTGAAAGGAAAAAACAATGTTGTCGTTGATGCGTTGTCTAGGAAGCCTCTTTTGTGTGTTATGAATGGTATTACAGCGGATTGAAATGTTGTCTTAACTGCAGGATATGTCAAAGATACCTTGGCTACAACTGTGATGGAAGGGAGCATGAACGATGAGAGGTATGTAGTGGTGGATGGACTGATTTTATACAAAAACAAAATTTATTTGACACCAAAATCCAAGCTTAAGACTCAAATCTTAAGGGCTGTTCATGATGCACCTATGGCGGGGCATCAAGGGTATTTTAAGACCTACAAAGAGGTAAGAGGAAGGTTCTATTGGAAAGGTCTAAAATGTGAAATGCTTCAATATGTTAGGGAATGCATTGTTTGTGAACATAACAAAGGGGAGCACAGATTTCCAACTGGTCTTCTTCAACCTCTACCCATTCCTCAACAAAAATGGGAGAGTATTTCTATGGATTTCATCACGGGGCTGCCTTTGAGTCAAGGTAAGAATTCCATAACGGTTGTGGTGGATAGGCTTACCAAATTTGCTCATTTTTTTACATAACTAGCCCATTGTAATGCTTCTATGGTGGCTGATTTGTTCTTCAAAAAGGTGTTCAAGATTCGTGGATTACCCAAAAACATTGTTAATGACAAGGACAACCGGTTTATGAGCCTCTTTTGGCAAGAGCTCTTCCATTTGGTTGGCACCAAATTGACTCCAAATACTAACCACCACTCTCAAACATATGGGCAATCTAAAATTGTAAATAAATGGGTAGAGGGATATCTTCAAAATTATGTTTCAGGGCAACAAAAGGTATGGAATAAGTGGTTATACATGGCTGAATTTTGTTACAATACTGTTGACCATTTTTTGCCCAAAAGGCCAAAAATCGGTCCCCTTCTGTCTCTGCTGTTCTGGGCCATTTCATTTGTTGATTTTGCATGAATCTGGCGATTTCTACGGACTCTGCAGGTCCATTTCTACAGACTCTGCAGGTTTTCTACGGACTTCACAGGGACTTCTACGAACTCTGCAGGTGTAGTCTTTTGGCAGATGAAGAACCAGTTCAGAGAGTGCAAGGTTTTACAAAGCTTCTTCAGACTCTTGTCTGAAGAAATTCATAAGGAAAGAGAGCTCAAATGGTTCAAAGATGCTTTTTCTTAAGGTTGGAAGAGTGGTTCAATGACATAATCTTTCCAAAAGTTAGCATCTTTGAACCGTTGAACCATTGAACCGGTTCAACGTCTTGGTTCAAAGCCTTGGTTCAATCGGCGAAGTTCATTGCTTTGGTTCAATCAAATGGTTCATCGGCTTGGTTCAACGTTTTGGTTCAATGTTTTGGTTCAATCAGATGGTTCAATGCGTTGGTTCAACGCCTTGGTTGAATCGGCAAAGTTCAACGAAAAGTTCATCGGCAAAGTTCAAAGGCTCAGCTCAATTCAAATGGTTCAACGCTCGGTTCAACGTCTGCTTGAACCATTGAACCGGTTCAATCAATTGGTTCAACGGTTGGTTCAAAGGAGCATTTCAACCAAAAAAGTTTAAGCCTCCCGAAGGACAAGTGCCCTTGCGGAGGGCAGTTCTAGGTTCAAGAGCCCTTGCGGAGGGCAAGGAACACTTCCGAAAAGGCCACAAAGGTAAGATCTTTCGGAATTTTGTTAAGGCAAAAGGCATAATTCCTTTGGACTTTTTGTCCGAAGGAAAAGTGCGAAGGAATTTGAAAAAACTGCAAACAGAAATCCCGAAGAAAAGACTAAGGCATTGAACGGATTCTTTCGGACTTTCATCCGAAGGAATTCCTTCGGACAAAAAGTCCGAAGAAATTCGGAAGAATGCCATGGAAAGAAAGCCGAGAAAATTCCGAAGGAAAGCAAAGGGGCAGAAACATTTCTTGCGGACTTTTTGTTCGCGGGAAAATTGTCCATGGAAAAAGCCCGAAGGAGCAACCAGCCCAAAGGGTATGTGCCCTTGCGGAGGGCTCTCGTCGAGGAAAATCTAAAGGGTGACGGACCCGCAAACGTCAATTTTACACCAGGAAAAGCAAGAGTGCGGAAGGCGCCAAGTGGCGAACGCAGAAGGATTTGACATGCTTTTCTAGAAGCAGCGGAACGTGCCACGTGTCCCCTGCAAAGCTCGGCGAAATTCGACATGTGTCAACATTCACGGTCTCTCCCTTTTGTCCCGCGAGAACTATGGTGGGCCCCGGACGAATTGCTAAAGGGAGCGGAAGCTGCCACGTGTCCTCTTCCGCATGACCTTCAAAGGGTGCCTAAAGCTTCTATGAGTCAAGCGGATGCTGCCACATGTCCTGTCCGTTTTACAGCAGAACGCGCCACGTGTCACTTATTTGAAATCGGTGAAAAGTGGCCAAGGCAAGCAGGAAGAGCCCAAGGAACGTGACGACCCACCAAAAGGTAGCCCCTTAGGGCCAAAGGAGCCAGAGCGCAGAAAGCGCCAAGTGGCAACCGCAGGAGGCTTTGACATGTTTTCTCTAAAAGAAGCGGAACGCACCACGTGTCCCCTGCAAGGCTCGGCGGAAGCCGACAAGTGTCAGCGCCCGCAGTCTCTCTTTTGTCCCGCGAGAACTGTGGTGGGCCCCGGACGAATTGCTAAAGAGAGCGGAAGCCGACACATGTCCTCTTCTGCAGGACCTTCAAAGGGTGCCTAAAGCTTCCATGAGTCAAGCGGATGCTGCCACGTGTCCTGCCCGTTTCACAGCAGAACGCGCCACGTGTCACTTATTTGAAAATCAGCGGAAAGTGGCCAAGGCAAGCAGAAAAGAGCCCAAGGAACGCCTCGACCCGCCAGAAGATAGACCCGAGGGCTGAAGGAACCAGGATGAGACAAAGCACAGGAAAAGACAAAGCAATCCAAGTGGCGAGGAGAGGCGAGTTATTGCTAGATGGTCATCAAACGGAGCAAACAGTGAGCGGCGTGCCCTGCTTTCTCCATTTGACATTTATGAGTGGACAAACCGCAGTCTGTTTGCAGGAAAAGAGGCGCAGTGCGTGCTCTCGAACGCCAAAGTCAAGATCGGCGATTACACAGCATGGTTCCAGCAGGCCTTTTCCAGAAGAATGACATCAGCAACAGTGACTTCCTCTTCCCGATGCTCTCAGTGCACATGGGCCAACCAAAAAAGAGCGCCAAAGTCTTTTCCAGGAAGGGCCAAGTTCTCTTCCTCTTTTTATATATTGTAAAAATTTCTCATTGGGATCAATCTCCCAGCCTTAAGGCAAAACTCTACCCAAAAATCTCTCGGGCTTGTAAGGTAGAGCTCTACCAGATTTTACCTTGAATCAGGACTTAGCATTTTTACCTCTATCTGGACTTGCACTTTAAAGTATATGTCTATGTTCTTTTGTGTTAAGTCATTGTCTTTCATGCTTTTCACAGATCGATTACAGCATATCTAGTGCATTGTGAAGTCTCTTTTCTGCAGGTCTGCCAGAAGTGTCTATAGCAGGAATATAGGCGCATGTGAATAGGCTGCCCAAGTGTATCGTAGAGCACCTTTGGTAGTTCCTTCCTCCGTGTATCTCTACGGACCCCTGACTCACTGAAACAAGAGTTTCCCACGTCAGATGAAGTGTATAGGCGCTTCTTCTTGGTGAAAAGTGTATGTTCGCGCTGAGTGGGTCAACATTTTCTGGTGTATCACCTTTTCGTTTTTTAGGCTTAGGTTCTGTTTTCAGCATCTCTCTCCCTTTTCATCCCCCCTTTTTTACATTTATTTGTTAGCAGTAGGAAATCAGGGCCTAAAAGATACATTAGAGGGAGCTAGCCCTTATCTAGAGACTCTCCCTTCCAGCTTCGCCGGTCCCATAGGGGAGGGGAGTTTTCATTGTTGCGTGTGGAAGGCAGGAGCTCGGCCTCCTGCCAAGGGTGCAATCCACTACGTCAACAAATACTACATACCATATGTCAATAAGTATGTCTCCTTTCAAGGCATTATATGGTTATGAAGCTTTTTTTTTCCTTGATCTAATTTGGAGTGATAGTAGAGTACCCTAGGTTGTTGATTTGGTCTAAGAAAGCACAAAATTTTTAGATCAACTAAAAATGAACCTACAACAAGCTCAAAACCAACAGAAATCTATTTTGATAAGCAACAAAAGAAAACGCATTTTGAGGTGGATGACATGGTTTTTATAAGATTGCAGCTCTATAGGCAATCTTCTATCAAACAAAGTGGGGTAGAAAAACTAAAACCTCGGTTTTATGGTCCCTACAAAATTCAAGGAAAGTGGGTGAAGTGGCTTATGAGTTAGAGCTACCGGAAAATAGCAAAATTCACAATGTTGTTCATGTTTCTTGCTTGAGGAAAGTACTTGGGCAGCACATTACTCCCTCCATTGATCTACCACCCCTTGATGAAGAGGGTAAGCTTGTTCTAATTCATGATTCTATTGTGGAGGTGAGGGAATTGAATACTTGGTTCGTTGGAAAGATTTACCTTTTGAAGATGCTACTTGGGAGGGGCAGCCATCCTTCAACATCCTAGCTTGCAATTGCTTGAGGACAAGCAATGATGAGAAGGGAGGATTGTGTCTCCCTTTTCAAGTTGAGACATGAAGACCCTTAGCTTATAAATTTGTTTCCCAATAAGCTAAGGGGTGAATAGAGAGAAGGGGAAACAAGAGTGTTATTTGCATTTTTTTTAAAGGACACTTTATGTTTTTTATTTCACTTGAAAGGGGACCTTTAAGGGTATTGATTGTTCAAGTGATTTATAAAAAAGATCATAAGGGAAGGGTTTTTTAAGGTTCTAAAGTTATTCTCCCTTCTCAATTTTGGGTGCTTCACTTGGGAAGACTATATAAGGCAAAAGAAAAATCATTTGGAAAGGTTCATGACTTTTTTGATAATTATTTTTCTTGAAGTCTAAGCACGAAAAGCTTGGCTTGTACTTGGAGGATGGAAACCCTTCAAGGAATCTGAAACAAGGACAAAAACCTTTGATTTCAGACCTAGGGCAACTTCACCAAGAAGTTGTATTGAGTAGATTTGACAACAAAAGGGTGTTTTCAACACCAAGTGATACTTTGTAGGTGGGCGAACCCCTTGGTGAGCTGGGCGAGTACATGGAAGGGTTGTCCTAAGGCACTGAATCACCTATTTGAGGGTTGCATACACTACAAAGGGAAACAATCAGGCTTTGAAGGTTGGCGACCCACTTTGGGGTCATTTGGAGGTGGTTTGTGAGTGCGGATCAGCCACAATAATATTCTGAAATTTATTATAAATTTCCAGCTCTACACTTCACCAAAAAATCAGGTTTTTGGCTAGTTATTTGGTAAATAATTTGATATATTTTTTGCTATTTTTTTAGAAATTCGAAATAATATTTTGGAGCTATTTTCAAGGCATCTACAATAGTATATGTTATCTCAGCTTGTTAGGGTTTAAGGATAAATATGAAAATTAATATTTTGATGTCGGAATGGTTGAATAAATTCTTTGTTTAACAAAATAACCCTAAAGAGGACATTACACTGCCCAAATCAATTTTTGGGCTGCCCTTGGCAATCAAGTCTCCTTTCAACCTTCCCAAAACATAGATGACAAAAATTAGAATTTATTATGCTCACTGATTGCCTTATAGAGTGTTCTAATTTGGGAATAAGGGACTACATTTGATGTCTTGTGGCAGTCTTATTTTCAATCTTCCTCATGCTCATGAAACATCCTTCTAACATGTTAGAAGAAGAAGGGGCCTCTTTATCACTCGAACCATCCAAAACAACCACATTACCTGTCACTTTGAGTTTTAACTCCATGGTTTGATAGTTTTGAGTGTACTTACCAAGTGAGTGCAACCATTGAACACCAAGGACCATATTGGTCTCCCTTATGCCAACCACATAAAATCATCCTCCACAACCTACTCTTGTTTGGAAATTACCATATCCATTGTATTGATTTTAGCCTTGGTTAGTGTTCTCACTAATGAACCTTCACATGAAGCAAACATGTTAGAAATAACATTAGTGTTTAACAACACTTTTACAATTATGTCATCATGTTTTATCTTAATCTGGCAGTAGTGTGCCCTTTCTCTCTCCCAATTTCTCCTTGTGGTGAGAAAACCACTACTATATGTTTGGACCATCTCCATAGTGTTGGAAAGTGACAAGCTCACCTTCTTAGTGCCCATGCTTACCAAGATGACTAATAACTTCAAGGAATACAAACTGAAAATATCAAAAACAACAGCTACCTTGATCCTTGTTTCATGATATTCCTTGTCTACTTCCTTCCTCATGTTGGCCCTATATATGATGGCAACATTATGTTGATGGAGCTCACCTGGGTTCCATAGCCATGAGGGGTATTTGTCATGCCCTTTCCTTGAACTTACTTGAAAGACTTCTTGTTCTCCTTGAGTGCCCCTTACCTCCACCTAAAAGATAGCACAAGCTTTGCAACCAAGGTAATGAGAGAACGAATCATGAAGAGAAAACATTGAATGCTTACCACATTGACAACTCAATTGTTTGCCCATCAAGAAATTTAATTCTCCTTCCTTTATATGCAAGGTGCACCCTTCGTCTTTCCTTCTTGGCATCACTCCTTCAATGGAAATCTTTGCTATGTCCCTTTTTGTTGGGACTTGTGCTTCCTTAGCAAGACATAAAAACAAGTGTTTCCTCCAAGCTTCTTCTTGCAATCTGAAATTAGGCAAGGAAAACAATGCATGAAAAGAGACAATACAAAAACTTTCTTTCTTGGGATAACTTTCTATTATGAGGTCCCTGTTCATGCTTCCTTTTTGACCTTTTGTAGGCTCATGAAGTTGTTGAACTTCTCTTTGCTTCAACCTCGGAAGTTATGATTTTTTTGTAACTTTCCCATTAATGTCAACCATTTGCAAACCCATTGGTTGCTCTATAGTTTGTTGGAACTCCTTACTTGGTTGCCCTTGAATTTTTGGTTCTTGTGGTTTAGAAATTTCGATCATTGATTGCCCTTTACATGTCTGAAAATTATTTATTGGCTGCTCTAAAACTTTTGATTTTTGCTCAGAATTTTCTGATTGTCCTTCTTTTGGTGGCTGCCCTTCAACTCTAGTTTTACATGCCCTTCATTTTCCTAAATTTTTTTATTTTAATTCCAGCTGATTGTCCGTTATAATAGACCCACAATTGACTGAATTTTGGCATCCAAACTTCAAATGTCCTTCTCTTGGTGGCTGCCCTTCATCTTCAGTTTTACATACCTTCACTTTTTTTGAAAATTTTTATTTAAATCCCAGCTGATTGTCCATCATAATAGGCCCACAATTGACTGAATTTTGTTGCCCAAACTTCAAAGGCCCTTCACTTGGTGACTGCCCTTTGAATTCAACCTTAGCTGCCTTCAATTTTCCTGAATTTTCTAGTTTAATTCACAGCTGATCGCCCATCACAAGAGGTCTATGATTGACTGAATTTTGGTGTTTAACAATCTTGTGGAGTGGCTGCCCCTTGTACAATTGGAAATTAGGCTCAGTTAATGGTTTTAAAAACTGCCTTTCATCCAATTGGAAACCCTTGCTTGGTGCCCTTAGTGACTTGGTTTTGATGGCTCCACCTTCTTACAAAACTCATCGACGATTCTCTTAAAGAATTCCTCATGTGTCCCAATGATGTTGTGCCTTTGTGTTTCCCATCCATGATGCCACCATTCATGGGCAACCCCATCCAAATGTTGGATGACAAAAATTGGGGCTTCCCTTCTATCCCTACGCCTCAAATCAAGGTATTCACTCACCTTGTCCACCCAAGCTTTCACCGTAGTACGTGGATCACCATCAAAAGTTGGAAGAACTATCTTCCCTAAGTCGTCATGTGTAGCTATGTGTCCATGGTGCCCTTTGCCATATCTCAAACCTAGCCAATACTTGAAGTTCTTTCTCTTTTTGTATTTTGGTGCAAGTGTCAAGTACTCATCATAATCTTCCATTAAACCCCAATGAACCAAAGCCCAGTCCTTCATCTTAAGGAACTGATTCTCACGATCTTGGGCCTAAATAAGACTTTCAATCCTTCCCTTGTCCATATTAATGTTTGATATAAATCTTGAATCCTACATATAGCCAAGATATAGCTCTAATACCACTGTAATGTCCCAAAATGGAACAATTAGGCAAAGTTAGGGTTATCTAACAAACCGTACCTAATCCAAAAATTCTTTCCTTCAAGGAATCTAAAAATACAAATTCAGCCAATAACACACTTCATAAAATGAAGCAATATTTAGCAATTTCCTCCACCAAACCCTTAGGCAATTAGGGCAAATATCAGATTTGATACTTCTAGCCCTCCAAAAAACATGAACTGAGCTTTGTATTGCAACCACTAATTATAGAAGTCACAATAGTCACTCAAAAGTTGAAACTCATAATCCTGGAATTTATTAGTGCAAAATTAAAGCGGAGTTTCATAAATTCACAACTTTCACAATACTTAGAATTTCAATGCAAGTGATAACTCAAAATGATCACAAAAATAGTAGCTATCAAACAAAATTAGAATCAAAATTTTTTCATCATGAAAAGCCCACCAAAAGTTGTTCCAAAATTCTCAAAACCCTAGTTCACTGCTGAAATAATATAATAAATTTATAATATTATCTAAGGCACAAAATCACCCTAAATCATGTGCAAATCAACCCTCAAACAATTCGCCAAGATGGAATGAATTGCTAAAAATACCTCTAAACCCTAGAAGAGGATTCTGAAGCCAATTAGCCCTCTTGAGAGTGATCGCCACTCCTATGAATGGCTTCCTAGATCAACTAATCTCCTCAAATCAAGCTCGCCCACCTCTTTGACCTGCAAATTACCAATTTTCAGCTCTCTATAGGGTTTGAAACAATCCTTGATAAAGGTGGTGTCCAAAAACACCCTTGTAGGTTCAGTTGCTTGCAACCATGCAAATCTGAAGCACAATCACAGCCTTTGAATAGAGCTGTCCTGAATGTAGGAATGGATGTTTTCTGTAAATACCATTGCTGAATTGGCCTTTAATTTTCTATTTTGGGCACTTAGTAATTTTGCTTGTAAAATTATTCTTGGTTGGTAAGTGTTTTCAGTTTGTCTTTCACCTTGAATGATGACGATGAAGTGCTTATAATGTCTTTAACTAACAATGCACAATGTCTCTAATTGAAATGAGAGTGTTATGCAAGATATACTTTGATTTGTTAATGAAATAAGATAGTTGATATGCATCTACAGCTAATAGACATTTAATCAAACATTTGACATGCATCTTAACTATGCAAAGTACACCTACAACAAAGAAGCATTTTGACAAACATATTGTATGCAACCCAAAATTCTTTATAAAATAGGGATGTAATGCAACACTTCTTTTTGGTATTGCAATGTTCATGGATGATTACAAATGAATGCGAATGTCACCTACAACTAGTAGGCATTTCTACAATCACTTGGCATGCATAATATTGATTGAAATGATTGCTACAACGAGGCATTATAACAAATACTTGCTATGCAAACTTGTGATCTCCCTCTCCATATTTATATGATGCACAAACTGATTGCAATCTGATTACAATGATATGCCAAGACTTGGCATTCATGGGCAAGATTGATTACAATGCAAAAACTATTTTCTGAAACAATGTAAGATCCCTGATGGATCTCTTCTAATGAACTGCTGTAATTTTTTTGTATTTTCTTTTGGAATTTTGTGTTTTTCTTTGTTTTTGGTTTTTTGACGAATTTTGCAAAATAGAAATAATTGAAATGCGTATACATAAACAAGTCTGGAAATTAAATCTAAGTACAATCGATATCCAGATTTGAAGGAGCAGAATTTATTAATATTTAATCTAAACTAGCTGATTACAGAAAGCTAAAAAATCCAGGTGGAAAGCAATGTTGAATAGCCAACCTGAATCGCTGAACATTCACTGAGAACAGGGCAGAAAGGTGACCAGCTAGTTATCTCCAAGATAGAAGCGCTATTGGGAACAATGATGGCTGTCAAGTACAGTCGTACGGAATTCCAGTTCACCAAAGACAACAACGCCAAATCTTCCACAGCTGAGATCGCCCCCCGGGGCCCTTTTCAAATGCTGCGCTCTTTCCAAAGACCCACCAGCACCTTGCCAAAGAGGAGTGACAAATCGCCAAGCCCAAAATATAGTCGAACCTCCTTGTGGGGGCTACGTCCCACAAGTCTTGCGATTGGGGTTTGCGTCCCAATGCTCCACGCTACCAAGCGCACCTTCTCAAGAGAAAAATAATATGATAATTGGATGTCCTCTCCCCTCCCTTCAAACGCCTCTTATAGCATTTTTCACTTTATCTGATCCCCGAAAAGTGGACCAAGGGCGCTTAAGTGAAAATTATAATAATTTCCTTTTAAGAGGCTGTGTATAGAAAATAATGCCTTTTTTCAACTTAACAGAAATCCGTGCCCCGAAAGGCTCTGACTTATGAATGAAATATTTAGGAAAGTTCGAGACCTTTCCAACGAGCTATTACACTCTAGTACACGCATCCCGAAGAGGCCAGAAACACCTTATAACCCCAAATTGGCTATAACTTAGCCTTATTTTAATTAAAAGACGGAAACTCGGTAATATTAAAAATATAACCAAAGTAACCAAGAAATGCCCAACCGACCCCACGAACTATGAAAACAACTTGTCACCTGTCTGTGACTGGAGCCGGAAATCAAGGAACCACTGGCAGTCTCCTCCCTAAAATCTAGGGATGCTCTTAAAAACTAGGGAACAAGCCCTATCACCCTGAAACTGCACCCCCGAATAGAATCTCATGGAGTCCCAATCCTGGGCCTGACCAAGTCTCCTAAAAAATAGGAGTAACCTCCACAAATGTAGGAACTACCTCCCAAGAACAAGAAATGTCTCCCAACTGATCAATACCCTGCCAGAGCACCAAGTCCAACACTGAATAACCAAACTGGGTCTCTGTACCATCCTGTCAACCTACAAGACCCCATAATAGGCTGACTCTCATGTCACTGCAAGACTGGACTAGAGTGGTGACATGACAAACAATTACAAGGCTGCCTTATCAATGATTTGACTGAGTTAGCTATATGCAAACTAGTATTAGAATGAACCTGGAAATGTTGTCATCCACTGGAAAACCATTGTGAGGTCGTCTTGTAGCAAATAAAGGTTTCTTCATCAATTTCAAGCATCAACATCAATCTCAGACCTGGCCGCCCCTATTGCAATTAATTTCAGCTCCAAAGTCAAGGCGTTTTTGCCCTAGGATGAACACGCCATGAGTACAAGATTGTAGCACTTGCAAATGGAGGATTTTACGGCTCTAGATGTTGTTGTGTACAGCCCAACAAGGCTGTAATTAACATCAATGATCAGCAGACATGTGCATTTCAACTTTCTATGTATAAACCCTTCAAGAACCTTGTAAAAACTCCTCCAAGATTGTTTCTTGAATGATGTGCAAGATAGCTCTATAAACCCTTGTCTAAACTTCTGTATCCTTCACCAATGAAGCTCAGTGTTGACTCTTGGATGAAGCCAATTTCACAAGGAATCCTTCGGAAGATCTTTCACAACCTCAGGGATGCAATATCAATGAGAGATTTCATTCTCAATGATCAAGAATTGTAGAAATTATAGAAACCCTAGGTTTCTTCTTCTCCATAGCAAATCAACAAAAGACATAAAAGTAATATGATCCCCTAATAGCTTTGGTTGATCCCTTTTTATAACTTCTCATGAAGAGGTCAATCCTCTAGAAGCCTCCATTTTTAATCATTTAAAATAACATTAAATGAGCATTTAAACTTTATCAAATATTTTCTTGAAGTGGTCGCCCAAATTAATTAATTATTTGATGTGCTTTAAGTCATTAAATGGCCTCCTTTAAACATAAAATTATAATATAACTTTATGATATGTTTTTAATGATTAATTATTATTAAAGTCACCTTTAATAATAATTAAATGATATAACTTGCACATTAATCCTTAATTCACCAGGGCAACTGAAAACTGGGATCAACACTGAATTCATGACATGTCCAGATGCTTTACTATATATAGAAACATTGGACTCGACTGGCAAGATGACTTACTATAAATAGTGTGTGAAATTGAATCTCGAATCACCAAATGAAAGTCAATCCTGAACCCAACTGAATTCGAGAGAAGAAAACACTCAGGTAACTGCTAAACAGTTCCCTCTAACCATCTGCATTAGCCTACGAGGGCCAAATAATAGGCTAATCTACCAAGAAGCTAAAACAAGCTAAAAAAGGGACATTACATTTTCGTTCCCAAACCCTTGTCACACTTGAAGGTTTTTGTCCTCAAGTTGTAGTAATCAAGCTTGACATACTTGATCAACAAATTTCATATCCAAATTGCATAATCTTTTCAAATGAGCCTTTTCTTTCCTTTTATATCTCTCTAAGTGTGGCATCCAAAATAAGGTGGGAGAGTTTACCTTTTTCTTTAAAAAAATATATTATAAAAAGATTCTTTATAAAAGCACTTTAGGTCTTAAGTGACCATGACCCTTAGAAAGGTCCCAAAATTAGATAATAAAGTGCTTTATCATAAAATGCTCTTGAAGTTCACAAATGTTTCCCTTTTTCTTTTCTTCCCTTAGCCTTTTTAGGAACAATTCAAGGCTAAGGACTTATGCAAGTTTATACCAGAAATGAGGATATTACAAACTATCTATGATATCATGCAGAAAAGGAAAGTGAAAACTGTCAAATCTTGGGCAAAACTGTTAGTAATATCTAGAGGTAAAGAAAGTAACTACCCAAAATGATGAATGGGCAAATATTATATGTTTTTATGAGCTCATGGAAGTTGAAGGGACACTCCTAGAAACTAGGGAAGTCAAAGAAATATTCTTAGAGGACAGAGGAGTCAGTTTTTAAAAGAAAATGCCAAGGGAAAAAATGGAGAAGAATCAGGGTTAGAAAGAGAGTTAGAGAGGAACAAAACTCTCCAAGAATAGAACAAAGAGTTGTTTTAGTCTAGGAGGAACTATATGAGAGTCTAAATCTTCTTCATGTAATGTAATAACCCTATATAGACATGGGAGAGTGTGTGCATTTAGTTCTTTGTAACATTTTTATGAAATCAATGAAGATGATGCATTGTGTCAAGTCTAAGAGTAATGTGCTCAAGTGTGTCCATGAATGAGTGTTCAGCCCAGGCAACACAAAATTAAAGGTTGACCTTAATTGGTTACCCTTTCTATGCTTGCACCAATTGGTATCAGGATCAGGTGTTCCTTGAGGGTTGAGTGTGTAAGGCTCTTGTATGAGTCAGTTGTAGGTTGTGAAAAAGAAGTTTGTTGAGTGAGCTGCAAGTTGTGCAAAAGAAGCTTGAATAGTAGTGGGGATGAGTTTGTTGCAGGTGTGAGAGAAGTCCTGCATGTGTAGAGTTAGTTTGAGAGACTTTTTTTGAGTCTATTGCAGGTTGTGAAAGAGGAGCTTGTTGGTTGTGGAAAGATGGCACACAAAGGAGGAAGAGCGCGAGGAGTAGAAGACTTGACAGATGTTGAAGGAATTCCAAACAAGATTGGAAATGATGGACACTGCAAAAAAGCGGAGATGTTGCAGCTATGAGTGAAGATGATGAAGAAGAGATGTTGATGGGGGTGGATGGGGGTTGTCCCTACAATGAAGGTTAGATACTCTGGAGAGACCAAGCAATCGAAGGAGGTGATTTTAGCCAAAAAAATAGAACAATAAAGGTCAAGATGAAGAAAAAGGGTAAGGCCACTAGCAATGTTATTTTTTTGTGGTAAAGAGAGCCCAAATAAGCTCATGAAATGGATAGTGGAGTTAGAAATGTATTTTGAAGATGAGAGTATAGAAGACCCATGAGGGTAAATATTGCATGCAAGAAGTTGTGTGGACATGTAGCTATATATTGGAGAGATCTCCAAGAGAGAAGACAAGGAAAAGGAAAGAAGAAGGTAAGGCGCTGGGAACATATGGTTTCTAAGTTGATGGATCATATTGTGCACCCAAGAATGCATGTAGAGTGGCTGAAGAAGCTTCATATCTTGAAGCTTGAGAGAGAAGAGAAGATGAAAAAAAGGTTTGCTATGAAAGGCAATATGAGAGGGAAGTTGCCATGTGAACAGCTCAAGTCTACTTTGACAAGTAGCAAGGAGAAGGAAATGTGTTAGGAGGAGGAGGTTGTTTGGAAGGACTAAAAGAGAGTGAGGCTTCCATGTGATAAGCCCAAGTGTGTTTTCAAAAAAAAAAGGATGAAGGTTGTGAGTAGCTTATAAAGGAAGAAATCCTCATGGAAGAGGATGTGGAGGTGCTAAATTGTTCATCGGAAGGAGACCCATTAATTAGATGATGGGAAAGGATTTATGATAACCCATTAGTGAGAAGAGGTAGAATCATCCTTCGTTAATGAAAGCAATAAATTTGTTGTTTCTCTTTTGGAGAGAAGAAGGGTTGAGGACAACTAAAAGAAAGCTACATGTTTTCTTGAACAAAATAATAGAGGTGAATGAAGAAGGCAGCCATGAGGAATTGCAAGTTTCCATGAAGGAAACAATAGAGATGGTTAATGTGCAAGTTAATGCACATAAGGGGAGTATGGATGAAGACCAGCCATGTGAAGGAGAAGAAAGCATAAAGTAGAAACAAGAATGAAAGATAGCCATGGAGGTTGTTGATGTTGGGCCTTGGGAGTCCAAAATGTGCGTGGAAGCCATGACAGGAATGCCAGAAATGGAAAAGATTTGGACAACATGTCCTTGAAGCATGATGAAGAGCTGGAAAAAGTGATTGTGGGAAGTCTTGATCCCCTTAATATGTTTGTTTGATGTGCAGGTCCAGCAAAGGAGATGGAGATGGAGATGGTGGACGTGATTCTACTAAAAAGATTGAAGGATGAAAGTGGCATTGCATATATGAGAGCAGCCCATATAGATCCTAGAAGAGAGACTCTTATGAGTCAAGGTGTGCATTGTCATCATATGGACAAGGAGAGTGCAAGGTTCTTTGCACATGACATATAGGAGATGAAAGGAGGAGAATGCAATAAATCTGTAACTGATGCAAAGAAGATTAGCGAAGAAGAGGGAAAAGAGCAACTAGTTTATGAATCAGATAATAGAAATGAAGAGGTGTCAAAAGAGCAACAAAGTATTGTTTTGAGGAGCAGACAAAGGAAAGAGGCTTTGAGGAGTCTCAACTTGGTGGAAATCAAGCTAATGTTGTGAAAATGGAGGAAGCACCTATGGGAACTGTAAAATCTTATGTTTATTAAATGATTTGTGATTGTAACTAGTGTGCAAGTGCAAAATTGAAGAGAAAGGCGGCATTCAAAAAGGTCTTCCAAGTTGAAGAGAGTGAATTGCTTGAGTTCGCAAGAGGCGAAGAGGAGTAGCTGGTTTGTATATCAGCTGAAGCATGTGAAGAAGTGAAGAAAGAAGAAGATTCTTTTAAGGCTCTTATAAATTAAGAAGCCACAAGTGAGGTGGTAGTGGCAAAGGGCAAAGCCGAGAAAGGAATGGCAGCCATGAGAGAAGAGGAGCTGCAAATTGCGAAGAGTGACATAAGAAATAAACCAACAAGAAGTTGGATATTGAGTAAACAAAGCCAATATCAAAGTTTGAAATGTTTTAGAGGGGCAGTCTATATCAAAATTTAAAATGTGAGGAACAATGAAGAAAATGTATTTTCAGTATTTTTTAAGTAATTATGTGAAATGTCCCTTTCCCACTATTTATAAATTCTAAATTATTTTGTGAATTGTTTTTCCAGTTTTGGGTATCAATAAAATAATATGCAACAACATACAAGATTAATAAGCTAAACCCTACTAATAACACCAAGACCCCACAGATTTATTTATTTCAAGAAGCTAAAAATACAATGCAACTAAAGTCTTTTATTGTAATGCGTTGAATACTCATGAATTTTGATGACAACAGAACTGGGTGTTGAAATAACACATACAAAATACTTGGTTATATAATATGCTATGTACAACCCACGTTTACTATGGACATATAGAAAAAAACACTCATTACAAATTTGTATTGAACATTTGATCATAAATACAACTGACAATAGGGTACAAAAGTATTGTAACAATGGTATAGATCATTGTAGCAGCCGTACAGATAATTGTAGCAGCGGTACGAATAACTATAGCAACGATGTAACAAACTAAAAAGGGAATAAATTTCAATATTTCTGCACAAATATGATCCCTAGATAGAACCACCACAACTAGAATTAAAGGGTTTTCATCCTCCAATCCTGCACACCAAAGGGTTTGGGTGAAAAGATGAACACAAAGGCTCAAGCTCTGTAATAGAGTTTGATTTCAATGAGTAATGAATATTAATTCTTTTTTAGCCCAGTTCTTTTTATAATAATCTTTTTAATCCCAACCCTAAAAGCGTTTAAAACACTTTAATAGAATATTAATTTTTGGTCCGCTTTATAATAATAATACATGTTCTTTATCCATGTTATAAAAAAATGAAGTGACTTAGGACCACTTACGATATTATTATTAAATCATTTTCCTAACTTTATCCCTTAGTTTATGGTAAATAAGGAATATGCTACAGTGTAATGTCCTCTTTTTGGGCCAAAGGACCAAATAAGGGTTTCCCTTAAAATCCACAAAATTTTGAATTCTGAAATTAGCAAAATCAACAAACCCTAGCTCAAAGATATGCCTCAAAAACATGCAATTTGCTTCCAAACCCTAGGCGCCAATGTGCAATAAATAGATAGGTAATTTCTAGCAATAATCTTGAGCAAATATCACATCAAAATGATCCAAAATAAGCCAAACTGAAAATATAAATTTTGTACCTTTTCACCCCTTGGATGTGGATGAAAATCAGATTTAACCTTGCTGAAAAATATCTGATTTTATGCATAAAACAATAGTTGAATATTTACCAATTCTTACTCAAACCTTTGCCAAAAATCATGAATAAACTATCAAAAATAGCCACACAAATTCAATGCCCTTTTTGGGCCTTCAAAGTGATCAAATACCACTCCAAACCTAGTCACCCTAGGTTAAAACTGCATATAAAAGTAGAATTCATATTTACCCTTCAACTAGGGTTTTAAACCCCTTCAAACATTAAACCCTCAATCCCAATCAAGTCGACACACTTAGAAAAATTCACACAATAAATATTAGCCACAAATCCACAATTTATGAAGTCAAACTCTCATAAAATCTGCCCAAAAATATAAATAAATCAAAATTTATTATTTATTTATTTATCTATTCAAAAAGTCTTTGAAAACTTTGACAAATCACATAGAAAGTCAACATCACACTTCAACAATATTCATCAAAAAATGGCAGCAATGAAACTACGTCAATTGGACTTCAAATTGTCCATGAAATCCACACAAACAAGTCACCAAGCAAGTCGCCCCACTCTAGGGAAATTATCAAATCCACCTTTGCAAGGTGGCATCAAAAGACACTATTTTGTTGAATAATCAACTCCAAAACTTGCAAACAATTATTGGGCATGCATCTCAATATTTCTTCAAGCATGAAGAATCACAATATCAAATTTCAACATATCTTTCAAAGAAGAACTCCACCGTGTACTTGTACCCTTCAAAGAGGGACGAACCACCTTGGGAAAGCCAAATACTTCTTTTTTACTCTCTTTGCCGACTTTTAAAATATCTCCTCTTTACCTTGATCACTTACAAACCGATATTTTCTTTTTACCAAAAATAATATTAAATTAATTGCCTAAATAATAAATAGTAATTAAAATTACTTTTAGGCAATAATCCAATAATTATTTATATTAAATATCTTAGTGGTAAAAATCACATTTATAAAATATTCTATTAATCAGCTAAAATTGTCTTATATAAGCAAATAATTAAAATCACTATTCGGGCAATTATAATTAATTAATAAAATAAAACCCCAAGAGGAATCCTTTAGTCTATGGGAAAAGTAGACTAAAGGTCTTCAATTCCTGCTCATAAATGATGTGGAATGGGGACATTACATACAAGTCCACTGATTAGATTAAGTCCGAAAAAGGGACTTGACAGTCTACGCTTCTTGGAATCGTTTGCCTTCAAACAATTGCAGATTAAGATGCTCAAGAATCTCTGCACCTTCTCATGTAGCATCTTCTAGTGGGAGATCCTTCCAACGCACTAAGTATTCCGTTAAGCTCCTATTTCTTAGTTTCTTCACCCTGATATCCACGAAGGCTTTCAAAGCCAAGATCAATTTGCCTTCATCATCCAAAGGAGGCAACTTAGGTGAAGGCATGATGTGTTGTCCTAGTGTCCTTTTGAGGCATAAAACATCAAATACGTTATGAATCTCGCTGTGTTCTAGCAACTCAACCTCATAAGCAACCTCCCCAATCTTTTGTTTGATCCTGTAAGGCCCATAGAAGTGGGGCTTGAGCTTCTCAGCTCCACTTTTCTTAAGAGAGGATTGTCTATAGTGCTACAATCTCAAGAAGACCATGTCTCCAACCTCAAAAGTTTTCTCAATATGGTGTTGGTCTGCATATAACTTTTGTTGATTCTATGCTTGCTGGAGGTTTTCCTTGAGTGACTCCAATATTTCTTGACTTTGCGTGACCAAGTCTCTTGCCCTTGGCACTCTACTGTCTATCATGACCAAGTCTACAAAATAAAAAGCATCATAACCATACAAGGCTTTGAAAGGAGTCATACCAATTGACATATGCGTGAGGTGTTGTAGCAATTCTCCTCCATATAGAGCCATTTGATCCAAGTTGTTTGCTGCTCTACTATATAGTTCCTCAAATATCCCTCAATCCACTTATTTACAATCTCTTTTTGCCCATTTGTTTGAGGATGGTAACTATTACTAGGAGTCAACTTTGTTCATGTCAAACAAAAGAGCTCCTGCCAAAATAAAGTAAGGAACCTATTGTCCCAGTCGCTTACTATGCTCTTAGGCAACCCATGGAGCTTGAATATCTCTGAAAAACAAATCAGCTAATTGTGGTGCCTTAAACTTGGATGTAACAATAAAGGAGTGTATTTAGTAACCCTGTCAACTACAACATATATACAACTCTTACCCTAAACTTTTGGAAGACCGGTGATGAAATCCATAGAGATGCTCTTCCATTTTTGATTTGGAATCAGTAAGTGTTGCAACAAACCTGCTGGAAATACCTGTTTAGTTTTGTTCTGTTGGTAGACAATACACTCTTTGATGTATTGGAGGACCTATCCCTTGAGGCCTTTCTAGAAATATCTCTCTTTGATTTGCTTATATGTCTTGAAATACACTGGGTGACCAACCAATGGTGTATCATGTACTACTCTCAAGACTTTATTCTTTACTTTTGATTCTGGGATGAGATATATTCTATCCTTGTAAAGGATGAGGTCATCTATCAACTTATGCCTATCATCTTGTATTTTGTCCTCAAGGATATCAATAATAAAAACATTCTTTGCATACTTTGCTTTGATAATAACCTGCCAATCTGTAGAGATTTCATACATAGAGCAAAGAGTAGGTTTTCAAGATAAGGCATTAACTAAATCATTAATTTTACCCTTAACAGATTCTATATCAAAATCATAAGCCTGAAGCTTACTCACCCTTTTCTACTACCTATCAGTCAAATCTCTTTAGCTGAGGAAGAATTTCAAGCTATTGTGGTCAGTCTTAACCACAAATCTGCCACACACTAGGTACTCCCTGAATGTTGCCAAAGCATGCATTATGGCCAACATCTCCTTGTCATAGATTGAGAATCCTTTTTCTATCTCTCTAAATTTCCGGCTTTCAAATGCTATGGGATGCCCTTACTGCATTAAAACTGCCTCAATTCCTTCTCCTAATGCATCACACTCTAATACAAATGGAAGTGAAAAATCCAGAACAACTAAGACATGACATGAACTCATTACCTCCTTGCGCTTGTCAAAAGCTTGTTGCGTTGATTCTGACCAACTGAAAGCTTCCTTCATTAGTTCTATTAATGGACTGCCAACTCTGAGAAGCCCTTAACAAACCTCCTATAATATCTGTAGAGCCCAAGGAAACCTCTCAACTATGTCAATGTGGTAGGAGGAGGCCAATCCAAAATAGCTTGGATCTTTTGTTGATCCATTTGAACTCCTTGAACATTAATGAAATGACCCAAGTACAAAATTTCAATCATCCCAACTCATATCTAGACTCCTTAGCAAAGAGGGTTTGTTCGAAAATTCCTAGAACTGTATCCAAATGCCTCAAATGATCTTCCCAAGTCTCCCTATAAATCAAAATGTCAAAAAAAGACCAACAAAATTTCTCAACCGCTTACTAAAAATATGATTCGTACACAACTGGGATCATCCTCATGCTCCCAATGTTTACAGATTCTTGGAGATTCCTCATTTCGTTTGCTTCCTTCTCTGGACTTGAGCATGGTTGGGTCCTTTGGTGGTTTGGCTCTGAGCGTGGTCACTCTTTGCCATGTTTTATACTATTTCTTTCAGCATTTTTTTTCTTGTTTTCGGAGACCTTTTTGGTTTTCCACTTTTTCCTGACACATTTCTGTAATCTGCATGCCCTTTGACCTACTTTTGTGGTCATTAGTTGGACATTAACATATTTATCTTATCTTATCTACAAGGTCGAAATGGAGGAGTACTTTCTTTTTGGATGACTTGTCTATCATGAGATCCAAAAGAAATATTTTTTTGTAAAGAGATTCAAAAGGGCACCTTGCTACCTTTTGTCATTATCTAGATCAAAGATGTTTGGCCATTTACATTTGTGAAAGCAACTACTTTCAGACATTGACCTTTGTAGGGGACATCTAGGACGATTAGATTCATTACCTTATGATTTCAGCTTGTTTATGCCACTGGGGGTGTCAAGCATCCATTATTTATGGCAGTCATTAGCACAAATAGTGATAGATTCACAAGATACCTCGTTGGCTCCCATGAGTAGCCACTAGGAAACCTCTGACTGGTATTTCTTGCACTCGATGCAGAGGGTTAACTATATTATCCCATTCATAGTTCAAATCATAGTGGTATATGCACATTACCATTTTTCTCTCTATCTCTGAAGATAGTTTGTGTTGGATGATAGGAGAGCCAGTGGGAGGAGCAACCTGCTTTCTGCCACGATTGGTCATCCAGGTCCTCTTAGCCCAGGTCATTTTTCAGAGGACATCATCAAACTCAAAAATTTCTCTTTCATGGTGTTAGAAGAGGACTTCAGGTTTCTTTCTGGTCCTGGATCTTCATCTGCTTCTGTTTCTGATGCAGACTAGAGCCTTGTTTGTTGGCTCACTTCTCTTCGCTCCGTGATTTGAGCTTTTTATAGAAGGGCTTTCCTTTCACATGGTTTTTGGTGATTACATGCCTTTCGGATATAGTTTGTTGAGAGTATATCCAATTAGGTTCACCCCCTTCCTATAATTGTTTTATTGCTTCCTAGTTTTAGTTTCAGATCCATTTGGTTGTTGGAGTTAATTTTGCAATCCCAATTAGTTATTGTGACTTTGCATTTGAATCATTTGCACTTAGTTCAGTAATTCGTGGACATTAATATGTTTTCTTTCTTTTTAAGAATGTCGTCTCTTTTTTGGCTGGTAATCAATTATCAAATTATTATGACCGCCAATAACATATTGGTACAGGCAGACTACAATGATCCAAGGAAACGTACATGCATACATTAGAAGGGATTGCAATTTTGAGATTGCTTCAATATGGAACATATTTGGTAACTACTAATATGCCCTGATAGGATTGGTAATTGATGGAACATATTTGGTAATTACTAATATGCGCTGATAGGATTGGTAATTGATTCTTTTTGAAGAACATTTAGGTTATGCTTGTATTTAAGCATGTACATTTTTGTCCTTTGTATTAGGAGACACCTAAGGAGAGTAAATTTGGTCATACTAAACATAACCAACCAAGAAACAACTGGAACGAGTTTCCAGACCACTCTCATTTTAATGTCATTTTAATGAACATTTCCTGATAATGGGACCTCATAAACATTGTTTTCCTCATTTCCCTTTTTCGCCACTGTTGGTAGCACTCCAAAGATTGGTAATTGATTCTTTCTGAAGAACATTTAGCTTATGCTCATATTTAAGCATGTACATTTTTGTCCTTTGTATTAGGAGACTGTTGTCAACCTAGAGTTGCGCCCTGATTCGAAGACGTGCGCTAAACGGCCAGTCTTCTATCCAGTTGAAACAATGGGATCTTCTCACAAGGGTGGGTGCCTCAATAGTGAGAAGAACCTCCAGAGAAGGCTGGTTCCTGTATGATGTATCAATTTGGACTTCTACTCTACGCTGCGGACTACCGTGGAAAAGGGAGAAAGGAAACTTAAAGGGGAAATCCTACCTAAAGGGGGTGATACACCAGAATTTTGATCCACTCAATTTGGAACCTTGAACACTGAACGAACAAGGGAGAAGGAAGACCTTAGACTTCAATTAATCACTTATGCATAAGTATTTCATGCAGAGGTTTGATCTAATAACTAAAACCTAAGGGAAAACGATGGAGAGAGGTCTGATAAAAGACACTTTGCGGCCACCTAACATCCACTTAAAGTGTCAACAAAAGACAATAAAAAACACTTTAACATGACCTGCACAAGGATAATATAGCAACTAGGTATGAAACAGAATTTGGGAAGGGAGAGAACTCTACCACTTATGCAAATTGCTGAAGAAATATACACTATGCCAACGCTTGAAATCTGAAAGTAAAGTCCTTATTGTTCGAAGAGGTTACACAACTCACCAATGGCAGAGTCTGGTCTAACCAAGAGAGATTGGATGATTTTTAATCAAGGCTGAAAATCTTTATATAGAAAATTACAAGAGGCCAAAGATTGGCATAGAAACTTGAAGAGATAGATTCACTTCGGTTAACTCAAGGCTTTACTTGGCCTTTCAATAAAATATATTTTTCCTTTTGTCCTTGCATGAAACTTCTTTGCTTGATGAAGCGCACTTATCTTTGTTATGAACTGCCCACCTCTTTTTGCATGGAAATCTACGCAAATGTTAAATTTAGAACTCCATGTGAGTTGCTTGATTGCCGAGTTGTAGCATTTGAAAAATGAGTTAACAGTTATTTAAGCTGAGTTGGACGAAGAGATCATTCTCCTTCGCATGGAACGCTTCTAGTGAAGCGGCGTTTTAATCAATTAGTTAACTCTAAATCTGGAATAGTCAACTCGTCGTTCGAATTCGAAACTCCTGCTGAAGCTGGATTAGACCTTCGGATGTATGAGCTGAATGGAGACGAACAAGACTTTAATAATCAGTCAACTAAAACTTTGACCATTTATTCGAAAATAGCTCTTATGTTCGAAAATAGCTCTTGCTTGCATGTATTCTGTTCTAATTCTGATCGTGTCTATTTCTGGCAGGATTCCGTATTCAACTCCTTCGTCGGATTATCTGTTTTTTATTCTCTTTTGCACAGTCGGCCTCCATTTATTTCAGATTTCTTGTCTCCTTGGTCTCAACGGTTACTTACCGCGGTCAAAAATTGACGGCTTGCAGGACGTCACTAGAAGTTGTCGTATTTCCTTCGACTATATTTCTTTGGGTTTTTTCCCACAGTCTTTCCTCCGAATTCCTTCAGACTTTTTGTCCGAAGGAATTCCTTCAGACAAAAAGTCCGAAGGAATTAATCCTTCTTTTGATTCCGTCTTTGCCTTAAGTCTTGTTTTTCTTCGGACTTATGTCTTCTCTGAATTTCTTCTGACTTTTTTCCTGAAAGAATTCCTTCGGACAAAAGTCCGAAAGAATTCATTCCTTCTTTTGCCTTCGCTTTTTTGCAACTTTTCCGAAGCTTCGGGGTTTCTTCCGTCGGGTCTATTTTCCTCGCCTTTGTCCGAATTTCTTTGGACTTTTTGTCCGAAGGAATTCCTTCGGACAAAAAGTCCGAAGGTTCTCTTTGTCTTCGTTTCTTGTCTTTTGCCGTCGGCTTTTGTCTTCGGACTATTCAAATGTGCCCTTCGGTTTTTTTCGAATTCCTTAAGGACAACTGCCCCTTCAGAAAAATTGTCATGGACCTCTCTGCCGACCAAGTGCCCTCCGCAACCGACCAAGTGTCCTCCACCCGTGCCCTTCGGAAAAATTGGAGGGCACCCAGGCTTTTTGAAAACGTCCTTGAATTAGCTCTTGTACCTTCCCGAAGGGTAGGTGCCCTTCGGGAATATTGAAAGTGACCCTTCCGAAGGGTACCCTGCCCTTCGGAATTCTTGAAAATGCCTCTTTTCTGGATTAATCTTTGGCTTGCCTTTTGTGCGGACTTTCTTTGTCTCTGTAGTCTTTCCGAATTTCTTCGGACTTTGTGTCCGAAGGAATTCCTTCGGACAAAAGTCCGAAGGATATCTTCGCCTTTGTCTTTCTTCCCCCTAAGTGCTTTCCTGCCCTCCGCAAGGGCTGCTTGGCTTCTGAAATTGCCTTTCGAAAAAGTTGCAAAGGCCCTTTTGTCGCCTAAGTGTCGGGAGAGTCCATAGAAAACCTGCAGAGTCCATAGAAATCCTGCAGAGTCCATAGAAATCACCTACAGAGTCCGTAGAAATCCTGCAGAGTCCGTATTAATGACCTATTTTGGTCAAGGAAAACCATGTATTCTTCCTTCCTTGGCTAGAGACGAGAACCTTCCAAGTGGCAAGAGAAAATCTGACTTGTGGAAGGTTTGTCAACAGAGACACCTAAGGAGAGTAAATTTGGTGATACTAAACAAAACCAACCAAGAAACAACTGGAATGAGTTTCCAGACCACTCTCATTTTAATGAACATTTCCTGATAATGGGACCTCAGAAACATTGTTTTCCTCATTTCCCCTTTTCACCACTGTTGGTAGCACTCCAAGTCTGTAAAAACTTAAGGAAAAGTACAAGTCCCTGAAACCTCAAGTAAGAAAATTCAAAGTAGATTATTAGAAGACAATGAGGCGTTATTGTCTCTCTTTAGATGTATCATTTTGGAGCTGTGAATTGATATTCTATACACTTGGATTTAGAATTAACATAGAGGGTATATTGCCGATGTGTAATCTCTTTGCATTGCAACTAAATTCTAAGTTTTCAAGGCTCATCTCTCCATTAAGTCTTGCACTTAGGCTTCAGGTTAAACTTATAAAGGGCATTATGCCAAGTTTTAGTCTCTTTATATTGCTCTAACTTCTCTTATCCTTAGAAATTAGAGTCAAGTCTTCAATTGCCTTGCATTTCATTATGTTTTTAGTGCATGGTTACATGTAACTATTGTAATTTGCGTCCTCAGTTCTGGACTGTGATATTTATCCAGACTGTTTGTTATATTCCTTCACTGTCTTGTAATGCAGCATGCTTATCAATGGTTTTGGTTTATTACTTTGTCAGTAAAAGGTCTTCTTTGTTTTGCATCTTGTCAAAGATGTTAATGTTATCTAAATATCCTCCTTACACCTCTGACAAGTAATGTGGAAATATTATAGATGCTTCAAAGGTGACACACTGACATCTCAGTTTTTCCCTCTAAAACAATCTGGCTAGTTGTCATGTCCCCTCTTTAGCTCGGTCTAGCAGAGACATGTGAGTCAGCTTATTATGGGGTCTTGTAGGTTGACATTGTTGGATAGAGATCCAGTATGGCTTTACAGTGTTGGGGACTTGGTGATTTGGCCGTCGCTGATCAGTTGGGAGACGTTCCTATTTTTTAGGAGGCAGTTCCTAAAATATTGGGGGTTACCCCTACTTTTTAGGAGGTATGATCATGCCCAGGGTTGGGACTCCATGAGATTACTCTTTGGGTTCAGTTTCAGAGGGATAAGGCTTGTTTCCTAGATTTTAGGAGCATCCCTAGATTTTAGGGATGAGACTGCCAGTGGATCCTTGATTTCCGACTTCAGTCACAGACAGGTGACAAGATGTTTTGTTGGTTCGTGATGTCAGTTAGACATTTTGTGGCTACTTGGGTTATATTTTTAATATTTCCTAAGTTAGCGTTTAATAATTAAATAAGGCTAAGTTGTTAGCCATTTTGGAGTTATAAGGGGTTTTTGGCCTCATCTGGATGCGCACCCTATGGTATGATAGCCCGTTGGAAAGGTCTCGAAATTCTCTAAATCTTTCTCTTTGGTCTCAGGGCAATTCAGTGAACGGATTTTTGTATATGAGAAAAAAGGTCATTTTCTAGTAACATGACCACTTTAAAATAAGAAATTATAACACCTTCACTTCACAACGCCACTTGGAGACACTTAGGGTTCGCTTTGCATTTGAGAAGGGTTATAAGGAGATGGAAGCTTCATTGTTTGAGCATCTTTTGCACACTTGATAACTTGATTTCGGATTTGCTCTGAAAGGGGCGATTTCTAGTCTGGGACGCAAACCCCAGGTTAGTGATTCGCTGGGACGTAGCCCTCAGCTATCTTTGGCGCAGCATTTAGACATTGTGCGTGGTGATTAAGGACAGCGGCATCAATTCTCATCGGGGTTTCAGTGTGGCAGAATATCTTTCCAGCTGGGACGTGGTTCATTGCAGCCTGTGGGATGCCATTTACAGCAGATACACCACGTGGTGTATAGATTATTGTTTGTATTCATCTCCAAATGTATGCTGGATTTGGGAACCTTCTTCACCTTCCAGCTTGACATCAAATTTGTATGGCGCTTTGGGAAATACATTGGATTTATTGCTTGGCTCTATAATTCAGACAAATCTGCCTGGTACGGTTGTAATAATTCTGATTTTCGCTGCATACTTTATTTATTTCAGTCTTGTTTCATGTTTGTTGTTCTCTATTACTTTTCTATGTTATAAATTCATCAAAACACAAAAACAAAAGAAAAAACAAACAAACCCTTCTGTAAATTTCCGTCTACTACGGAAAGAAAACATTCAGAAGCAGGTAAACATAATTTCAGAATACAAATCACAGCAGATCTACAGAAGGGATTCATCAGGGATATTTCACTAGTTCTTCTGATTTTTTCTCAGAGCTTCGTTTCATAGCCCCTCTTTTGCTCCAATGTGATCTACTTGACTACTAGTAACTAATTTTTATTTTTATCTCCAAATATTGCAAATTTTGCCCTGGTAATATGCAAGACGCGATTTGTCGAATGGGATGTGATTAGTGGTAAAAGCATCAGGGATTTCATAGCAGCGCCTCAAGTTCATATTCCAGTAGACATGATTTAGTGTTGAAATTTGCTAAAATTCTGCATCCAACTTGGTGGGTGCAACCTTCCCCAACAGACAAGGCTGGGTGCTGGGTGAATTGGACAGAATGGATATCCCTCGGTCTTGGCAATTAAGCTGAAGGTTACCACAAAAAATAGGGATTTACAAAATAAAAAAAATAAAATACATGAGGTGCTTCTCTGCATTACTTTCATAGGGTTCACTGTCTTTTGATATGGAAGACAACTAGGGCTTAAAGGCTTAATTTTGAGCCTGTTGTGGCTCAAGGCTTATGCGCAAGCCTGTGTTTATTAGCTGTTTGTGTTTGATATTCGGCTGCTGTAGAAGATCTTCAATAGAGAATATGAGCCAGTCGCCTGACAAGCAATCTCAAAGACTCAATGATTGCACCTCATTGCAAGAGGAATCACATCAGCCCTGCTAACCATAAAAATCCAAGAGTCTCTCATGTGCCTACCTGGCAAGAGGGTTCTCCCTACCCAATTGGGTGTTGGTGATATGTGTTATGTACAAATTCCTTTGTGTTTATGATTGAAAAAGATGAATCCTTTAGACTCTGTGTTTTTCTAATTGTCCGATGTTTTGAAAAGCCTGAATTTATGCTTTCGTTTATCTTGAGTATGTTTGTTTTGTTGCACATAAATGTAAATGCTAGGATCTTTAAAAAATAAATAGTTGTCATCTTTGAAGGTTAATTTTCAGAAAAGCATTTTGTCTTGCAGAAGGCAGCCATAAAGAAAATGGATATGCAGGCGAGAAAGGAGTTCTTAAGTGAACTGAAGGTCCTTACGCATGTTCATCACTTGAACCTGGTAGTATCCACCCTTAGCTCCTCTGTTCATATTTCTGAAAATAACATGCATACTCAGGTGGAGCATAATGGTTTCCATTTAATGATTTATGTAATATTCATTGTCTAGTAGAAGTGATTGGTAATGAAGCATTCAGATTCACATAAAAGGCAATAATTTTGGTAATTAGATTGTACTAGTTTTGAATTTGAAAGAAGAACAATATTTATGGTTCAAAAGCTGCTTTACTTGGTACAAATTTATTTATAGTATGCTTGGATCCAAACTATGTATCTTAAAAAATATTTCATCATAGTTTAAGTGAAATATATTATCAATTGGTTTTGACAGCAGTAACCAAATAGGTTAGGTCTAATTTGTTACAATTATATTATTTGGGGAAAGAGAATGCATCTTATACTACATCAAAGAACAATACGATTAAATTAGAGATTACAACAAAGGATATATAAAACAGCTAGCTATTGTTCACGAGCATATTCCTCTCCCAACATTGTTGAGAAGGATCAACATATCAACTTTAGCTCTAACTCTATTGAGTAACCATCTTTCCTAAATAAATCCATTCTTTTTGAAAATTGGGTAGCAAGGTTGTCTTTAAACGCTGAAGCTTAGGAGCCTCATTAATATAATTAGATATTTTATTAAATCTTCTTCCCAATGGAATGTGATATCGATCAACCAAATAGTGATTTGTATTTCTCTGTTGGGTTGTCTAGCCATCCACAAGTCTCGCATATTAATTCGCTTCAATGGAGGGGTCCTAGAAAGACGATGATGTATTCCACATTGATTTTATTGTATATGGCTTGTGCAAAATATACAATTCCACAAAACATTTTGGTGTATTTTCTTTTTTGCTAAGTTACTAGGAAACATGCACATGTATAATTTCGGGTATGGGTATAGATACATGGAATTCCTATTTTTTAAGACCATGGATATGGTTTGTCGTGACATCATTTGTACACAAAATATAAACAATATCAAGAATATAAAGAAAAATAACCATAACATCAATGGTATGCATGTAATCAACATTAATATAAACAAAAATTAACAAAATACTAAGTTAAAAATATCATTGGTTTATAAATTAAGTTTACGATTTAGGTTAAGTTAATTTTTTGTTTTTGGCTTCTTAAAAACTTCTAGCATACCGCTATTGTGGGTTTGTCGTAGGAATGACCCAAAAATGTCAGGGCCTTCTCGATGATTTTGAAGAACCCAAAATGTTTCTAGGAAGAACCAAAATGAGGATCAAAACTGGAACTGTTTCCGCCTGGGTATGAAGTGGGTTCTAGAGAGTTCAGCAACTTAGCTTTGCGGCAAATAATAAAAACCATTGGAAAATACTCATTTATGAAGCATAACCTTGATTAATTGTCATCGATCCCAAGACTTGAGATATAAAGAAAACTGTTATCCTTCATATACAAATCCCATTTTCCATGTGTACTCTATGTTGTGGAGCCCTCATCTCCTATTGTTGTCTTCAAAACTTGACTTGACAAATTGCAATTTTTTTGTCCCAAGTTGAAACCTTCGAATTTTTTTTGTATAAAGTTCCCTTAAGAAATTGTCTTTTGGCAATACTTGGGGAAATTGGAAATCTTGTACATGTCTTACATGTAATCTGAGCCTGCTACACCTGATTTACCTAATCTTAGTATGCGTGGATTTTTGAGTTAGGAAAATTAGACTCTTTCAAGATTTATCTTTAAAAATCCAATTTTTCTACTTCGTCTTTTTGCCTTTCAGAAAGTTCAGGGATTTCAGAGTTTGATTACACTTTGGCTCGAGAGCTAAGCTGTAACCAAACTCCAATTTTCCCTTTTTTTTAAGCAAATCGGAAAATCCAGACTTTGATTATAGCTTTGCTCTTGAGCTAACTTGTAATTGGATCCTAATTTCCCCGACTCTCTTGAAAACATGAAGCCTCGATTGGACTTTGCTTACATGGTGGCTCACGAGCCGTCTTGTAACCAAAATCTGGTATCTCCTATTAGTTATATTAAGCCAAAGGAAGGAGAAGTAATGGACTTCTATTACATGTTAGGTGGTTGTAAAGAGAGTAAACCAAGTCCAACTTCCCCGATTTCACTTATCAAACAAAAGAAGGCGGAAAAATAAGAACATGATTGCATTGTATTCAATGTAAAGGAAGCTTGACATGCCTGATAATCCTGAAATTAACCTGCATTTAATTCCCGCTAACACATGCCTAGGCATTAATGGCACACTCAACTATCCCGCCCACTCTCGTCTATTTATAAGTGCTTCCCTCCATTTCATTTTCACTACTCTCATTGCATCCCCTCCAATCTGCTGATGCATCCTAAACTATCCTATTCCCTGATTTCCCCCCTATTTGTTGGTGCAATCTTAGTTCTCTCCATAGTTTGTGGCAATTTGATATCGTGCGGAGATTCTTCATTGTTTTTCCTCATCTCAGCTTCATCGGCATCTTGAATAAAGTTTTTCTTCTACCAAAGAGATCTAGGGTTTCTTGAGAGAATGAAGAGGAGGTTTTTCTGCCTAGGGTTTGAACAATTATTGTTAGGATTTGACTCGCAAGGTTTCTTTCTTTCCATTCCTTAAACCATAGTTTGCATACTCGAACCCAACAAACCAAAAAAATTGGCTCGGCGAATTCTCGACAACTTAAAAAAATACTTAATTTTCTTTAAAAACATAAATTTTATACAAGTTACAATTACAAAATGTATCAAATGAGTCTATAAAACGTTGTGGAAGTGTTTTCTATTAGATTTGAATACAAATAGAGTACAATCGCATCATCATTTCTTACAACATTTTCTTTATGCTTTCGTGTTGATATGTATGTTTCCCAAAGCACCATCCCACATTACACTACTGTGACACATGATGAGCTTTGGGTGGGGCATAAGTATACACCGGTATTTTTCAGTAGTATCATTTATTGATGCTCTCTCTTGCAAGGGCTTCCCAACACATGAATTCTCCTTGAGTGCATGCCTTAAAGGGTGCACCAAGAATGGGGTGGGATCGGCTGGTGGCACTTTGCGAGAGATGTTCTAATACTATTCTATCATAACTACACACCTTCATGTAGCCTTCATACCTTCTATGATATATCCCTAAAATCTTGAAACCTTGAAATATGGCTAAGTTTGAAATCCTAAAACCCTAAAATTTGACTTTGATAGGATCCTCCAAAACCTAGAATTTGCATTATAGCTCCTAGAGGTATGAAGACATTCTCAAACGTCCTGAAATTATATTATATAATATAACTCAAAACTATGAAAAATTAGATGTCCATATCTAAATGTAAAATTAAATGTTTATTTTATAGATATACTTGTTGGTTCAGGTTCCTCTGGCTCTCTTTAGCGTTTTTTCCACGTTTGGACTCCCCAATCTAAGACTTGTGAGTATAAGTGAAAAAACCGGGAGAAAAAAATTATGATTATTTGCAGACTCGCTGAATATTCGGGAAGTATGTATACTATGCTTCAAAGGCTCAAACGTCCCCCTAATAGCTAGAAGGCAAATTTTTGCTAGATTGCAGATATTACTTTGATCCGAAATTGTTTTATCTTCTGACTTGTTCAAAGTCAAGATTTGTAGTTGGTTAAGATCTGATAGCCATTGTGAGTTATTCAATAGTTTAGGGTTGGTTATATACTACTTGGAGGATTTCGAGGTTTTGATCTATAAGAGACAGAAGCTTTCTTTGTTTAGGTCAAGAACACAACTAGATAGGTTTTTCAGGGTGGACCTTGAGTTTTCATGACCAATGTTCTTCCCTCATCTTGTATTCACAAGCATTTCATCCCACCAAAATCTGTGTTAGAGACTCAAAAGTTTACAGAGGCTTTTCATCACATGTTTGCTTAGGCCAACAATTCCAAGATGAAGTATAAATACAAGGGTGTAAACCCCATCTCTAGCCTTGAAACATACATTCTTGATATTTTAGATATAGATATGGGACACATTGGTTTGGAAAACTTTTGGACTAGAATAAATGATCCTCATTGCCCTGTGTTGACTCAAATGGTGTATGACAACATGTTCCCTCAAGCAGTTGTCGTTCTCGTGTCTATTCAGTGCATAGACCTTGTCCTCGCTTGCATGAAGAATTACAACCCTGAAACACGCGAGGTACATGGCTTGAACAACTAGGTAGTTGCTTGTTGGAATTTATTGATGAATTTATCGGGATCCCTTCACATGAAGTTTATGTGGATATATTTGCTGATGGAGTAAAGCATATTGGTGGTAAACACACACAAATGTCTCACAGCTATCAATAAAAGTAGGTTGAAAAGTGAAAACTAACAGGCAAGGGATTAATAAAATCCTCAAGAATTTATTCAGATCAGATTTAAAGTAAGATTTCTCTAACATGATAACTTTGCTGAATCAAGTAGTTGGACATTAATCAGCAATTATCCACTCATGAATGTTCCAGATGATGAATACCATTTGCATAGAAAAGCACTTCATTGATTGGGGCACTTTAATTAGTGATTCCATCAATAAGCAGCTAAGCAAACTTAACAAAAAGGGTATTTTTCTATGACCTTGTATGTGGTGTATGTTGTTTCCCATAGAAGATTAATCTCTGGCTTGAAAAATCAAGGGAGTCTTAATCCCTTATACAGGGTTAACAAATTTTATCCTCAACTATCCTACAAAGAGAGTCTGCTGCATTTCAGGTGTGTCAATGACGCATTCTCTTTTTTCACTCTCAGATTGTTGGAAGGAGATTTGGCAATGATTAGAAGAAGGGGTCGCCGAAGTAGGTAAATATGGGAGTCGGTTCATTCAGTTTGCCAACTTCAAATACATTTGAGTTGGTGGATTCAACAAGCGGCCATATCGTTTTCCCAAATATGTTAGTGATAAATTGTTGCTTAAGGAGTTGTGCAAGCAATTGTCCAAAGGACATAATTGTTTATCCTCCAAAATCAAGATTGGTCTCTCTTTTCCCATCACTATCAGCGACTACTTGTGCAAAATTTTCCCTGATGCATGCATGATTGAAAAAGATGTATTAGTTTTCACCATGTACATGGATGACAAAAGATTGTCTTTTGACAACAAAGGGTTTGTTGAAGGCATCTTAGGATCAACCCACAAACATGTTCCTTTCTATGAAGACTACTAGATGGATTGTGAGGATGATCATGAGGTCATATGGAGGGATTACAGTTGTATGACCTTAGACCAAATTGTTGAATTTAAGCTTATAGATATTCTGAGAGGAGTGTATGATGATGGCAACAAGCTTCAAGCTTTGAATTATCTGCAAAAGAAAATATATTTAAATCCTATCCTAGCAATAGGTTAGTTCCTAAATTTGTTGATTTGTATGTAGGTTCCGAAATTGTTGTTTATAGAACTATGACATGGTTCTCCAAGAGAGTAAAGAAAGAAAGAAATTATATTAATGTCCACAAATGACCAAAAATAGGTCAATGGGACTCGAGGATACAATAGTTAACAATAGAAAATTCAAGGAAAAGAGAATCAAAGAACCCAAAAGAAGAATACAAGTACATAAGACAAAGTAGAGCAGTGTGCCACTAACAAAGGTGGTAATGGAACCAATAAAAATAGCAATGGACGGTGAACAAGAGCCCCCAAAGCATGTGTTGATGATGACTAGAAGACCTCATTGAAAATCTTTGTGCCTGAAGTGGAGCCATTTGACCCATCGTCAATCATTGTGAGAAGATCTGATAGTGCTTGTCGGGGAGTATCCAATGTTCGAAGGGTCAAGTGGGGAGATCTTAGGGGGAAGCAAAATACTTCTTCTAGAATCTCCCCTAACATCCAAGGCTGATGTACTTCCCGTAATGCAAAAGAAACTCGTAATGTTAGTTTTCCCTTGTGGTCTAGGGGGTGACCGATAATAGTAGATCCATGTCATCAGAAAGGGGCAGAGCTACGTTGGTTGGAAGAAACAGAGCCACTGTGTTGAGGGAAAGCAGGTTGGGGGATCTAAGTAATCCGAGTTGTAGAGATATGTTGAGAGAAGTGCTGCCTAACTGATATATCAACTTTGATGTGTGGTGCACTAATGTCCAAAGGGCGCTTAATGTTGCCAATCGCCTATGTGAGATGGAAGAAAGAAGCGAACAACACGAGGGCTGTAGAACCTCTAGGCTTCTCCTGTAGGGATCTGCTTTGGAGGGTGACGATCAATAGAGATACAAATAGAAAGGAGCAATCTAGTCTCAAAGTACCAACAGTGTCGGTGTCTGGTGGGGACCAGTGAAGCAATCCTCTCCGAAGATAAAAGTGCTTAAGTATGGATATCTCGTACAACTAGAGCTGAGTCTCCCAAGGTCCTGAGTCTGTGGATGTAGAAAGTTGGCTTCAATATAGTCTCGAGGCACAATGTCTAGGCAGAAAATTCAACTTGGACGATGCACTGAGGAACTATCTGCTTGCAATAGATCTTGCAATGTAACATGAGAGTTTGGACCCTCTCAATACGGGCCCAGTCAATGGACTCCAAGCTAGGTCCCCACGCCTCTGAACCATATAATACTGTAGGTTTGATGATTGCATAAGGTGTAACTTGGAAGGGATGTTCTAGAAGTGGATCTAGACACATTGGCGTTCTAAGATAGAAAGAGGCAAATCACTAGCAAAGGCATGGATGAGAGGCAAACTCCATGCTAAAGCATGGATGAGAAGATTGGACCCCCAAATAAGTGTAGGCCCATGTGGTCTCTAGAGGTTCCCCTTTGTAGAAAAATTGGAATTCGAAGAGAGAGCACTTGGAGATATTGAAGATTATGACCTTAGATTTACCAAGGTTGACCACAAGTTGTCAGAGTTCACATAAACAAACAAGGGCATTAAGTTGCCGCCATAGGCCCTTGATCGAGTGTGAAAGGAGGACATCGTCAAAAAAAAGGATAGCTATAAACACCTTATGCAAAATGCAACCATCATCCATATGGGTATGTTGCTGATGAAACTCTTCTAACTCATCAATGTAGATGTTGAATAGGGTCGGAGAGAGAGGACATCCTTGCTTGACCCCAATGGTACTCTCCAAAAAGTCAGAAAAACAATGAGAAGTATGAAATTGCCAAATAGCTGCCTCATTAGCTTCCAAGCGGCAGTAATTCAAGAGCCTAGATTGTTGATATCTCCCAACTTTTGGAAAAGCAAGTGTCTCTGAATTGAGTCAAAGGATTTCTTGAAGCCAACAAAACTACAAAAGACTTGTGACGAGCTTCTGCAATGATAGCACGAAGTGTAAAGATGTGGTTGATAATCTAATAGTCCCTTCTAAAGCCAGCCTGCCCCCTAGCTTTGATATTATTCCTTTCCAAGTACTCTGACAATTGCATGTCTAACACTGTGGAATAAAGTTTGGCAAATGTATGCCCAATAATAATGGTCTTGTAGTTTCTAGGGACAAAGAGATCTCCAGAATTATGAATAGGGTGAATAATGTGTTTGGACCACGACTGAGGGAAACTTGAATACACCACCTTATTAAAGAGCGTGGCAGGGGGGAAGGCAAGGTAATCCACACCATATTTGTTGAACTCAGCTTTGAGACCTTCACAATTAGTTGCTTTGTTGGTGCACAATATCAAAATAGCTCTCTTGATTTAAGTAGAGAAAACAGAGGATGGTGGAGGAGTGGGGGTAGTGGTAGTAGGATGGACTAGAACATCATAGAGGGAACTAGCATAGGAGACCCATGCTTCAGAGGTGATATCTTAAATTGCGGTTTTTCTTGGGAGAAGAGTATGCCAAAAAGTCTCAGGTGAGTGGCTGAGATTGTCAAGGAGTGTAAGCTGTCTAAACACAATAAAATTCCATTTCTTACATGAACACCAACCCAGTTTGCATATAGGCACCAACCTATCTGAACTATGGAGTTGTGACTCCAGTGTACAAGATGGATTCACAAGTGAATCCAATTCAATGTTCTTTGTTACAAGTCTAATCTTTAATTTCTCACCTTCTTCTCATTGTCTGTGTGCTTTATCTTCCTGCTTGCTTAATATTTGTCTACATATGTCTCTCACTCTGTATCTGCATACATCTAGTTATGCTTTATTCAGATACACTTCATTCCCCTTCTCTGCGTTTTACTCTGTCTGCATATTCTTTTTGTCGATAGCCTTTTTTCTCACACTTGAAAATGCAGTAGCAACAGCGACAACTACTCATAAAGTTCTCATGAAGTCGTTTATATTCAACTACCTTTTAGGGTTTTTCATCTTCTCCTTGCGTTCACACCCAGCTGCACTAAACCGGTTCTCATTAAAGATGACTTATACTTGCACATTTCTCGTGCCTCAGTTTATGCGTCACCTTGCAATGGTCAACTATGTTTTCTTCATTTGACATTTGCTTAGTTTATCTCATAAATGTGCAGCTTCTCCAATCGAGATTGATCGGTTAAATCGATTAGTCTCGAGCCCTGTGTAGACCTTTTCGAGCTCACCGTTTGCCTGGTCTTGTCTTTAATCGATAATTTACTCATTTTGTCTTTGGCGCCAGTCACCGTTTATTTGAGTCGTCTGTTGTTTTCCCTGTTCTAGAACCATCGATTTGTATCTCATGTCTCGATATTCTCTCGGTTCGCTTTCACTCCTTTCTATTCGGGCTTTCTCTCCTTCTGGCTTTTCTTATTCAAGGTCTTTCTATCGAGCTCATCTTCATATTTTTTCTCGTGCTCTTCTCTTTCTCGGGCCATTCTCTTTCTCCTTCGGACTTTTTGTCCGAATCTTTCTTTTTGGTCTTCAAGCTCTTTTTCCGAATTTCTTTGGACTTTTTGTCTAAGACATTTCTTCAGAGTTTTTGTCCGAGTCTTTTCTCTCGGGACCTTTCTCCAAAGTTACCCTTTGGGTTTTTTACAATGGTGCACTTTTCCTTCGGGCTCTTTCGAAACTACCCTTCGGCTTTTCTTCTGAAGGTCCTCTTACCCTTCGGGATTTTTGAAAAGTGCCCTTCGACGTCTTTGGAAGGGTTCATATACCCTTCGGACTTTTCGACTTACCCTTCAGCTTTTTTCAAAGTGTCCTTCGGCCTTCTTCAAAGTGTCATTCGGCTTTTTGAATGTACCCTTCGGATTTTTGTAAAGGGATAATTTTTCGAAAAAGGATTTGACAATTTTTCTGAAAGAATTGTCCTTGCCACTTTTTTCGAAAGAATTCCTCCCAAGGAATTCTTCAAGGCTATTTCGGGTTTTCCATCCTTCTTGACTTATGTACAAGTAGAGCCACTCAGAAATCTCAATTTCTTCTTCTAGACCCTTTCGTGTTTTTGACATTATTTGACTTATCAACTTGAAAGAAACAGTCCTTCAAAAACTCGATTACTTCGTCTAGACCCTTTCGGGTTTTGACTTCTACTTTCCCCGATCACCTCTTCGTTGGACCCTTTCGAGTTTCCCACATTGCTTAGCTTATAATCATAAGAGAAGTAAGATGCTCCCTAAACCCCGATTACTTCTTCTCTAGACCATTTTGGACTTTTCACTTCACTTAGCTTATAATCACAAGAGAAGTAAAGCACTTGCGAATCCCCGATCACTTCTTCGCTAGACCAATTCAGACTTTTCCCATTGCTTGACTTGAGAAATAAAGGGAAGTTAAGTCATGCCGAAACTCCGATTTGCATTGCTTGGCTTGGCCCGTTCGGACTTTTCACCCAACTTGACAAGATTGTGAAGTAAAGGCATTGGAGAAATCCAATTAACACTGCAAGTCTGTTCAACTCATCCTTTGACATTAATGCAAAATAGCACCTACTTCCTTTGACATCAATGACAATATCACAGACATTAATGACTATTTCCAACATGTGATTAGTTGTAGAAGAAGCTAGAGAAATAACAAAACATATCTACAATCACCTTTGGCTTCTCAACTTGATGAGAGAGCACACCAAGGGAAAAGATCTTGTTCGAGCAGGGGTCACCAAGTTTGCAATGTATTTTCTTACATTGCAGATTATTTGTAGTTTGTTGACTCCTTTGAAGCATATGTTTGTGTCTCAAACATGGATGGTGTTATCCTATTCCAAGAAAGTTGGAGTGAAGGTTGGGAAGATAGTTTTTAGTGAGGCCTTTGAAACGAGAGCTACAAAAATCGTCAAGGTAACTTGAAATTGCAATTTAAATTTCAAGTCGTTTCCTTTGTTTTCAAATTTGTAGAATTAAAAGTATTTATTTTATAATTTATCTATAAGTTTGTAACACTAGCTTTAATTTGTTTATAATTTTGTAGGTGTCTGAGTCTTTGGTGAGAGTTTTGCGATTGATGGATGAAGAACAAAATCCAATGGGTTATATTTATGAGGCCACGAATAAGGCCAAAGAGAATATCCAAAATTATTATAGAGGGGATCGTGTCATATTTGATCCCATTTGGGAGTTGATTGATTGGAGGTGGAACAATCAACTCCACAAACCCATCCATGCAGCGGGGTACTGCCTTATCCTCGAGTTTTTCTACTTTGATGGCTTCACAGATGCTAGTAGAGAGTTTATAGAGGGACTCTCAACATGCATTGAAAGTATGACACCTGACGTTGAGGTGAGAGACCTTATTATTGCAAAGTTGTAGAACTACAAGCAGGCAAGGGGGAGGCTCTTTTCTTCAACACTAGCTATCCAAAGAGGAGCCACACAATCACTAAGTAATACAAAATGAAGTCTTTACTTGTACTTTACTAGTTACATATTTACAATTATTAATTTCTTACAAAGTTTTGAATATCTTATTTGTAGGGTCGTGGTGAGAAGATTGGGATGAAAATACCTCAAATCTTCAAAGGCTAGTCCTCTGGATTTTCTCAACTTTGTAGCGCTTTTGGATGTGAGTGCAATTGGAGTTTGTTTGATTCTATTCACACGAAGAAGTGCAACAAGCTGTGTCAACAACACTTCAATGACTTGGTTTTTGTGCAATACAAACTTCAACTTCGCACAAATAAGTTGGAGAACGTATCAGAGGAGCCTATTGATCTAGATGAGATCAATCCCTTCTATGATTGGATTGCACAGGAGGAGGCCCTTATATTCACAGAGGAGATTGTTGATTTTGAGAGGCAAGCTATGGAGAGTGCAATTGAAGCAGGAGGAGATATTGGATTGGAGGACATCCTTGAAGATGAGGCAGAGGTAGAAATAGAGGTGGAGCCATAGGGGCAGGTGCATCCTTTTAGACAGAGCGAGGCAAGGCAGCCGAGTGGGAGGACTAGAGTTTCTTAGTCTCCCTTAGTTTTCCAAAGAGCAGGGAAGAGAAAATTATATATTATTGTAATTTGTACTTGTAGTCTTGTAGATTCTTGTATAAAACTATTAGTCTATAAATATCATTGTAGTTTGTGACTTTGTTGCATTCGCATATTATGCGATTTTGTACTTTGTTGTATTTAAATCTAATAGAAAACACTTTCTCTATGTTTTACAGACTCATTTCATCTATTTTGCTTCTAAAATTTCTTTAAAAAAATATTTTTTTGATAAATTTAAGTATTTTTTGCTTTTGTCAGTTATTGTTGGTTATTCGACCAGCTCTGTCAAATAATCGCCGGTTACCCAAAATGGGCCCTTCGCAAGTACTTGCCCCAACCAATTATGCGAACTATGGTTCTAATGCTCTTGATGAAGACAATGAAAAACAATAAGAATTTAATGAATATGTTCATTTATCTTGATTTTTGTGTATACATTATAACATTTGCACTATGTTCTTGTTTTATGTTCGACTACTGAATATCATGACTTTGTCATTGAATTATTAGTATTTTGTGGTTATTTAACTCATTTTATTAACTCTACATATTGTGTGTTTAATTTTTCTTATTTAGCTATATTTGTTAGTATTTTTGATATTATATATATTTTTTGTACAGCTGTACCTGAGCTGTACATGGGCCAAAAAAATTGTCATACTAACATACCCAAACTTTGTACCCATACCGTACTAGTACAAGGATCAGCTAATTAAGGTTAGGGGCAAGTTATGGGGGAGTGAGGTGTTTTACACTGAGCAAACAATCCATTCCCACAAGCTTTAATAGCATGTTGAAGTAGCCGTGGGGGCATGTGTATGAAGGGGATAAACTTATGACAATTTGTGCATACAATACACAACCATGCTAAGGAACCAACCCCATTACCATATTCTCTTTGAGTCCTGCCATTTTATGTCAACGGGCTGTTCTCTGGAGTAAATTTTTGTGTCCTCCACGGGGAAAATTCCATGGTCCAAAATTCCAGAAGACATATCATTTTAGTAACAGACCGCATCCAATTTGGGGTGTGGCATACCTCAATGGTCAAAGCCCCTGCTATGATTTGGACAAAATGCACTCCTTGCTTTTGGCCTCTCAGCCAAATGCAAGGTCTTTCCATGGTTAAAAGTGGGCCATTTATCAATTGAAAAACAGAAAACAAAAAACAAAAACATAGCCAATAACAACGAACTGAAATTATTCATCTATTGTATGAACACAATACAAAAAAGAATGATATATTTTAGAGTGAGTATGCTGAATGGTAAGAGAAATTTTATTATTATGTTCAATTTAACTTATTTGTTATAGAGATCAAAAAAATAAATTTTGACATGATCAAGAATGGGTAATGGAATTTCTAAAAATTAGTGTCCTTGATTACAACTTTCTGAAGGTGAAGGTGGGTAACAATTTTTTCTGTGTAGAATGTTCCCAAACATTAGATGTGCTACTTAAATTTTAACTATATCCCCTGACATTTCTAATTGTTACTTTCAATCTAAACCTATCTTAAAGGAGACTCGCCTTAGTTATTTATTTACCATGTGGGGCCAACCAGAATATAAAATTAAAAGCAATGTCACTATCTACATAAAAGAAACTAAAAAACCTAGGAAAAATTCCATAATAAGAATGACGTCCTTACCATGACTACTAACATACAGATTCATAATAAAATAAGACCCCTAAAGTTAACACAGCTAACAACATACGAAGATGTTATTCAAGGATAATCATTGTATCTACATTCAAAATTCTACAATAATGGAGTCAATAAATGACTGTATAGATCAAGTCATATTGTTTGGATTCTGGAATACCATGGAACATTTACCGAAGGTTTGCACTGTCCAACCTCTCCCTAACATCAAAGCTAAGAGTTTATTTAAAAACGATACATCATCATAACTCAATTTGGATGGAACATTCTTTGGATACTGCACTTTTCTTATGGAACATTCTTTGGACACTGCACTTTTCTTCTTTTGAAAAACAAGGCTTATGCAAGAATGATCATCGTAACTACATCCAAATCTCTACAATAATGTCATCAATAAATGACCGGATAGATCAAGTCATATTATTTGGAAAATTGCATGGAACACTTACTGAAGTTCTGCAACCTCTCTAAAACTTCAAAGTTAAGAGTTTATGTAAAAACAACACGTCATCACAGCACAATTATGATGAAATATTCTCTGGATGCTACAATATGCTAATATTAAAGAATAATTCTTACTTTCTTTGTACAATATCATCTTAATAGCTCCTGAATGCAACAATTATCTTCGTAATTTTATCCCTATGCTTCAAGCACGGTGCTTGAGGAGGGGAAGACTGTTATAGGCACAATTAGGGATAAATTAACACTAAAGTGGGAAATCTGATTAATACATTAATAATGATTATTAGCAGTCATAATGAAGAGATATCATCGTTTAGAAAGAGATGCAAGGACAGTATTAAAATCATGGACTTACCATTGCACCAGTAAGTCATTGTATGGAAATATGAATATCATATTATATTAAGTTTGTATCATGATGCATCTCTTAGATGACATTTGACCACCTTTGTGAGTGGCACTACCTGTTAATTATAGAGAACAGTACATTAACAAAAACATTCTAACAAGAGTCTTAAGCATGAATGCAGAACCATATCATAAATAGATCAAAATATGCCAATACATGAAGTTAAATGAATAACTTATAGGTCAACTAATGTAACATTTTCATTCTTAAATGTCATGTTTATTTAAATACTCATGTAAGCATCATTTTTCCTGTTTTGTATAAATACAGGTGCGATTAATTGGTTACTGTACAGAGAAATCTCTGTTTCTTGTCTATGAATTTGTTGAGAATGGAAACTTAAGTCAACACTTACGTGGATCAGGCAGTAAGTATATGGACTTGTAAATTTGAATTAAGCAATTTCAGACTTAGACATGAAGACCTTTTGAAATTAATAGCATATGTATAGTTAAGTGTAGGAGAAAAGATTAGTGGTTCCCTTTAATGTGAACATATGCCAACTTAATTAACATTTAGCCATGTTGGTGAAACATGCATGTGCAGTGATGGAACCACTATCATGGCCTGCTAGGTTACAAATTGCACTTGATTCTGCTAGAGGTTTAGAATATATTCATGAACATACTCTTCCGGCTTATATCCACCGAGATATTAAATCAGCCAATATTTTGATTGACAAAAACTTTCGTGGCAAGGTGAAATCCTGAAAAAGTCATCTTTTGAAAAGCAAGCAATATTTTAAAATTTTCATATTTTTTATTTCTACTTTTTCTTGTTGCCACTAGCAGGTTGCAGATTTTGGATTGACAAAGCTTACAGAAGTGGGAATTGCATCATCAACATTGCCTGCACGTCTAGTTGGAACATTTGGATATATGCCTCCAGAGTAAGTTTTCCAAGCTAGAAAATCCTATCCACATTTATTTTTTGAATACGAGGTGGAGGAAAATAGATAGATATTATAGTGGAACAAAATCTTCAACAAGGATCATGCCACCTTTTTTGGAATAATATTTTCATTGTTAGAAATACATTGGAAATAATCGCAAGGCAAGAGGGATCCGCAAAGGACAATCACCTCCAATTGATGTTAATATCAAAGAGGAGGAACACACACACACACAACTACTTTTTTCTTTATTACACATGTATTTATGAGTAGATAGATATTATAGTCAAACAAAATTCTGAACAAGGGATATGCCACATTATTTGGAACGAGCTTGTAATTATATGCCACTTTGTTTGCATCAAGCTTGTAATTTATATGCCACTTTGTTTGGCACAAACTTCTAATTTTGAGAACACCATTTACATTGAAATATTCAAAGGCAAGGGCACCCACAAAGCATGAGCAACACCTCTAAACAATTTTAGTACTAGAGGGAAAGATGCATACACATCAACCCATAGAGTTGCACCACAAAGTTTTCATTTAGTGCCTTATAAGGCTTCCTTGTCTCACAGTTATTATCAATTTGGGATAAACACACACCTAACACTCTTTTTCTGTTTTAACATGTGTATTTAATAAGTAGATAGTTCTATATTATAGTGGAGCGAAATCCCCAAGGGATATACCTCTTTGTTTGGACAAGTTTGTAATTTTTAGAACAACATTTATGTTGGCATTAATCAATAGGCAAGGGGGTCCACAAAGCACAAACAACAACTCTAAGAAATACTATCGGAGAGGAGGATGCTAACACATCAACCTAGGGACTTTTACCCCAAAATATGCTTCCAAATTGGAAAATAGTTTAGTGCATGTAATGCCGTATAAGACTTCCTTAGCTCACAATTATTAGAATGTGGGATAAGCATACACACTCAACATTTTTTTTCCAATTTTATTTATCTTCACATGTATTTAATTAGTCATTAGCTAGCTATTGCATGGAAAAAGAGAAAGGAGATTACATTGAAAAATGGAATTATTTCCTTTCAGGAGTTCTTCTGCGAAATGAATTGATTAGTCACAAATTCTTAAATGGTGTTGATAATAGTTGAATTTTGTATGTGGATATTATTTACGATTTTTGCATCTTAACTTTCTAAAAGGCTTTCCACTCTACGTTTAGCTAAAAAATAAATTTTGTTTCAATGCTTTAAAGTATTTTGACTTTTTCTTGAAAAAACAGCAACAAATACAATAAAGTACCTAACACCTCTGCACCGGCCCACAAATGTCTATGAACCATGTCCAAGATTTACCCTTCCTCGCTTCTTCTATAGACACAATTTTTACAGTAAGGGTTTAGAAACTTTTTTATTTGAGTGCAGCCGTGCCGGTTCACATTCTTCTCCTAAGATCCATGTGCATCCCATGCACCCTCGCACACTACAAGCACCTATGTGCCAACTTGGGCCATCGGCACAACCTCCACACACCCTTGTGCATTTGCGCAACACTAGAAGACATACCACATTTGCACCATGTCAACACGTGTCAGCATATCATGCATATGGGAGGCAAACCAGCACACCTACATGAAAGCAAACTATCATCCGTTGCAAAATTTGAACTGTCTTGTAACCATCCTCTTTTGTACTTGCTTTCTTGTAATGATACATTGTAAGCCATGCAACCCCAAGGGAACAATCATCAAATGGTCATATGTTGACAGTTGAGTTAGGCAAATCATTTAGGAAGTGTTCCCCCTATCTGATCATGGAAATCCTCATTTTCAACCTTCTTGGACATTGTACACATACGTACCATATCCTATTTGTTCTCATTGCATAGAAGTAACATTATTTTGCTAATCTCACGCATTTGAATGTGTAATAGGTTAGTGTTGTTTATGCTTTCTATTGCATGTTCTTTAACTTGGTGATGTACTAGCTAAGTTATTGGGCTGTCCTCCGGGACACTATCCTAGGCTCCACGGAGTGGATCGTTGGCACTAGAGAAAGAGCTTTCACATGCTTCCAAACACATGAGTGTAACAGCAGGAAGGACATCCACTTGGTTTGGTTTCAGATTACTTGGAAGAACATTGCAACAAGAATAAGATGGTTGATTCACAGAAGCAAACTTTTGATGTATCCTTAGATGTCCAACAACTCATGTGGGACACTTTTGAGCAGTTGCGTAGTACACTCTTCAATCAATTCCAGGACCTCGTGATATATCTTGGTTCAACAACGTCTCATTCTTCTGTGCAACCTGCTCACATGCCATATGAGCATCAAAGCCATTTCAAAGTCCAAGTCAATCTAGACATTCTAGTGTTCGAAGGTAAAATAGATGCCACAAAATTTGATAGTTGTATTAGAAAATTGAAGGCTTACTTCGCGGTCAATTGCTTCAATGACTCAGAGAAGATCACCTTTGCAACATTGAAGATGTCCATTTTAATCCCACATTGGTTGGAAACCTACAATGTGCAGCGCAAGTAAGGCTTCAAGCCCATTGAAAGTGGGATCTAGTTTGTCAACACTACCCTGAAGGAATACTACCTCCTCAAAGACTATGAGAATGAGTACATGAAGTTTGGGTAGTTGCGCCAACACAAGGAGTAGTCGGTTCAAGACCACACCATTGAGTTCTATGATTATGCTACATGTCTGTGCGAGAACACAACAGAGCAACATAAGGCGTTGAGTACATCAATGAAATCTCACCTTATATATGCACCAAATAAAGTCTTGATCTTTGACACATTTGGGAAAACATACTGCAATGCCACCAAGTTTGAGGCCAAGACCAAGATGAAGCAGTAATTTTCCTCTTCATCCAATGTTGCACGCAAGACCTGACCTGGGCTTGGTGCAACATCAGACTCTCCTGCGCAAAAGTAAAACATGTCATGCAAAGGAGAACAATAGAAATAAACTGCACAATGTCAAAAGGCTCCAATAACATCAACATTTGACAAAGTCGAGAAGAAGCAAGGTGACAAGTGGTTCCACTAACACCGCAAAAGCTAGCATAATGATTCTAAACGGTGTGCACAACAATCTTTGATTCTACAATCTACATCATGTCTTGCACAAGTAGAAAACATTGATCCTAACGTTGCTTATTTGAGTATCAACACCTGTAACATTGACACTTCAAAGGAATGAGAACACCTTTTCCACACTAAGTGTTTAGTTAAAGGTCAACAAATACATGTTGTCATTGAGCCAAAAGGACATCATTGTGCAATATGTAGTCTAGTGCATAGATCCTACCATTGAAGCACATCATCGACCATACTCTCTAGGATGGCTAAAACAAGGGAAATAATTTCAGGTTTGACGACAATGCACCATCGAGTATGGAGTTAGACCCATGCGAGACAATCGTGAAGTCACAACATTGGAAGTGCAAGCCATAGGTGTATATTGCGACAGTACTAATCAAGCTAAACCACAACAATGGATCATCAATGTGAAAGACGACATCTTCAACATCTTGGAGTCACCTACAAAGACCAAAGTCCACTTGGTCTCTGCAAACTCATTCTACACACATAGAAGTTCGTGCTACTCATGGTCCATCCTAAGACACTTAGCCAACCAAGCGGTTGTGCATTTTGCAGGACACCATGCCATGCTATCACCACATCAATGGCAACTCAATAAGTTACTGTAGCAATATGGAGACGCCTTTGAAGAACCAAAAGGCTTTCTTGTTGATGGTTTAAATTCACCAATTGTAATGCAAAAATTATGCACCTGTAATCAAAATGTTTAAATGGAATTCGAAGTTTTAACCCAGGACAACTTATGGATTAGGTTGGCTCCTCTATCCTAGCACTATCTAAAAATTCTTGGGATGAAAAGGGTGAGGGAAATATACATTGAATGCAAAGGCAAAATGGCAATGCGCCAAATTATTGTGTGGTCACTCCCAGTAGAACATGACATGCATATAATAGCTATAAATCAAAATATTCAATAGAAAGGGAGAGACAACAATTTACTTATGCTGGAGGTAATAAATTCAATAGTAAAGGAGGCTAAACCATCCACATGAAACTTGAGATTAAGGGCAAAATGAATGCAACCACATAATATTTTATTAAATGCTTATGAATATAAAAAATAGCAACAATCTTGAAAGGCCAAAAGACCTACTGAATACAAGAAAAACAACTACCTAGGCAATAAAAATCTACTTTGGAAGCAACCCCCTAAAACAAAGATGCCTTCCCTTATTTACTTACATTCCATCAAAACGAAGGCGGTGGGAAAACATGCCATGCATATAAATCTGTGTTGTTGAAAAATAAAACCCTAGAAAAGCATTTTCAAATCCATTTAGATCATTCTCTTGTTTATCCTCATCTCCAAGCAACGATCTGCATTCTTCCCCGCCTCTAAGATTATCCACAAAGAATATATCCCACGGGAACCTTATCCAAAAAATGATTCCCCCTTCAAAATACTAGGCATGCAAGCCCAAAAAGATAAAAATCAAAAGTTGTTAAAATGATTATATATGTTTTAAAAGGCTTAGGTCTCTGTCTTTTCTTTCACGTGGGAAATTTCTCACATGCCTTCTTTATTAAATGAGGTCACTTTAATTTATTTGTCTATCCATCTTTTAACATAAGAGGTACTACCTCTCTTTTCCCTTTTTATGTGGGGAGCAAAACATTACAAAACATAAGCAGTGTACCCCATAATATGATCGTTAAGAATTGCCATAAAATTCAGATACAATTAAAGGTGTCAGTTAGCCTTTTATCTCTACCTACCCTCTAGAGTAGATTAAATTTATCCAATTAATTTCAACGGTAGTGAAATTTTATAGCATTTACCACACATTGCATAGTAAATTATCAAATTGATTTGGTCCTTGGATCCCCTCTTCTAAATAGTGTGTTGTATTGTAGGTCCATTTGGGATAACGATGAAGTCCGACGCAGTATCCAAGACCTTTTTTTATCAAAGTAAGATCAGGACAAGCTCTTTTCCTTGTGGCAACCCGATTGTCTTTATGCTAAAGGAAGATGGCTCATGGTGCTTATGCATCGACTATCGTGTGCTCAACAAAATAACGATGGAAGATCAATATCCATTGTCATGCACTGACAACCTCTTGGACCAACTCTGAGGTGCATAACACTTCACCAAGATCGACCTAAAGTTAAGTGACCATCGAGTAGCAGTTTATCCTGAAGACATTTGGAAGGCACCATTCAAAACAAAAAAGGGATTATACAAATGATTGGTTATGCCTTTCAGCTTGACCAATGCAGTAACAACATTCATGTGCCCAATGAACAACATACTCAGGCCCTTCACCAACTCCTTTGTCGTCGTCTACTTGGATGGCATACTTTTTTTTCAACAAAATTTGGGAGGAGCGTGTGGAACCTGTACTCACATCTTAGACACATTGCACAAACACAAGTTGCAAGCCAACTTAAGGAAGTGCACATTCAACATCTTGCAGATTCAGTATTTGGACTACATCATCGACCACATAGGTATTCGCATAGATCTAGAGAAGATCAAAGTGATCCAAGACTAGACAACTCCGAGCAACCTTAGAGAATGCAAGATTTTCTTGGACTTTCTAACTTATACCATAGGTTCGTCTATGGATTTTTGCACATACCCTAGTCGCTCAACTAGATCATACACAAAAAGATGCATTCCATTGGATATCTGGGCAAGGATGTGAATTTAAGGAGCTCAAGAAACGCCTTTATGTTGCACCCATCCTAACAATGGCTAACATTGTCCATCACTCAGCATAGCACTCAATGTGGACACTCGATTGTCTATGATTAAGAGACATTTAGTGACACAGTTCATCACTATTCTACCTTTGAAAATGTGTTTTATGCCATCATTCAAGTAATCAAACAATGACACTACTACATCTTGGGTAAGGAAACAATCATTCACTCGGGTCATAAGGTGATTTAGTTCCTAGAGCAAGTTCGAGAACATGTGCCATATGAAGTAGATGACATACATGTAGCAGTGCCATTTGTTGATCAAGTACAAGAAGGGAAAAGACAATAAGCCAACATATTTCCTTAGTCTCCCTCCAAATCAGGTGCTCATCATAGTGCTCAATAAATGTGGCCACAACTTTTATTACTAGACACCACTATATTCTGTAGACCACAATTACATATAGGATTATTCGGCCTTTGCAAAAGGTGAGCAGGGTGTCGATTTCCATGTCTAACAAGCCTCTATAAAAGATTGGACATATCTGCATTCTCGACAACACACCTCACCAAAGATTCATCTTGGAGGTCCACTACACCGAAACAACTAGACACTTAAACCCTAGCAAATCTACAACACTTTCACTAGCCTTATATGAACAGAGACACCACATCAAGTCCTATATTCCATGTTGCATCGCTAAGCCCATGAACATGAAGCTAGGGCTATAAATACCTCTGCCAGTTCCATCGAAGTCTTGGTAATCTATCCATTTGAATTTAATCTCTAGACCACCTATGACGAAGCATCAAAATGACCACGTGTTTGTTGTCATGGATAGGTTTTTTGAATATGGCTACATGGTTGCTTACAAGAAGACCATTACTATGCAAGACACCATGCGTTAATTCGTCATCATGTTTGGGTTCCCTTTGGACTATATACAACCATCATGTTTGATCACAACCCAAGGTTTGTTAGTCATTTTTGGCATGCCTGGTGGGAGATGCTGGCTACACAATTGGACCAATGTACAACATTTCATCCTTAGAAAGATAGGAAAACAGAAGTTGTCAACCACTCACTTGTCCATTTATTTTTTATGTAAAACATCACACGTCTGCACACATGGGATGATAATTTGGTTTTCATTTAGCATGTCTATAACAAAACTCTTCATAATTCTACAGGGCATAATCTGTTTCAGACATGTCTTGGGTTTTAGCCAGCAACACCTGTAGACATATCCTATCACACTCAATCGGGCATAGAGTCGTGCACACAAGAAAAGGAAGTGGATAAAGTGTAGAAGTTTTAGCAACACATCCAACATGCTCACTGACAGGTTCAACAGATACACTTTTGTCAACAACAAAAGTACAAAGAGCGTCACGATGCACATCGTACACCTCAGGTATTCATGGTGCGTAATAAGGTTTGGTTGCATCTTTGTGAGGAACACTTCAAGGGTCTTCATAGGAAGATCTAGCCTCTGCAATATGGTCCCTACATTGTAGTGTACATAGTTGGAGATAATGCATTTGTCCTTTTGCCACAATACTTGGTTTTCCATCCAATATTCAATGTAGAACTCCTTAAGCCCTGCTTTCCATCTTTTCTTGAGCCAACAATAACCTAGCATTCTTCAGGCTTGGATCCTAAACACTCATAGACAACACTAAAGTATTAGATTGTTGAAGTCACAACAACACACATCGACCAAGGCACACATCACAATTATTCAGGGTGGTCAAGGTAGGACAATATGCTGATCCAACTAAAGTGGTACAGCCTTCAGTAGCTTTAGATTTAATTTTTGCAGCCGATCGAAGATGTGATGGGGACCATCGCATCTCAAGAAAGGGCGAATTTTATCCAAGTGCAGTTGCATTGATTTGCGTTTTCCTCCTAAGAGCCTTGTGCACCCTACACACCTCTATGCAAGCTTGTACCATTCACACAACCACTATGCACCCTTGTGTGCTTCCACAACACAATGAGACATACAACACTCAAACTCTGTGTATGACTCATCAGCCATGTGAACACTCCATGCCACGCTACACCACGCCAGGTGGCACTTCCAAGGCTAAAACCATGTTAACACATTTGTCAACGTATTGTACATTGGCAAACCATCACACCTATCGCCGGCGAACCATCATCCATTGCATTAGTTGAATTGTCTTGTAACTGTCCTCTTTTGTAATTGTTCTCTTGTAATCCATTCAATCCTAGGGGGACATCAATCATTGAATGGTTATCTGTTCACATTTCAATCTAGGAAAATCAGTTAGGAATTGTTCCCCCTTCTCTAATCACGGGAATGTTCATTCTCATACTTGTACATTGTACACATATGTACCATAACCTATTCTTTAAAACTGAATAGAAATAGCATTATTCTACTTATCTCATGCATTCAAATGTTTAATAGTTTATAGTTTATGTTTTCTATTGCATGTTCTATATCTTGGTGATTAACTAGATAAGTTATTTGGTTGTCGTCCATGCCGCAATCTTGGGCCCCATGGTGCAGATCATGTTGAACACACTTGTCTACTGAGAGGGGGGGTGGATCAGTAGATGATCTAAAACTAGTCCGTTTAAAACCTTTAATAGAATATGTAAATTCATATGCAAATTAAAGAACAAATGCAGAAGTCACACACACACACATAGAACCACATAACATCAGATTTTACGTGGAAAACCCAAAGAAAAAAACCACGGTGAGAATCAGCTGCTAGAATCTACTATTCTAATCCAGCCTCACAATAAAATGCCTTCCTAGCAAACCTCACTAGTTACATTCAAGGACACCGATCCTTAAGAGACACCAATCTCCTTACTGAGCACCAACCCAATTTGTATGTAGGCACCAACCTACCTTAAGTATGGAGCTACAACTCCAGTGTACAAGATGGATTCACAAGTGAATCCAGTTCGATGTTCTTTGTTACAAGTCTAATCTGTATTTGCTTACCTTCTCATTATCTGTGTGCTCTATCTTCCTACTTGCTTAATCTCTGTCTGCATATGTCTTTCACTCTGTATTTGCATACATCTGGTTATGCTTTGTTCAGATACACTTCATTCCCCTTCCTTCTCTGCGTTTTACTCTGTCTATATATTTCTTTTTATCGACAGCGCTTTTTCGCACACTTGAAAAACGCAATAGCAACAACAGCAATATGATATATTAAGAGTCGTGTTTATACAAGGATTCATTAGGGTTTCTCGACTCACTTATTGCATTCACATTGTATTTGCACTAAACTAGTTTCAGTTCTAGATTCTCCTTTAATGTGTATTTGACTTTTGCATTTTCCTATGTCTTGGTTCTTGCATCATACAACAATTGTCTATTCTTGTTTCTATCTTTGTCAACTGCAGGATTCTTGTCATAACTGCATCGTTTCCTTTTCGTGTCTTGGTTCATGCATCACACCGTAATGTTCTGGTCTCTTTACTATGTTTGGCAGCTCTTGGATTTATCTCTTAATGTACAACCTCCTTAATCGATGATTGATCAGTTGAATCGATCAATCTCGAGCTCTGTGCAATCATTTACAAGTTTTGTCTATTCCTTCAATTGTTCGTTGAGAATATATTAAATGTGTGCCTTTGATTTCTTTCTTCGCGCCATCTCTAATTATCGAGCCCCTTTTTATGTTTTTTACTATATCTTCTATAGTTGGATCGCTTTTGCTCATTTCGATTTACTCAAATATGCTCGATCTTTAACTTTGCCACTGTGCATTAACCTTTGAGCACCTTTAAGACTTTGGATTCACTCGCTTCGTTGGATCTTTTTTAATCCTGACTTGCGTGTGTCGTTGGATCATCAAAGATGCTTGCTCTTTATGTTGACTAGATCATTAACCTTCGATATGTTGACTTCATCTCGCTTCTTTCGGTGTCTTTGAGATGCTTCCCCTTCATCGATCTCTTCAGACTTGCTCGAACTTTAACATGTCCCCTTCGGGACAATTTTCGCGGACTTTTTGTCTGGGTCCTCTTCAGGACAATTTCCGTGGACTTTTTGTCTGGGTCCTCTTCAAGACAATTTTTGCAAACTTTTTGTCCAGGTCTTCTTTTGGCACTTTTGTTTAGGATACATACCCTTCAGGGCTTTGCAAATGTACCCTTCAGCTTTTCTGCAAGGGTCCACATACCCTTCGGCATTTTCAAAAACTACCCTTCAGCTTTTCAACAAGGGTCCACATACCTTTCGGACTTTTTGAAAAGATCCCTTCAAACTTTGTGCAATGATCCACTTGCCGTTTGGAACTTTTGTAACTGTCCACTTGCCCTTCAGACTTCTTGGGAAATGCTCTTCAGCGTTCTTGAACAGTCCACATACCCTTCGGAATAATTTTCACGGGCTTTTTGTCCGAAAGATTTGTCCTTGCCAATATTCTTGAAAGAATTCTTCAAGACCATTTTGGGTTCTTCATTCAACATGACTTATAGACTTGGAGGAAGTAAAGTCATCTTAGAAACCCGATCAACTCTTCCAGACCCATTCAGGTTTTTAACTTTGCTTAACTTATTAAAACGAACTAAGTAAAGTTGTTGCTAAACTCCGATCAACTCACCTAGACCCATTCGAGTTTTTCACATTGCTTAACTCATAAGCATGAGAGAAGCAAAGTCACTCTGAAATCCCGATTACCTCTTCCTTGACCCATTCGGGTTTTCCACATTGCTTATCTTATAAACATGAAAGAAGTAAAGTGCTTCTGAAACCCTGATCAACTCTTCTAGACCCTTTCGGGTTCTTGAGACAACTTGACTTATAAAAATGAGACAAGTAAAGTCATTGCATAAACCCGATTAACACTGCTAGGCCCATTCGGGTTCTCGGGACAACTTAACTTATAAAGTTGAGAGAAGTAAAGTTGATCTGGAATCCCAATTTGCTATACAAGACCCATTTGGGTTCTCAAGACTGCTTTACTTATTTTATAAGTAGAAGCTCTTCATAAATCCGATTTGCACTGTAAGTTTGTGCAATTCAACTTTTGACATTAATGTCTAATAGCAGAAGCTGCCTTTGACATCAAATGACAATAGAACAGACATTGGAGAAAATTGCCAACAGATCACTTTTTTTTTGCAATCTTGTCATGCATCGTTTATTGAATGCTACTTGGATTCTAGAATCAATAAATTTACAAATAGAAAACAATGAGTTCTCCAAGTTTGGTGTTTGCATCAGATTTTTTATTTTCTTAGAAGCTCCATGTATAAGTTGCACCATTATAATGCCTTCATTGCATCTTCGTTAAATCAACTATTACTCACGATATACTTATCATGGAAAAAATCCTCATCAAATGTAAATACATTTTTGTGCAGTCATATGTTGTTTTCCCCCTAGTGCATCCCCTTCTCTTGTTGGTGATGATACATATTTAATATCAATATTATGTTCAGCACAACTGTTTTCAATTTTGGTTTATGTATACTTTTTGCAATCGAGGATCCATTTCTTAAATGCCTTGGCATGGTTAAGTTGTTTAATCCAGTATTAAACAAACCTTTTTTGGTTGGAATAGACACAACTACTAAACCCTCTTTGTTATGCTGTTGTCTTGTTATCCCATTACATTCTTGTCTTATTATCCACTGCATTGTTTCCCTTTCTAGGAATCCCTTCCTAGCAAACAATCTAACTGCTGGTTTACCATCCCTTGCTCGTTTCTCCTTTCTCCTAGACTCTTTTTGAAGTAAGATAATTGTCGAAGCGATAATTAAACTCGTAATTGATGGGAGAATATACTCAAATGACCCATAGTTTTAACATATAATACACTCTTGTAACATAGAATGCTACTGATGGGTTTTTTTTCTTTCAAGGATTTAGCAATGTTGTCCCAACAATAGTTTTAAACTGCTCTCAGTATTTGTACACAATCCATCTTAGGATTTCTTTCAAACAATTTGTAGACAATATTTTAAACTTTGTTCTTTCTATTTCAATAGCTAGAATCCCAAGTTTTTATTTTTGTAATCCACTAGGAGTTTCAATTTTTTCTTTGCTAGGGTTTCAACTTTCATAATATTTCCTTCACTGCAATCTTTTTTGGCACAAATTCAAAAACTGTTTACATTTTGCCATAATGCAAAACAGTTTTTTGGGAAAACCAGAAAGACTGGATTCGATGAAATTCAATTGAGCAAATTACCACTAGATTTATTCAAAGTAGAAGGGTGTATATAAAGATTTGAATAATCTTGCAAGATGTTTGTGGATTAAATTCCTTTATACTACAGCATATCATTTTTTGTTATGACCAGATGTCCTAATCATATATAATTATTTTTGCATTGTAATAGTCTTAGCTAGTTAATTAGCTCAGGTGACCCTTTCTATGTAAGGCCGACCCTTGAGTATTAGGGTTAGGGTTGAAATGCCTATATATCGATATTGTAAGGAAGGAAAAGAAATCATCTATATTTTGTAATTTGAGCTCTACTCTCAATGAGGTCGCACCCTCGAAGAGGGTTGTGATATTTGAATATAAGCAAGGTTTGCAATTATTTCCGAGTTCATTGAGTAATTTTTCCTATTTTTGCATATTGTTATTCTATTTGGTTTATTTCTACAGTTAGGTTCATAACAAGTGGTATTGGAACTCTTTCCAAGGCCGTGTTCCGCAACAATGACAATAGTTTAGGGATTTATGTGGCTGCCCACCATAGAATCTTGGTGATCAAATAGTGGTAACAAAATTGGCTACACCAAGCTTTTTGCCCCAAATTTGTCCAATTTTTTTTCCTGCAAGTAGTTTTTTTCCTTTTAGGTTAGAAACCCTATCCCAACAATTTTAAAAACTCACAGAAAGCTATCGTTATTGGCTAAGCTAACTCATTGTTATCAATGAAGTGGGGTGTCCCCCCAATACACATGCCTCAAATAGCATTGTATACATATTTTAGCTACCATGTACCTTTTGGTATATAAGATGCTTCTAGGCTTTCTATTTTTCCATAGGAAGCCTTTGGCTATTTGTAATTTGTGATGCACCAATAAGTGGTTAGCCCAGGGAAGTTATTTGTCGTACCTTGGAGATGGGATAGTGGGCTATGAAATGGTTCAATCTTCCATAGTTAGAGCTCTGAAATATTGGACCGACATTATATATGAATGAGATTAGTATATTTGTGAGCCCATGGCCTAGATGCACCCTCTAGTAAGCTTCCCTATGTTATCCTGGCATATTCGGAGTCACAGATTCGAAGCTGATTTTTCGGAAACACAGTACCAATAGAAGTTAGAAACGGGTCTATTTTTGCAAGATGCAAAAACATAGCAACAATAGAATTCCAAAGGGTTAGAATATTCCAATATAGTTATCTAGACACGGTGCAATAGCCAGCGATTAGGAGTCTGGATTATGTTTTGCTTATTAGCCCAAATTGATTTTCTCTTCGTGTTGATCATTTTGGTATAATTCCCCAGGAATCAAAAAAATAACATAGAGTGCCCACAATGATGGGTCAATGCTTAGAGGATCTTTCCTTGGAGACGTTAGATGAGGACCTCATGTTAGTGCAAATAACACAGGCCTCTATACTCCAACAATTGTCCAAACTATGCAAGATCGATCTCTTTGATGACTCAGTAGACTAACTGTATTGAATGCCAAGTATAATACCATAAGCCAAAACAACACGAATGGTTTTAACAATGGACAACACTCACAATAACCCACCACACTTTGAGTTCCAGCACCGTACACCACGGTTGGATTTTCCGAAATTCTCAAATGATGATCCCACCAGATTGTTTTATAACGCAGATCAATATTTTTCTCTCCATCAAACTCCCATAGGTCAAAAACTTCCGATAGCTTCGTTCAACTTGTAACATGAAGCTATTCAATGGTACTAGTGGTTAGAAAAGACACATGTCACTCTCACATGGGATGAGTTTGGTAAACACTTATGTAATGGGCACCCCAGTTGCACCCCAAACTAACCCAGTAGGGACTCTTTATGACTCCGGTAGTTTTGCTGGAATTTCTTTTTTTGTTTTACAAAGACCAATATATGTAACATAAATATAGAATTGCAAGCATAGATACACACAACTGAAATAACCAACACACTGTATTTGTATTAATTGCAAAATGAGCAAACGAGTACAATGCCAGTCACGTGGTGACTCATTAGATCCCCTGGGGATCGTACAAACATTATTTCAAGCAGATATCCCAGCATGTGCCGAAGGTGCTTCATTTGTTCTTTGACCCCCCGGAACTACGGGCTCTGTAGAAGCTTCTACGAACTCTGCAGCCAAAACTACGGACTCTGCAAGCTTAGATCTACGGACTCCACCAGGCAGGAAATCTACTGACTCTGCAGTCTAAAATCTACGGACTCCACCAGGCTTGAAATCTACTGACTCTGCAGGCTGAAAACTACGGACTATGCAGGCTGGAATCTACGGACTCTGCAGGCTGGAATCTACGAACTCTGCAGGCTGGAATCTACGGACTCTGCAGGCTGGAAACTACGGACTCTGCAGGCTGGAATCTACGGACTCTGCAGACAGAAGCTACGGACTATGCAGAAAACTACGGACTCTGCAGGCAGAAAACTACGAACTGCGCAGGCAGGAAACTATGGACTCTACAGGCAGAAAACTACGGACTCTACAGGAACTACGGACTCAGTAGGCAGAAATCTACAGACTCACCCGGCTGCATACAGATGCTACAGTAGTACGGCTGCTACAGTGGCACGGCTGCTACAGTGGCACGGCTGCTACAGTGGTACGGCTGCTACAGTGGCGTAGATGCTACAGTGGCTGAGAGCACAAAACTCCAAAGACCAATCCCAAGGATTGATGTCTAGAGTGCTACAAATGAGGACATTCTCAAATGCCCAAATAAGCTGCAAGTGCAACAATTATTTTCTTCTTATCCAACATGCCCAAAGAAGCCACAAGCACTCCCCTATATCATTTTCTCCAAGGGGCAACTCAACTCACTTGAGCAATGTGGGATAAAGGATGTGCAACAGTCCCTCATAAAGTAAATGTTTAAAGTGACAATGTCTTTCAACTGGATTAAAAGTTACCCTTTTTGCAGCACTTTAGGCCCCCAAAAATACTAGCAACCGGACTCTGAATGGTGCGAGTGATAGCTTGCCGGAAAGCTCTCAACAAGGAGCATCAAAACCAATCATCAAAACTCGCCTCCGTTGCGTCCTAATAGCTTACTAAAAATAGTAAGTGTGTTGGAAACTGAGTGAGCCCAGCCGCTAAAATGGGGACATTACAGTCTACCCCCCTTGAATTTGCTTGTCCTCAAGCAATCTCAGCCCAGTCTGCTGGATAACTTGCTGACTTTCCCATGTAGCATCCTCCTCTGGCAGGTCTTTCCATCTGACCAAATACTCCTTCACTATCATGTTTCTGAGTTTCCTCTCTCTAGTGTCCAGAATAGTCTCAGGTTCTAACACGAGCCTCCCTTCCTCATCCAAAGGGGGTAGATCTGCAGTAGGCACTACACCCTGACCAATGGCCCTCTTAAGCCTAGACACATGGAATACATTGTGCACTCGACTGCCCTCTGGAAGCTCAAGTTCATAGGCGACTTCACCCACTCTTCTAATCACCCTGTAGGGGCCGTAAAATCTAGGCTTAAGCTTCTCTGCTCCGCTCTTATTGAGCGATGACTGCCTATATGGCTGTAGCCTCAAATACACCATGTCCCCTACCTCGAAACTGTGCTCTACCCTATGCTGATCAGCATACATCTGCTGATTTTGGGCCTGCCGTATATTCTCTTTGAGCGCTCTCAAGATATCTTGGCTATCCTTCAACAGGTCTTTAGCTTTGGGCATTCTGCTGTCCCCCAAAGCCATATCTATGAAGCTTGGAGCTTCATACCCGTACAATGCTATAAATGGAGTCATCTTGATGGTCATGTGATGCGTGGTATTGTAACAATACTCCCCCATGTGTAACCATTTCACCCAGGCTCTCTATTGTGCGGTCACGTAGTTCCGCAAATAACCCTCCACCCACTTATTTACTATCTCAGTCTGCCCATCAGTCTGGGGATGGTAGCTCGTACTAGGTGTAAGGTCTGTATCGCACAGCCTGAACAACTCTCGCCAAAAAGCGCTCATGAACTTGCTATCCCAGTCACTAACAATAAATCTTGGTAACCCATGCAGCCTAAAGACCTCCCTGAAGAACACATCTGCCACCTGAGCTGCTGTATAAGTAGAGGGAATAGCAAAGAAGTGAGCAAACTTCGTCAATCTGTCCACCACCACATAAATGCAATCTCTTCCCTGCACTCGAGGTAGGCCAATGATGAAGTCCATAGAAATGCTCTCCCACTTCCGGTCTAGAATAGGTAAGGGCTGTAGTAAACCAGCAGGAAACGTGTGCTCTTCCTTATTCTGTTGACAAACTGCACACTCCCTGACATGCCTCTGAACATTGTCCTTGAGCCCTTTCCATGAGAACCGCTCTTGGATCTGCCTGTAGGTCTTGAAGACCCCCGGCTGCCCGGACGTAGGTGCATCATGAAACGCCCTCAGTATCGTCTCTCTTAAGGGTGATGACGGAATTAAATAGATTCTGTCTTGAAACCTGATCAACCCATCAATCACCTCATAGCGACCATCCTGTATAGTACCTGAAACCAGTCCCGATGCCCAAGTGTCCCTAGCATATTCTGCTATAATCTTAGCCCGCCAGTCTCCTGAAATCTCTGCAAGAGCACAAATGTGAGGTCTTCTGGATAAGGCATCAACCACTACCTTCTTCTTCCCTTTGACAAACTCAATGTCAAAGTCATAGGCTTGCAATTTAGTGACCCACTTCTGCTGCCTGTCATTCAAGTCTCGCTGACCCATGAAATACTTTATGCTGTTGTGATCAGTCTTTATCACAAACTTTCCTCCAACCAAGTAGGATCAGAATTTGGCCAAGGCATGCATAATGGCTAACATCTCCCGATCATAAATAGAATAGCTCCTCTCCACCCCTTGGAGCTTCCTACTCTCAAAAGCAATGGGGTGCTTCTCTTGCATCAATACTGCTCCAACCCCGTCACCCGATGCATCACAATGAAGCTCAAAAGGCTTCGTGAAGTTGGGTAGAGCTAGAACCGGATATGAAGACATCACCTGCTTGAAATGTTCAAAACACTGTTGCACTGCCACTGTCCATACAAAAGCACCCTTCTTGGTGAGGTCTGTTAATGGTGTTGCAGTCTGTGAAAAGCCCTTCACAAATCTCCTATAAAAACCACACAATCCAAAAAATCCTTTGAGTTGTGTAAGGCTGGTTGGAGTGGGCCAATCAACCACCGCCTTGATCTTTTATGGATCCACCCGAACTCCTTCAGCACTATGGCCGAGGTAGAGCAATTTGGTCATGCCGAACTCGCACTTTGATTCCTTGGCATACAGTGACTCCTCCAATATGACCAGCACCTCCTCTAATTGTTGTAGGTGCTCATCCCACGTCCTACTGAAAACTAGGATGTCATCAAAGAAGATTAATACAAATTTTCGGAGCTGCCCTCTAAACACCTGATTCATGCAACTCTGGAAGGTAGCTGGAGCGTTGGTTAGCCCAAACAGCATAACCAAAAACTCAAAGTGCTCGTAGTGACACCGGAAGGCAGTTTTTTCTATGTCCTCCGCTCGCATCCTGATCTGATGGTATCCTGAACGTAGGTCTATCTTAGAGAAAAATCGTGCTCCATGCAACTCATCAATCAGGTCGTCAATCCTGGGGATGGGGTACCTGTTCTTAATTGTCTTCTTATTGAGAGCTCTATAGTCAATGCACATACGCATTGTCCCATCCTTCACCAAAACCACCGCTGAAGCAAAGGGGCTTTTGCTGGGCCTAATATGCCCCATCTCCAATAGCTCCTTTATTGACTTCTCTATTTCATCCTTATGCTTTTTTGGATGGCGGTAGGGGTTGATGATGACTGGTTTAGCCCCCTCCTCCAGCTCGATAACATGCTCTACACCCCTCTCGGGAGGGACCCCATGTGGAATGCTACCAAACACCTTATCATGCCTAGAAATGATCTCCTGTATATCTAGGTGATATCTCTTTACCTGCTGCTCTGGAGGCGTAGGCATGATCAAACATTCAGCTGCCCACTCGACATCGTCATGTCTGAACAACCGTTCCATCCTTTTCAAGGATACCACCCTGAGCCCCCCATTAGGTAAGCCTCGGAGCACCACCTTTCTACCTGGATGCTGAAACCTCATCTCTAGCTTAGCCAAGTTGAAGGTGAACTCTACCAGAGAAGTCATCCACACCATTCCCAAGATGAAATCATAATCGCCCATGTCAACTACATAGAAATCGTCCTCCAACTCATAATCTCCTCCCAACCTGATGCGAAGTTTTGAAATCTTCTGAGTGCATAATAACTTGTGGTCATTGGCCACCATGACTCTGAACCCTGCGTGCTCTTCGGTCTGAAGACCCCTCTTGGCCACCAGTTTTGCGTCGATGAAATTATGCGTTGCCCCTGTATCGATCAAGGAAACCATGCACTGCCCCTGAATCAGCCCTCTTACCTTAAAGGTCATGGCCTTCTGGACGCCTATCAGTCGAGCAAGAGACTTCTCATCATACGAACTCTCCTCAGCAACGCTATTACCCTGACTAGATTCCGAATCTGAATGCTGCCCCTTGTCTTCGGAAGGTGATTCGTCTGCTGAGAAATACTCCATGGGCTTAGCCTTTGCTTTAAGCGGACATTCATGGGAAAGGTTCCATGGCTCCCTACAATGAAAACATAGTTTTTTCTTCCTGAGTTCGTTGAGGGTCTCGCTGTCCAACCCTTTTGTTTCCCCCTTAGGCCGCTGAGGGTCCTTCTGAAACGTCTTCCTTTCCTTATCCTTCCTAAAATGAGAGTCCTTAGAGTAGAGTTTACTCCTGTAGGAAGAAGATGCTAGGTCTCTAGTTTTCTTAATGGCCTCTTGTAGTGAAGAGGGGTTGTGTCCCTTTACCCATCCTCACAAGGGGTCGGAAAGCCCATCCATGAAAAGAACAACCAGTCTTCTTTCCGATATATCTGTCACCAATACTGCCAGCTTTTGGAACTCGGTGATATAGGCCTCCACAGAACCCCACGGTTTAAGTTGAGCTAGCTCCTTGAAATGCAATTCTGGGTCCTTAGTATCAAACCTGTCAATGAGTCTCTCGGTAAACTCTGCATAAGTATCTACCTGGTTATGGCCAAGCATGACCATACCGTGGTGCCACCACTTGTGGGCACTTCCATCCAAGTGCAATGCAGCGTACTTAATCGCGTCCCCCTCAGGCATGGGATTAAGCTGGAAATAAGTGTCTAATTTATGGACCCATTTTCGCGTTGAAGTCTTCCCTGCACCGTCATAGTATGGAATGGACAACTTTCCTAACTTTTTCCTCATCTCATAATTCTATTGCATGTTCCCTCTCATGGGCATGTGCTTGAGTCTAACATCCATATACTCCCTGAAGGACATTTCACCCTGAAAATCTAGTCCAGCATTTCTCCAATCCTCTAGTATTTGGTCCTGTATCTCCTGCTGTGTATGACCAGCGTTATCCTGGTCATTCTGTCTTGGAGGGAATTGTGGCATGAGTGGCCTTGTAGAAGAACCTGCTCTAGCGTATGTCCGGGCTCCCCTATTAATCGATGCATCTCCATTACCTCCATTACCTGGTCCACCTACCTGGTTAGCATTATTACCCTGGTTGGCATTGTTGCCTTGATCTGCTCTAGTCAGGTGTTGTGTAATTGCTAGGGCCATTTGCTGCAATGTGGTCTATAGCTCCCTTTGCCCCCTGACAAGATCATTGAGCATCATCCTGGTGCTGGGTTCTCCCCTCTCCTCATCTGGGGCACCCATGGCTGGTGCTGCAAAGGGCTCACCCTCCTCAATTTCTGAAAAAACTTGTAAGTCTGGGTTTGTCCGGTTTCTCCTCAAGTAGTACTGATGTGTGGGATGCATGAAACCTCACAGGATGGCAGGAATAACAAGCTCTGATATCACTGTAATGGGCACCCCAGTTGCACCCAAAACTAACCCAGTAGGTACTCTTTATGACTCCGGTAGTTTTGCTGGAATTTCTTTTTTGGTTTTACAAAGACCAATATATGTAACATAAATATAGAATTGCAAGCATAGATACACACAACTGAAATAACCAACACATTGTATTTGTATTAATTGCAAAATGAGCAAACGAGTACAATGCCGGTCATGTGGTGACTCATTAGATCCCCTGGTGATCGTACAAACATTATTTCAAGCAGATATCCCAGCATGTGCCGAAGGTGCTTCATTTGTTCTTTGACCCCTCGGAACTACGGACTCTGCAGAAGCTTCTATCGACTCTGCAGCCAAAACTACGGACTTTGTAGGCTTAGATCTACGGACTCCACCACGTTGAAAATCTACTGACTCTGCAGTCTGAAATCTACGGACTCCACCAGGTTTGAAATCTACTGACTCTGCAGTTTGAAATCTACGAACTCTGCAGGCTGAAAGCTACGGACTTGCAGGCTAGAATCTACGGACTCTGCAGGCTAGAATCTACGGACTTTGCAGGCTGGAATCTACAGACTCTGCAGGCTAGAATCTACAGACTCTGCAGACAAAAGCTACGGACTATGCAGAAAACTACGGACTCTGCAGGCAGAAATCTACGGACTCTGCAAGCAGGAAACTACGGACTCTGCAGGCAGGAAACTACGGACTCTACAGGAACTATGGACTCAGCAGGCAAAAATCTATGGACTCACCCGGCTGCATATAGATGCTACAGTAGTACGGCTGCTACAGTGGCACGGCTGCTACAGTGGCTGAGAGCACAAAACTCCAAAGACCAATCCCAAAGATTGATGTCTAGAGTGCTACAAATGAGAAGGACGTTCGTAAATGCCCAAATAAGCTGCAAGTGCAACAATTCTTTTCTTCTTATCCAACATGCCCAAAGAAGCCACAAGCACTCCCCTATATCCTTTTCTCCAAGGGGCAACTCAACTCACTTGAGCAATGTGGGATAAAGGATGTGCAATAGTCCCTCATAAAGTAAATGTTTAAAGTGACACTCAATGTCTTTCAACTGGGTTAAAAGTTACCCTTTTTGCAACACTTCAGGCCCCCAAAAATACTAGCAACCAGACTCCGAATGGTGCGAGTGATAGCTTGCCGGAAAGCTCTCAACAAGGAGCATCAAAACCAATCATCAAAATTGGCCTCCGTTGCGTCCTAATAGCTTACTAAAAATAGTAAGTGTGTTGGAAACTGAGTGAGCCCAGCCGCTAAAATGGGGACATTACAACTTATTGACTCATTTTGGCCCTTGTGCATATGAGGACTTCACTGGAGCATTGTCTACATTACGACAAACTCACCATGTTTGTGATTACCAAACCCAATTTAAAAAATTGGCCAATTGAACAAAGGGCCTAAATGAAGAGTTTTTCAAAAATTGTTTCATTACAGATTGAAAGACAACATTCGTGTAGAGGTCAAGATGTTCAAACTCGCTTATTGGTGGAAAAGTTGGTTTATCGAGTCTAGTCAAGGACACCCAACACCATCCCTATAAGCCACCAATAGTAAGAAATCCGTAGTTGTTTCAGCCCATGCCAAATCAAGGCACTTGAGGACCTCAAATCAAGCATCTAATGTAGGAGGAGATAGCCACTCACGTAGCAAAAGGATTATGATATAATTGTAATGACAATATGGCCCAAGCCATTAATGTGTCAAAAAAAAAATATGTCGCTTGGATGTCGAGGCACCCTCCATGCTTGACATAGCGAATGATTCTAAAGATGGCTCAGATGAGGAACAACCATAAGAGAATGGTCCAAGTGAGGACTCTCTCAAAATTTTAAGTACATGCATTTGGAGGAATCACAACTCAAACTATGAAGTATTGGGGTACTTCAAGGGACATCACCTGACTATCCTCATTGACTCTGGAAACACTCATAACTTCATTGACCCTTGTGTGGCCAAGAGGCGGCTTGTTATGTGTATCCATGCAACGGTTTTGAAGTGATGGTAGCCAATGGAGGCACGTTGACTTGCAAAGGAAAATGTTGTAATGTCAAAGTTTCCATGGGTGATTACAATCTCAAATCTAACATGTTCGCCTTGTCATTAGGCGGTTGTGACATCTTCTTGAGAGCTCATTGGGGGACCCATCTTGTGGGACTTCTCTAATTAATGGATGCAATTTACAATTGCAGGTCAACCATACAATCTATAAGGAATGACAATAGGATCCCCTCAACTTATTAGTTCTCACCACATGTCTAAGCTAATAAAAAGGGGTTCTTCAGGGGTGGTGGCTCAAATTTGTGCAGTCCAAAAGATGGAAACATGGACATCAACAAAACTGCCAAAGTTGCAGTTGATTCTTCATAAGCACTCTTAGATGTTTAAGGACCACAAGGATTGCCTCCACAATACTCACATGATCACACAATACCACCCATATTGGGTAGTTAGCGGCGAAACATTCGACCATATTGATACCCATACATGGAGAAGACATAAATTGAGAAGATGGTCCAAGAATTGCTTCAAGCAGGGGTCATTCGACTAAGTGTCAGCCAATATTACTCACCACTACCCCTTGTGTAGAAGAAAGATGGATCTTGGAGGTTGTGCATGGATTTTAGGGAGCTAAACAAACTCACAATCAAGGACAAATTTCCTATTCCAATGATTGACAAATTTCTAGATGAATTGCATGGTGCCCAACTCCAAGTTAGATCTGTAGTCTGGCTACCATCAAATTCGATTATGGGACGAAGATATCCCTAAGACAACATTTTGAACTCCTAACGGTCACCATGAGTTCTTGGTAATGCCATTTGGCATTACGAACACTCCAACATTCCAAAGCCTGATGAACCAGATTTTTTGGCCTTGGCTTTGCAAATTCATTTTGTTATTCTTTGATAACATTTTGGTATACAACAAAATGTGGGAAGACCGTCTACTGCATTTGGACCAAACCCTCTTTCTCCTAGCCGACCATCAACTATATGCAAAACACTCCAAGTGCTCATTTGGTACCATAGATTAAAAACTCACCATAAATCACCGAGAAATCACAATATGATCCTAAAATGAGAAATCTTCTGGCAAATCATGAGAAGATTTTGGCCAATAAACTGATGATTTTCCCTGAGTGATTACAAAAATTACTTGATGAAAATCATGACTTTATACCGCGACCCACCCAAGGATGGATTAAAAGCCAAGATTGAAAAAAAAACAATTTTATCATTATTTTTGCATTTTTCCTTGCGGTTCACAAATACAATCCACAATTAGTGGAGCTAGGGTTTTGAGATTTAATACTTGAGGTTTGAGGACAAAAAAGTGGATTCCTATGTTTGCAATAGAACTCTTGCGCTGACTTTCAAATTGTTGTTGGTCTATTTTGCTAAATATTGGCTATATTGTTCATAATTAGACTCTCAAGAGTCAAGAGTCAGAGTGCTTGACAATTTCACAGTGGTACATAGGCAATAGTCTACATACTCATACAATTAGTGGAGCCCAAGGTTTTCATTATCACTTCAAGGCTGCCTCAAGGAATACACACTGATATAGTGATTAACATTGAACAAGGCCCAAGGGTGTACACTATACAATATGCATAGTCACACAACCTACAATTGTAGGCTGCTTTTTTAATACTACTCTGTTGTAAAGCCTCAAGGAAAACACAATCACACAACCTATAGCCACAAGTATTTATTTTTCATTATCTTTCTAGTATGGATCATGATATCTACTTCATCTTCTCCTTCTTCCTTTGATTAATAGTTGGGTTTAGATTCTTATTTTTTATTTTATTTTATAGGGTTTAAGCTTGTTGTTTAAGAATGACATCGGCATTCAGTTCAACTGCCCATCGTAAGTCTAAGTCCAACGACCCTTCTTGAAAGCATTGTGAAGCGGTGGAAGAGGGCAATTGTGTTATATGCAATATTGCAGGATGAAGATGAGTGGTGTCTATCGTCTTAAATACCACATCGTGCAATTACCAAGGAATGATGTCATATTGTGCACACAAGCACCACTTGAGGCTCAAAGAGAAATGGTTGCTTGCTTTGCGTCTTATGCTGATAAAAAGAGGAAAGCTGATGCACTTGCAACCCTAGTGAATAGAAGGGCAGTGAGGGATGATTATGGTATTGAGGCCTCTTTTATTGCTCCAAATCCAGGGGGTCAGGGATGGGGATGGGGCTTATCCACTAAAGATAGTTTGATTTTTTTTTTTTGTTCCTTAAGATAGTCTTGGGTCAAAACTTTCACTAGAAGGTACCGTTTGGAACCAGGGAGTGCACATTGAAGCAAAGATAGTTGCAGCAAACTTTTAGTTCTACAACAACATTCTTTTCAATGTGGTGAAAAGTCCACACTAGGAGAATTTGGTCACTACATTGACCGTTGTCGGGAAGGGGTTCAAGGCTCTTACTCATGTTTTGAGTGGCTAGTTGTTGGAGGATTCTGTCAAACATGCACAAGCTATTGTAGAAGAGAAAAAAAAAGATATAGCAAAAAAAAATGTTGCACCATTTTGTCTAATGGGTGGATGGATGGGGAAAACCGCACATTGATTAACTTTCTAGTGGCTTCAAGTGGGTAACAATCAATTGATCCCTCCTGCCAATTAAAAAATGCAAACAACTTATGTGATATGTTGGATGAGGTGGTGAAGGAAGTGGATGTGAAAAAATTTATTCAAGTTGTGACAAACAACACAGCAAGATATGTAACAGTAGGGAGACTTATTGAGGAGAGGCACCCTACACTTTTTTGGACCTCTTGTGCAGCTCATTGAACTGATCTACTGGAGGACATAGGAAAGATCTCATAGGTGAAAATTATGGTTGAAAAGGCAAGAAATATCACCAAGTTCATCCACAATCACATTTGGGTGCTAAATTTGATGAGAGCACACCATTGGAAATGAGCTTGTGCGATCCGGAGTCACACGACTCGCCACAAACTTCATCACATTGCAGCCTCACGAACATCCCTTAAGCAGAAGTTTGTGAGTAACCGGTGGTTGGAGTCTTCCTATGCTAGGAAGGTTGAAAGGGAAAGGGTCATGAAGACCATTTTTGATGATGTGTTTGCGAAACGCATAGACAAAATCCTTAAGGTAACCTTAAACTTAACTATTTTTTTATTTATCATTTATTTGTTATAATTTCTTTCTTAATTTTGATTTTAAATTTGTACATTAATTTGTTTTAGGTGTTAGAGCCTTTAGTTCAAGTTCTACGGTCAGTGGATGGGAAAAGAAACCCAATGGGTTATTTGTATGAGGCCATGGATGTGGCCAAAGAGGCCATAGCCAAATATTATAAAAAAAGCCAAAGAAAATATGAACCCATTTGATGTATAATTGATCATAGATGGAACAAGAAGCTCCACCAACATATTCATGCAGTAGCTTACTACTTTAATCCTAAGTTTTTCTATTCTAATTGATTTAAGGCCGATGAAGAGGTTATGGATGGCCTCAATACATGTATAGAGAGGATGATCCCTAGTGGTGACACTAGAGATGCAGTTATTGAGGAGCTGCAAATTTACAAAAATGCAACAAGGAGACTCTTTTTGTCAGCTCTAAGCGTTAAAAGAAGAAACATCTCTCAGCTAGGTTAAAACAAATTGAGGCATTTGTTTTACTTTTTAGTCTTGTTACTCGTATATACTACTAGTACTACTAGACTTCTTTCATTTATTCAATCTTAGTTGACTTGCAAAATTATAAATGTCCTATTTGCAAATGTGTGGTGGGAAGATTACCAAATGTTCAAAGGCTAGCCATGCAAATTTTGTGTCAGTCGTGTAGCTCTTCTGGGTGTGAACATAATTAGAGCATGTTTGAAGTTGTTCACACAAAGAAGCGCATCATATTGACAACACAATGCCTCAATGACCTTGTCTTTGTGCGATACAATATTCATCTTTGTGTGAGACAAGTAGAGGGGGTAGAGTTATGATGCAATTGACTTGGATGAATCGATCCATATGTCAACTAGATTGTTGATGATGCAGAGCCCATGTTTACTGCAGAGGAGATTGCAGATTTGGAGAGGGAGGCAGAAGAGGCAATAGCATCAGGAGAAGTAGAGGCATCCGAGGGGGTTGGTGAGATGTAGATGATATCTTTGTTGATGATGTTCTTGTAGAAGAGGAATATTTACCTTCTAATTCCATGAGGCAGCGACAACAAACTTAGACTAGGCGCTAGAGTTGATTTGTAATATGTATATTTGATATTTCATAATATATGTGACTCTATGAGGCTATGACCAATGTAGTTTGTAAATTTGTACTTTTTACTCTTTTCTGGTTGAAAATCAATAGAAAATATACTTGTGCATTCTCTACATTCATTTCTTGTGTCATTTAACAATGTTTTACATTTTATTTAAGTTTTTTTTATGAATTAATGTCTTTTAAAGTAGCAATAAAGTTGTCAAGTAATTGCCGAGAAATTCCCGAGTCCCAAGTACGAGTCAAAATTTTGGGCTACCAAGTAAATTTGTACTTTGTACTCTTTTCTGGTTGAAAATCAATAGAAAATATACTTGTGCATTCTCTACATTCATTTCTTGTGTCGTTTAACAATGTTTTGCATTTTATTTAACTTTTTTTTATGAATTAATGTCATTTAAAGTAGCAATAAAGTTGTCGAGTAATTGCCAAGAAATTCCCGAGTCCCAAGTACGAGTCAAAATTTTGGGCTGCCAAGTAGTCGCTGATTACGAGTTTTTTGTACTATGTTTGGTATTACAGAGGTGGAATACCTTGGGCATATTGTCTCAATGGATGGGGTTAAAGTGGATTCCAAGAAAATTAAGGATATGCAAAATTAGCCAAAACCTCAAACCCTTATAAGTCTTAAGGTATTTTTGGGTCTCATTGGCTATTACCACAAATTCATCAGATACTATGGTAAAATTGCCACTCCCTTGAATGTCATGCTAGGGAGAATGCTTCCGCTTGGTCTGACCCAGCTAAAAGTGCCTTTGCACTACTCAAACAAGCTTTGTACACTAAACCTATGTTATCTATGCTCGATTTATCCAAACATTTCATCATTGAAAGTGATGCTTCAGGGATACAAATTGGTGCAATGTTGATGCAAGAAGGACGACCCTTGGCCTTTACTAGCAAAGCATTGGCATGTAAGAATTTAGCAAAATCCTATAATGTCCCCATTTTCGATTCACCAGTAAACAGGAATTGAAGATCTTTAGTTAACTTTTCCCATAGACTAAGGGATGATTTTGGGGGATTTTATTTTATTAATTAGTTAGGATTGCCCGAACAGTGATTTTGATCATTTGACTATATAAGGCAATTTTAGTTAGTTAATAGAATATTATTAAAAAGTAGGTTTTACCACTAAAGCATTCTATAAAAGTGGTTTTAACCATTGCACTTGAGAGTTCAAATAATATTGGGAGAATGTATTTTAATTCATTGTTTGTCCAATAGTGATTTAATCACTCTTGTAAATTGGGTAAACTAATTAATTATTTATTAAGTTATTGCCTTAGAGTAATTTTAATTACTAAATCTATTTTGGCAATTGATTTAATATTATAAGTGGGAAAAAGAGTAAATGTCGGCTAGGAGGGAAAATAAAAAAAGAAAAGATATTTTGAAAAGTGGTTAAGTAATTTTAAAAAGGTATTTTGCCTCCAAGAGTGGGTCGCCCCACTTTGAAGACTATATATGGACATGAGGGCTTCTATTTTGGATATGCTAAATTTATATATTGAATCTTCATGCTTGAAGAATGATTGGGATGGATGCCCAATGAATGCTACTACTGTTTGAAGGGTGATTTCTTTCAGAAATTGCGTTGAAGATATTATGTGATTTGTTGGTTGTTGATTTGGTCAAGTATTTTCTAGTTTCCTACATTTTTGGTCATCATTTTCAGGCAAGATTGAGCAAATGTCAGATCTTAAGGGTTTTGATAGGTTTTGAGGCACTTTCAGAACATCTCCAAGTGTAGCGAACCTTCCTAGGGTGTGACGTAACACCCTCAAAGGGTGATATCACTCTTCTTGGGTGACTTCTGCATTTTTTGAGGGTTTATCTTGCTCAAAAAAATCTGAAATCTATGTAATCTGATCTGTCATATTTTTATGGTCATTTTGAGTATTTATTTGGCTCAATACATTCAATTTTGAAGGAGTTATGCAATTTTTCAAAAGATCTAGGAAAAATTAATTATTTTGGAGTTGAAAAATAAGTATTTTTGGCACATTCAGATTTGGGAGAATAATTGCAATTTTGTGAATTTTATTTGGGAATTTTCTGAGTATTTTTGAGTGAAAAGTATTGATTTTAGTTCCCAAACCCAAGCGCCAAGGCCAAGTGGGACGAATTGTTCCTAGGGCTGCAAATTCAGATTTTTGGCATATTTTTTGGATTTTCTGTTTAGAACTAATTGGGATTTGTGGAGATTTTTATTCTTGCATATTCAGCCTTAATAGGGAACATTACAGTGGTATTAGAGCACCAATCTGGTGCACTTGTGAGATCTTATGTGTGCAGATTCGGATGCAAGCGGATAAAAATATTCTGCATTATCAGAGAAGAGGAAAAACCATGGGTGATCAAGATCCAAAAGGGTTTACTTTAGAGCAAGTGAAGTTTTTGTAGGATTTGATCAAGCAAAGCTAGAGAGACCTTCAACATACCTTGAGTATGCAATTGGTAGCTATGTTGAAGACCACATAAGATCCAAGCAAAAGCCATCGTGATCCAGTGGAGGGAAGTTTGAATGGCAATGAGAAGGTTTCTATCAACTCCCCTCATAAGTTCTTCAAGGCTACATTTTTGCAGAGAGAACCAGTAGTTGAATGAAATGTCCCCAATTAGGAACTGAAGACCAAAATAGATGTTTTCCAACAAACCTGAAATAATTTTGCAATTCTGAAATAAAACCAGCAACCACTTGATCTACTAAATGCAGTGATAAATACCTTTTGTTGTTTCTTTCAAGTCTGATTTTTTTAATTGGCCGGCAGCTCTCTGTTATCAGCGCCAAACGCCTTAAAACCCTTACAAACACTTCAAATAATAGACTGAAAATATTGCCAAAGGACTTGGCCTTAAACACCCCTTGTTCAATGCCCAAATCCACTCCAAAACCCTTCCATTCAAATTGCTATACTCAGAAAGTTAGCAGCAGAAATTACTGATGATTATGCACTTCCAAACCCCATATAATTCGCTAAAACATGCTATCATTAGTCATAAAAATACGCAGAAATTATAGAGATCAAATTACCATGTTTTAGGGTCAAGTAGCACCCCACAATGCCTACAAACATTCCCCAAGGTGAATCGCCCCACTTGGAAGATAATATAAATTATTTCCGAATTATTTTCTTCGAGAATGCACCACTGAAACCCTCATATCAGCATCACGAAAGATAGGAAAAATACCATAAAATATTATAAGTGTTATTGATGATCTCAAACTTGATTTTTCACCTTCAAACAAGTCCAAGCATGCCCTAAGGCATTCACCCAATGTCTAAGATGAAATTGCTGCTCTCAATAATTTAATATTTGCCTCAAATAGCTAAAACTTCAAAAATTCATATCTTCTGGAATATTTGGAATTTCCATGCAAATATAACCCAAAATGATCACAAAATTAGCAGCGTCCAAACAAAAGTAGAATCAAAATTTTCCCTCCATGGGAAGTCCTTCAAAATTAGTCTCGAATTTCTGAAAACCCTAGTTACAGTCCTAAATCCCTTCAAACCAGCGAATAGACCATCCAAAGCAATTCACCAATCCACCAAAACCTGCAATTTTGTTAGATTAAAATCCTCAAATAAATCCTCAAAGGTGTAGCACAATTTATGATAGATAGGTGGTGTTAATAGACACCATTTATATAGAATCATAGCTCTTGGAAGGTAACATTCTCCAAAAAACTATGCTGAAGACAATCAGGGTTGACATACTTGACCTCTTTTCCAAATATCATCCGCAAAAACATAATTTCAAATGAATCCTTCTTTCCTCTTATATCTCTCCCCCAAGCGTGGCGCCCAAATTGGAGGGAAGAGTTAATTTAAAAATATTGAAAGGAACTCCTTATAATTTCACTTTAGGTCTTAAGTGCCCATGACCCTTAAAAAGGCCCCAACTCAAGTGGAATTTATAACATAGTGTTTTTTTATTAATTGCCTTATTTTTAAGTATTTAAATATATTTTTTATTTTGGCAATAATATTATTTAAATCTCCAAAAAATGGGGACATTGCATTGAGATTGAGACACCGATGTGTGATCCCCTTGATACATGTCAAAAAGAGTATGCAACCCTAAGCTTTGACATGCAAGCACTCTTGTTATTTCATGATTATTGTAAGATGAAGGATGAATCAAAACCAAGAGTACCAAGCATGCAACCCCGTAAAGACTTGCAACAAAAGTTGGGTAAGATTTCTCTTCTTATTTTTTATGGTACTGATAAACTTCCAGTGAAATCATAGTTGCAGAAATTGAAGACTTATTTATCACTCAACCCCATGTTTGAGGATGAGTCTCTCAAGTTTGTTACCGTACACTTGGAGGGTATTGCTCATGAGTGGTGGTTTCATGGCTTGATCACACAAGGCCATGAATCTATTACTACCTTGGAGGGATTCAACAAGAGGGTAATGGAAAGATTTGATAGGAAAGATCCAGAGATCCACTTTCGTGAGTTAGCACAACTTAAACAAAGTCGTGATGTAGAGAGGTATGTGGCAGATTTTCAGAAGATTGAACCTTTGAGAGGTTTGGTAAAAACTTTTAACCCGCTTTCCTTGCAAGATTCCATTACTAAATCATTGGATCTAGAGTGTTCAGCTTACAAGAGCAATATGTGACCAAGAGGACCACAAGGGTCAGCCACTAATTTGATGCCAAAAACAGGGAATTCAGGGCAGCAAAGGTCTGATTTTGGTGGACAGCCAAGGGCACCAAGTGGGCAGCCTAGGGCAGCAGCAAAGGAAGTCATCTTCACCATATGTACCACCACATAGAGTGCCTCCATATAGCAACAATGATAAAGATGCAAGAGATGAATTGAGGAGAAAAGTTTGTGTTTCACATGCAAAGAACCATGGACTAGAGGCCACCATTGCATGGGCAAAGGACATGTCCACTACATTGAGGTAATTGAGGATGTTCAGATGTTGATATTGTTGATTCTAATGTTGAAAAAAATGAAATTGTTGATGATGAGCATGTGCATGAGGATGACAACAAAGAAGTGGGCAGCATACTTGCTTCTCTTTCCGAAGCTCCTAGGTATCATGCATTCCAAGTGAAGGGCACATTGAGAGGACAAAGAGTGACTACTGTGGACAATTCTTCCACAAGTCAGATTGTCTCTTGCTATTTAGAAAGTTCACATCTCTAGCCAAGGAAGGAAGAATACATTGTTTGCCTTGGTAAGGGGTCCTTTGCTACAACAAGAGAATTCCGAAGGAATGGTTCATCAAAAGGGTTTTACTTCGGAAAAGTGCTAAGAAGAAAAGTCCACAAGGCAAAAAACAAAGGAAGTAATTCCTTCGGACTTTTTGTCCGAATGAATACTTTGGAGAATTTATAAGGGAACACCCACAACCAAACAGGGAGAATCCAAAAGTCCACCAAAGTCAACAAAGGAAAAGCCAAGATCCTTCGGAAGGGTCATTTACAACAATCCCGAAGGGCACCTACCCTTGGGGAAGGTACAGGAGCAAATTCAAAACCTTTGCAAAAAGCCCGGGTGCCTTACAATTTTTTCGAAGGGCACAGAGGGAGATCGACTAGCCCTTGCGGAGGGCACTTGGTCGGTGCCAAAAGGCACTTGTTCGGTGCCGAAGGGCACATTTCGGAGAGAAGAAATTCGGAAGGCCACAAAGCAAAGTATCCATGGAGGCCAAAAGACAAAAAGCAAAAGCAAAACAAAGAAAATGAATTCTTTTGGACTTTTGTCCGAAGGAATTCCTTCGAACAAAAAGTCCGAAGGAATTCGGAGAAATAGCCCGAGGAAAATAAACCCGACAAATAAACCTGAAAGAATTCCAAAGGCCAGAGACCGAGATAATTCTTGCGGACATTTTGTCCGCGGGAAAGATGCGAAGCCAATAAAGCCGAAGGAAAGAAAGCCGCGGGAAAGTGGCAAGACGGAAGTCTGAAGGAATAAAGCTTCCAGTGACGTCCCGCAAGCCGTCAAATTTTGACCACGGGAAGTAACCGTTGAAACCAAGGAGACAACAGGAAATCCGAAAGAAATGGATGTTGACTATGCAAAAGAGGATAGAAGATAGATAATCCGACGAAGAGTTGAATACGGAATTCTGCCAGAAATAGACACGAACATCAGACCAAAATAGGACAGAAGACATGCAAATAGGAGCTATTTTCGAACATCGGTCAAAGCTTCAGTTGACTGACTATTAAAATCCTGTTCGTCTCCAGTCAGCGCATGCATCCGAAGGTCTAACTCAGTTCAACAGGGGTTCCAAATTTGAATGACAAGTCGACTGTTCCAGATTTAGAGTTGACTAATTGTTAAATGCCGCATCCACTAGAAGCTTTCCATGCGAAAGAGAATGATCTCTTTGACCAACTCAACTACCAAACAGTCAACTCAGCGGATCTCTTCATCCAACTCAGCTTTCAAACGCCACAACTCGACATCAAGCAGCTCACGAAGTTGTAAAATTGACATTTGCGTGGATTTCCATGCAAAGAGAGGCGAGCGGTTCATAACAAAGATAAGTTCACTTCATCAAACGCAAGAAACTTTATGCAAAGACAAAAAGAAAACATATTTTATTGAAAAGCCAAGTAAAGCCTGGAGTTAACACTAGTGAATCCTTCTCTTCAAATTTTCAGCGCCAATCTTTGGCCTCTTGTAATTTTCTATATATTGGCTTTGAGTCTTGATTAAAATATCCAATCTCTCTTGGTTAGACCAGACTCTGCCATTGGTGAGTTGTGTAACCTCTTCGATCAATAGGACTGCACTTTCAGATTTCAAGCGTTGGCATAGTGTATATTTCTTCAGCAATTTGCATAAGTGGTAAATTTCTCTCCCTTCCCAAATTCTGATTCGTACTTAGTTGCTAAATTATCCTTGTGCTAATCATGTTAAAGTGTTCTTTATTGTCTTTTGCTGAAGCTGTAAGTGGATGTTAGGTGGCTGCAGAGTGTCTTGTATCGGACCTCTCTCCATCGTTTTCCCTCAGGTTTTAGTTATTAGATCGAACCTCTTCATGAAGTACTTATGCATAAGTGATTGATTGAAATCTAAGGTCTTCCTTCTCCCTTGTTCATTCAGTGTTCAAGGTTCCAAGTTGAGTGGATCAAACTTCTGGTGTATCACCCCTTTTAGGTAGAATTTCCCCTTTAAGTTTCCTTCTCCCTTTTCCATGGTAGTCCGCAGCATAGAGTAGAGATCCTCATCAATACATCATACAGGAACCAGCTTTCTCTGGAGGTTCTTCTCACCGTTGAGGCACCCACCCTCGTGAGATCCCATTGTTTCAGCTGGATAGAGGACTGGTCGTTTCACGCACGTCTTCGAATTAGGGCGCAGTTCCAGATTGACAACAACTACCATGGTTGATAGTGGAGCCACTCATAACTTCATTGATGAGGACTTGGTAAAAAAGATGGCATTGGAAACCACAGATTGCAAGGGCTTCAATGTGACTATGGTGGATGGTTTCACCATTCCATGTTCCAAAAGGATTCAACTTCAGCTCACTCTCGGGAAGCACAAGGTAATAGATGATTTTTATGTTGTTGGCATTGGTGAGATTGATGTTGTGTTGGGTGTTCAATGGTTGCATTCATTAGGTGAATTCACTCAAAATTATAAGACTATGGAGCTAAAATTCTTCAAAGAAGGCAAGGAAATGGTCCTCAAGGGTCTAGCTAATGGTGTTCCACAAGAAGTGTCCATGAAGAGGATGGAAAGAGCTTTTGGGAGAGGTTAGATTGCATGGGCAGCAAGTTGTTTTATCACAGTAAAATCAGAAAAAACAGAACAACAGCCCCCTCATGGTGAATTACAAGCTATTTTAGACAAGCATGTTCATGTTTTTTATGATTTGCCTTATGGGTTGCCACCAGATAGAGGTTTTGAGCATAACATTGAGCTAGAAGTAGGTGCCAAACCGGTTATTGTCACTCCATACTATCATCCAAGAGCATTTAAAGAGGAAATTGAAAAGACCATCAAAAAGTTACTTGACATGGGACACATAAGGCCTAGCTCAAGCCCCTTTGCTTCTTTAGTTGTTCTAGTAAAGAAAAAGGATGGCACTATGAGGATGTGCATTGATTACGGGTTGTTGAATAAGAAGACCGTCAAGAATAAGTATCCAATACTTAGGATTGATGAGTTGCATGGTGCTACCTACGTTTTCAAGATTGATTTGAGATCCGGTTACCACCAAATCAAGGTAAAAGAAGAGTATGTTCATAAGACTGCTTTTAGAAGTCATTTTGGGCATTTTGAGATTTTGGTTATGCCCTTTGGATTGGCTAATGCTCCAGCTACTTTTCAGTCATGTATGAACATGTTTAATAAATATCTAAGAAAGTTTGTGCTAGTTTTCTTTGATGACATTCTTGTGTATAGCAAAACTTTGGAGGAGCACTTGAAACACTTGGATATGGTTTTGGGCACTTTGGGGCAGCATTCTTTCTTTGCAAAAAGATCTAAGTGTGAGTTTGGTTTGATAGAAATTTTGTATTTGGGGCATGTCATAAATGCTCAAGGTGTGCAAGTTGATAAACATAAAATTGAAGCAATCACGGATTGGCCTACTCCCACTATTCTCACACAATTGAGAGGTTTTTGTGGTCTTTATAGCTACTATTGAAAATTTGTGAAAGGTTTCTCACAGCTTGCTGCCCCCTTGACAGATTTGACTAAGAAAGGGGCCTTCAAATGGTCCAAAACAACCCAAATAGCATTTGAAAAACTCAAAGAGGTAATGTGTTCTTGTCCTGTACTTGTCCTAGATTTTTCTGCTCTTTTTGTGGCTGAATGTGATGCTTCAGTGGAAGGAATAGGGCTTGTCTTAATGCAAAATAAACACCCTATTGCTTTTGAGAATATGAAACTTAAAAATTCTGAAAAAAGGTATTCAATTTATGACAGAGATGTTGGCAATCATGCATGCTTTGAGTAAATTTAGGCAAATATTTGGTTTGTGGCAAATTTGTGGTGAAATCTGATCATAACAATTTGTTCTTTCTCAGTCAAAAGGAATTGAATGACCGGCAACAAAAATGGGTAAGCAAAGTACAAGATTATGATTTTGACATTGAATATGTGAAAAGTAAAAACAATGTGGTAGCGGATGCAATATCAAGGAAGCCAAACAATTATGTGGAAGAGAAAAATCAGCATTGTTTGGAACTGCTTGAAGGCAAACAATTTTGGGAAGGGAGGACTGTAATGTCTCCATTTTCGATTTACCAGTAAACAGGTATTGAAGACCTTTAGTCTATTTTTCCCCATAGACTAAGAGATGATTTTTGAGGATTTTATTTTATTAATTAATTAAGATTGTCCGAACAATGATTTTGATCATATGACCATATAAGACTATTTTAGTTAGTTAATAGAATATTATTAAAAAGTGGGTTTTACCACTAAAACATTCTATAAAAGTGGTTTTAACCACTATTGCACTTGAGAGTCCAAATAATATTTTTTTTTTTTATAAGTCAAAAAAAAGGGCAAAGCCTGTCTATTTAAAATATTTTATCAAAAAACCCTGGTAGAACTAGGTAGATACAACAGGAGTATCAAAGTTTTAAAAGAGCAAGAAGCTCTAAGCTACTAAGAAACAAAAACTAGTCTTCATCAGAAATAACAATATCAACATTGTTACCAACATCGTGAACTTCTTCCAGGTTGATAGCAGCGAAGGAGCTTGCCAGGCTAATTTCCCTAGTGTCATTCTTAATGCCCAGCCTCTCACAGATTGCCTTTAGCTTTCTATGCTGCAGAATATTGTCTTCAGCGATTGCCTTAATCAAAGTCCAAATTTGATCAACCCTGGTGTCCATCAGATGACTGAAATGATCCACATATTCATAAACAGCAAGAGAATTGCTAGAACTGAAGAGAATATTTTGAATGCCAATTCGCTGAGCAACTTTGAGGGTGTCCAAACGAGCATTAGACTGATCGGTATCTTCCATAGCTTTGATCACCGTCTCCACAGAAGCCACTGAGGAACTGCCACTGAGACGAGCAGCAAGATGGGCACAAAGCAGATTCGTAGCCATCCAATTCAGCAACTTTTCATCCTTCACACCTTCCAACAGTGTTTTTTGCCAAAAATCCCAGTGCCTCCCGGGCTGTAAAGCGAGTCTTTTTATCCAGTATGGAACCCTAGTCAAACAAATGGCGGAGCTTCAGATCATCCACCAGGCCCAGATAGGAGGAATGGACATCTTCCAAGGAATAGTTATGCAACACACTGTTATTCATTGCATTAACCGAATTAACAATAGAGGCCTTACCTTTAGCCTGCCTAGGATGCTTGCTCCCTGATCCTCTCGAATCCATATCGCCAGAGATGATATCACCACAGAGCCAGGAGAGTAAAGTAGAGAAGGGTGTAGAATGCCCAAGGTGGTGTGCCGACGGAGATAAATAGCATGCCGCAAGACACGTGCGGTGCTTGCGCCTCCCAAAAACAATCATTCTCCATCCGTAGATAAGAAAAATCAGACCCCAACCAATTAATGATGATATTCATTAATATGGCAGTTATTTAAATCATTTTGCTTAATCCTCCAAGCCTTAGATCCTTTGTGGAGAGCGTTGGTCATATGGAGGCTTTGTTCCAAGTGGTTGAGGGTGACACCTTCATTAGCCATATGATCAACTAACTTAGTGCTTTTGCGTAAAATGTGCAAGGGGAAGTAAGTCTTCAAATTGTTGCACAGAGACTTGCAATCTTCCATAATATTCTTTAAGATACAATTGTGCATAGATCCATTCGAGAGGGCTTCAATGACGATTTTCGAGTCCCCTTCTATTTCCAAATCAAGCCAATTCTTTTGTGTCACTAAAGATAGGCCACGCCATAGAGCTTTGGCTTCAGCGACATTGTTGGAGAAGGAGCCAAGCGCTTTACTGAATCCGATCAAGAAATTGCCCCTAGAATCTCCAAATGACCCCCCGACACCCGCCATGCCAGGATTGCCTTTAGTCGCGCCATGAAAGTTAAGCTTAATCCTAAGGCTAGATGGAAGAGTTCAATTGTCTCTCCTGCTTTTTTTAATTTTGCTTATAACCCTATTATCAAGGAAGAGTTCAAATAATATTGAGAGAAGGTATTTTAATTAATTGTTTTCCCAAAAATGATTTAATCACTCTTGTAAATTGGGTAAATTAATTAATTATTTATTAAATTATTGCTTCAGGGGTAATTTTAATTACTAAATCTATTTTGGCAATTAATTTAATATTATAAGTGGGAGAAAGAGTAAATGTCGGCTAGGAGGGAAAAATAAAAAAAGAAGATATTTTGAAAAGTGGTTAAGTGATTTTAAAAAGGTATTTTGCCTCCAAGAGTGGGTCGCCCCACTTTGAAGACTATATATGGACGTGAGGGCTTCTATTTTGGGCATGCTGAATTTATATATTAAATTTCCATGCTTGAAGAATGATTGGGATGGATGCCCAATGAATGCTACTACTGTTTGAAGGGTGATTTCTTTTAGAAATCACATTGAAGACATTTTGTTGTTTGTGGGTTGTTGATTTGATCAAGTATTTTTCAATTTATTGCATTTTTTGTCATCATTTCTAAGCAAGATTGAGCAAATATCAGATCTGAAGGGTTTTGATAATTTTTGAGGCACTTTCAGATCATCTCCAAGTGTGGCAAATCTCCCTAGGGTGTGACATCACACCCCCAAATGGTGACATCACCCTTCTTGGGTGACATACATTTTTTTAGGGTTTATCTTGCTCACAAAAATTTGAAATTTGTGTAATCTGATCTGTCATATTTTTATGATCATTTTGAGTATTTATTTGGCTCAAAACATTCAGTTTTGAAGGAGTTATGCAATTTTTCAGTTTTCAAAAAATCTGGTAAAAATTAATTATTTCCGAGTTGAAAAATAAGTACTTTGGCACATTCAGATTTGGGAGAATAATTGCAATTGTTTGAATTTTAGTTGAGTATTTTTGAGTGAAAAGTATTGATTTTAGTCCCCAAACCCTAGCGCCAAGGCCAAGTAAGATGATTTATTCTGAGGGCTGCAAATTCAGATTTTTGGCATATTTTTTGGATTTTTCAGTTTAGAACTAATTGGGATTTGTGGAGATTTCTATTCTTACATATTCAGCCCTAAAAGGGAACATTACAAATCCAAATATGAGAAAGAAATGTGAGCCATTCTCCATGCCATAACTCATTGGCGGCCATGTCTCTTGGGGCAACATTTTTGCATTAAGATGAACCACCACAACGTGAAGTACTTCTTGGAACAACACGTCTCATTGCTAGAGCAACAAAAGTGGTTTACTAAACTCTTGGGGTATGATTATAAGGTTCTGTACAAGAAGGGCAAGGAGAATGTAGTGGTTGATTCCATTTTCCACAAATTTGAAGGACAAGGGGCCTTATGTACCTTTTGTCCTTACCAACCCCTGAGTGGTTGCAGGAAGTCCAACAAGAGTGGCAACAAGATGTGCAGGTTCAATAGCTCATCCATTATCTCACCTCGTACACCACAACTAAACTAGGCTACTCTTGGGATGGATCTTGATTGTGTTATTAAAGGCGGATTATGCGTGCTGCAAACTTGGCTCTTTGAGAAAAGTTGTTGCAAGGATTCCATGCTTCACCATCGGCAGGGCATTCTAGTTTCTTAAAGACATATGCAAGAGGCAAAAGAACTTTCTTCTGGGATGGGATGAAATGGGATTTCAAAAAGTTTGTTGTAGAGTGTGATACGTGCCAGCGTCACAAGGGATGGAATGCACGCACTCCAAACACATTACACACATTACCAATCCCTACTGTAGTATGGATTGATATCTCCATGGATATGGTTGATGGATTGCCCAAGTCAGGTGGCAAATCGGTAATCTTTGTGGTGGTTGATCGTCTCTCCAGATATGCCCAATTTTGTTCAATAGCCCACTACCTACAAAGCATCAACATTGGCACAAGTCTACATGGACAAATTTTTCGTCTCCATGGTATGCTAATAACTATTGTCTTTGATCGTGATTCCACCTTCACCAATAACTTCTGGGAAGAACTCTTTAAACTACAAGGAACTCAATTGCAAATGAGCTTGGCATATCACTCACATATTTATGGTCAGACAAAAATTGTTACAAGTGCTTGGAGACTTAACCCACATTGTTTTGCTTTAGAGCAGCGGACTCACTGAGCTAAATGGCTACCTCTTGGTGAATGGCGGTATGTAAGGACCCTTGCAATTTTGGCCTTTAATTTTCAGTTCTGACCACTCAAGAATTCCGTCAAACACTTGTCTTGCAAATTCTGTACTTGTTGATTGCTTGTTTGTTTTGTGTTTTCAAATGCATATAAAGATTATATAACTGAAATGAAGCTACTTAAAGACTGATATGAAAGGTAAGTACAATGCTAAAGTCTTTTTGGCTTTTTCCAATGAAAACAATTACTGAAAAATGCATAAAATTGATTCCTACAACTAATAGGAATTTTAGCGAACACTTTGTATGCAAACTAATATGTAGCTACAGCAAGAAGATATTTTGACAAACACTTTGCATACTAATGTAGGGCTGAGATAATGCAACTACAACCAGTGGCATTACAACAAACACTTGGTACGTAGCTCCAACATCTTCACACTTATATTATATGGTGCCAAACTCATTGCAATGTTGATTACAATATATCAATGGCACTGGCAAGCTAATATGATTAATGCAAATGACTGATTTGCATTAACATCCAACTCCTTAATGGCTGCAATTTGTCTTCAGACTTTTTACTTCAAATTTACAATGCAAAGAAATGGATATATGATGAGAAAAATCTCTTATATAGTGCTGATGTGACCTGCTATTGATGTGGCAGCTTTTAACACCTTCAAATAATGATGGAAATCATTGCCAAGACCATCAGCAATCGTTGCACATGTATTTCATCTCCAAACGCCTAGGATAGAGTCTCAATCAACCCCCAAAAATCAATATGAAACCCCAATGAATGGTACAACAAAGTTGGTAATGCACGGCCAGCAAGAGGGAGTAATTACAGCTGCTCCAAACTCCACAAGATGTCTCAAAAACAGCCTCTATTCCAATGTATTCAGCTTTCCAACACAAAATCTGAAAGTGATGTAACATTAACTCAAACCAACATTATTTCAAATGCCATTGAAGCTCCGGAGGGGATAATTACAGCTGCTCCAAACTCCACAAGATGTCTCAAAAACAGCCTCTATTCCAATGTATTCAGCTTTCCAACACAAAATCTGCAAGTGATGTAACATTAACTCAAACCAACATTATTTCAAACTCCATTGAAGCTCCGGATGCAAACACTGTGTATTTTCCAATCTAACACCTTTGGGCGGCCTTGCACACCTGTAAAATGCTGTTACTAGAGGGAGTTTTCGTTCCCAATAGCCTCTGGTTCGAATCCTCTTCAAACCCTCTCAGGGAAAACCATAGTAGAGCAAATAGCCAACAAAACATATATTCAAGCATATGCCAAATGAGGCACTTTTCCCTCTTTTATAACTCTCCAAGAGGTCGTTGCACTTTTTGGAGGGAATATTTCTTTTAATTTCATTTTAATATTCCCCAAGGTGAGCGCTCCACAATATAACTTAAGTGACATTTAAATATTTTATTTTTTATCACAACCATCAAATCCCAAAGTCCAATATTTAAATAAAAATATTAATTTACAGACTTTAAAATGGAGGCCAAAATGAACTTGGAATTCAGTGAGCTATAGCTCGCTGGAAATGTCTCGATGAGATGCTCCATCTCCAACACTGAAAAACCCAAAACGAACAAAAACCCTAATTTGCCAAAAATAGCAAGTTGGAGTCTAGAGTCCAAAATCCCCTGAAAAGACATAAATAGTAGTGTTCTTCGAGGACCACAGAGAACAAACCCAGAAGAACCCAAAAATATTATCATCATACAAGCACTTACTATAAATAGTATGGACAAGTCTGAAATCTCTCTGAAAAGTGTCATACAGCGCCACTGTAATACCTGAACACCTTGGTGACATCGAAATACTCCTCTGATTATGCTGTCACCAACCCAGAAAGTCAGCTCTGACTATGCTGCAAAAGAACTCGAAAATGGGGACATTACGGTCTGCCCTTCCCAAAGATTGCTTGTCCTCAAGCAATGCCAATACAACATCTGAAATATTCCGAGCCAAATTTTTCAACTTTTTTAGATTTTGGATTACAACACAAGCAAGTTCCGTCAAGATTAAAAGTTAATCTCAAATAAACTGGAATAACTTTGCCACTAGAATGCAAGAAATGGAACTCAACGTCCAGTATGTGCTACCCAGTCCAAGGCGAAGTAGGGGCGACCATAAGACGGAGTAATTACAAGAAATGGGACTCAACGTCCAGTATGTGCTACCCAGTCCAAGGCGGAGTAGGGGCGACCATAAGACGGAGTAATTACAAATAAAGAACTCTACGTCAAGTATGTGCTACCCATAAGGGGCTACCATATGACGGAGTGAACTTAATAACAATGCTTTAAGGGAAATACTGAAAAGGAAACTACTCCACACCCAGCATGTGCTTGCTTACCCAAAAGGGAAAGTAGCTACCATAGGGCGGATGCTCTACACCTAGAATGTGCTTGCTAACCCAATAGGGCAAGTAGCTACCATAAGGCGGAGCTATAAACTAATTACAATATTTAAAGGAAAATTGAACAAATAGAGAAGGGCTGCCAGTACTACTGTCAGCTTACAAAATTAAGAGAAATTTGCCCTTAGAAAGAAGAAAAACCAGCCACTTATTAATTTCTTCAGATGTTCATAACTCATGCAAAACTTAATCAATCTTCCTGATTTTTGTTGCAAAGACTCTTCCTGGATGTGGCGCCCAAGTTAGCATCAATAAACTGGTGAAATCTGCATCCAAATGTGTTACACAAAAACCAATGCAAACCCCAGAGGGGCGTCTAGCTGAAAAGGGGCGCCTAGGCCTAACCAAGACAATTAGATGATGCCCAGAACTATTTTTTTTGTATTTTTTGATTTATGAAAGAAAACCTAGGTCTATCTTATACAGAAATACAATATCTGAAGCTCTAATAATACCAAAGGAACTGACAATGAAATAACTGAAAGCAACACGTAAGCAAATACAAATATCAATAACTAATTCACCCCTAGATGCTGTCTTGCAAGCATGAAGAGATGCCCTTGCTAGGAGGCCTTCATTCCCCGAAGCAGTTCCAGAGCCAAAGCTGCAGCATAACAATGCATTAAAACCAAGATGCTCAAATGATAGCCCAATGCCTTCTTTTATAGGCTTCAATTGGCTTTTCCTTGAAGCTTATTCTCAAAAGTGGCGCCCCCTTTCCAAGCAATGTGGCGCCCCCCCTTTAAGTCCCTCTTTTAAAATAACATTAAGTTATCTAGTCTAGGCCAAGGTCAACGTTAAAATATAACGTTATTATTATTTTTTTAAGTGACATTCACTTATTCCGCCAAGACCGAATTCTGAAGCCCAAAACTGAATGAGACAACTAAAAAGGGAAAATAAACTCCTTGCGACAATCCTGCTAGCTGCCAAAAATAGAATTTACTAAAAATAGTAAATTCCTGGAAATGCTCAGAAAACTGAAACGAACATACTTCCGCGAAGCTCTCGAAAAACCCAGAAGGAATCTGCCGTCAAAACTTCGAACAAAGACATCCTAAAAAATAGGAAACCTTCAATTGCACCTTCCGAATAGCCTACGGATTTCCAGAAATAGGCCAACGGTCATTATGAGATTAGATTCGAGAAGGGGTCATTACAACATCCAATCAAAAGACTGAACCAAACTGAAACCAAAAATGATCCCAAGGTCTCAAACCCAAAATGGAAGTTTGTGATGAATAACATCCTCTGACTTCCACTGCACTAATCTAATATCAACTTCACCATGCTGAGAGTGGTGAAGCAACACTATGGGACCCATTTGAACCATAGTGCCAATCTTGTCACCAACGGATCCCAATACAATTGAAACTCACATCCATCAGTCAAGAGGAGGTAAAAATATCCAGACATGTCTGCACCACAACATCCCCTTTCATCCTTTGCAAATCTCCTATGGATGTGATGTCTATCCCTCATAGGTGCTGAAAGATATGAAACTACTCTCAAATTGAGGGAATGATAGAACTCTCCTCTATCACTGCTGTAAAGACTAAACATGCCATCATGCCTACTGACACTGCAACCTCTCTGTACCCATGTCTCCCAAAAAAAAAGTTGAGACAAAGAAGTTGCAAACTCTGTCTGGTACATATTAGCATGATGGTAATCTGATCTCTGACCCTGTAAGCAATCTTCTAAATATATCTGAGTCAGACACCTGCAATCTCTAGTGCCACCTTCTGTAGATGGCAACCCTTCATCCCACAAGGGATGGTATAAATTCCGAGCCAATCCACACTTACGTATCATCGGGTCATCTGTGTGTGGACTAAAGGAGAAATGATGAGCACTCCTCACTTTGTAGTCAAGATAGAAAGCACCTGCCTATGTCAACGGTTGACCGTCATAGTTATGGGGAATGCACTCATCACTCGAATCAGATGATGGCTCATGTCTTTGATCTTGAATGGCTAATTGGGTAGATAATCTGCAAGTCCTCTCTGCACACGCAATAGCAAAGTCCCGATCTGAAAGCAATTGGAGGTATTCTGATTTAATCCACTTTATGGCATGTTGGATAGTTCACAAATTAGATATAGAAGTGCCCGCTACTACCACTATCTACCTTTCCTCCAATTGTGTCGTCCAAAAGAGGTCTTCCACAAACTTGTGGGTGCTGTCGATATGAGTTAAGGTTTGAACCACCTTACCCTCGGTAACCTTCAGTGGATCTCTCCATCTCTGTGGCTTAATACGCTGTTGATCAAAATCAGTTGCATGGGATGTAATCTCTGATTTGCTTCCTGGAAAGGGAAACAAATCAACATGAGAACCGATCTCCCCACTAAATGATGCCCTGCATATCCCCTGTGAAAATGATGTAGTGTGGTGATCTGTCACACAACTCTTGGGGAAATCCACCAACTCATCGCCAATAATTGTCATAGATATCGAGGCTATGACTGCTAGAGATGAAAACTGCATTAAGCTCAATTCCACGGTAAGCTCATCTATTTGTAACTTTGATTCTTGAAGGGTTGTTTGAACACTCTTCAACGAGTCTGTGGTGACCTCAAGCTCATAGGTGAGCTCATCAACCTCATCTTCCTTTCCCCTTAGAGCATCATAATAGACAACATCGAGCATGAGAAGATGATCTCTATCTGATAATAACTGTAGGTAATTATTCTTCATTATCCCAACTGCATCTCTAAGTGATTGAAAGTCAGCAAGGGAAAGTCCATTATCAAGGTGCTTATATATTCCTGAAGTCCAACAACAGTGTGCCACCAACTGCTGAGCAACATCAAAGTGTTCCAAGGCTGAAGCAATCATGTCTTCGTTCACCTTCAATTGCCCTGACAAATGATGAGACCCCTATGACAAATCATCTCCACACAATTTTTTTGATTTGTAATCTGCACTATGGTAAGAGGCTGAATCATAATCACTTGTCGATTGGTAAGCATCCTCATGTGTGCTATCAACTTCGCACACATCCTCATCAAGTGTACTGTTGTTATGGGCCTCTATGGATGGTTCAAATGACATACTAGAGGCTGCTGATTTGCCAACATCAATGCACACCTCCCCTATCAAAATAGATGCAGACACATCCGTCAAACAATCTTCGAAACCATCTCCATTAGGCCACTTTTCAGTTTTGTTCTCATCTTCTAAGGTCTGATATACAAAATCAAACTTGTTTTGGCTTGAATCCACAACACCTATTGCATCAATATGACCCGAAACTTGAATGTCTGCATTAGGTGACTCCACACAACCATCACTCTCATGTGTAATGGCGGTAACCTCACGTTGATGCAAATAGATCAGACTGCTGTCACAAAAATCAGAACTGTTATGGCTTGTATTCTCCTTGTTCTCCTTGTGTTTGACACTCATATCTTGTGTGCCAACATTAGAAGTCTCTTCTACAACATTTTCCTCATGTGCCATAACATTTAAATCATGACTACGCTCAAAATAATGACTCCTGTCATAAATATCAGAATTGTTATCAGCGCTGATAACAACCTCTTGAGTGTTGCATGTAACTTCAAGAGCTTCTGCCAAATTATCATCAAGTTGTGAGTCCTTTTTTATTTGTGCATTGGTGATTAGGCTCCTGAAATTCTTTGCAAGAGAAGCATAGACCTTGTCTTCTCATTTGGTTCTTGCTCGTTATAGGAATCCTTGTAACCTATAAACCACAAGCAATAGATTCCTCTTCTGTCAAATGACTTTTAACCTTCTCAATTTTCTGCTCAACCAATGTCTTTGACAACTCATGTGTTGCGGGTGAAACTTGTTGTTCCTTTCTCCAAATAACCAACAAGTTAGATAACAATTTGGAGATATCATCATTTTCATCTAAAATCAGAGACAAGATAGTTTTCATTGTTGTTTTAACATTATCCGCATGATATTTTTTTATTTTGTCAAAGAAACAATGGAACATTTTGAGAATTAAATCGTCACACTTAAGATCAATTAAAAAGACATATGATCTGACCTCAGCAATAATTTCTAACATCTTAGCAATCTTTTTGAAAAATAGGCTTCTATTATCACCCAACCCATGAAAGCTTTCAATAATCAGTTGTAACATCTCCCTCATTAAGTCATCATGGTAGGGTGCTTTAGGAGCTGAAATTCTCATGACTTCAATGATGCATGTGATAACCGTCAATCTTACATTTTTGTCTAGAGGCCTCAACAACTCGGGCTTACACAGCGAAGCCTTTGAAGTAACCAAAGCCAGCGGCATTGACTCGGAAGGTGTCTGAGGGATTTTAGATAAATATTTCTCAGCGTCTTCCAAAGTGCTGAGAAGTCTCTCATCTGACCATGGCAAAAATCTCAGTTTCAATCCTGCATCAAAAAGTCTTTCACAAAGATCATCCTTCATGAGAGATACCATGATCTCACATTCACTGATCAAAACCTTTCAACTGTCAAACTTTGAACACACATGCAAGTGTTGATCTCATCCACACACAAAGCTAAGAATTTGTCCAACACTTTAAGATCTACAAGAAAAGGGTAGCAACCAAAATATGTTGCATGTCTCATTTTTTCATCTGCATGTCTGAATCTGACCTCATAGGATGGCAGGATACACTGCTTTGATACCACTGTAAGGACCCTTGCAATTTTGGCCTTTAATTTTCAGTTCTGACTACTCAGGAATTCCGTTAAACACTTGTCTTGCAAATTATGTACTTGTTGATTGCTTGTTTGTTTTGTGTTTTCAAATGCATATAAAGATTATATAACTGAAATGAAGCTACTCAAAGACTGATATGAAAGGTAAGTGCAATGCTAAAGTCTTTTTGGCTTTTCCAATGAAAATAATTACTGAAAAATGCATAAAATTGACTCCTACAACTAATAGGAATTTTAGCGAACACTTGGTATGCAAACTAATATGCAGCTACAGCAAGAAGATATTTTGACAAACACTTTGCATACTAATGTAGGGCTGAGATAATGCAACTACAGCCAGTGGCATTACAACAAACACTTGGTACGCAACTCCAACATCTTCACACTTATATTATATGGTGCCAAACTCATTGCAATGTTGATTACAATATATCAATGGCACTTGCAAGCTAATATGATTAATGCAAATGACTGATTTGCATTAACATCCAACTCCCTAATCGCTGCAATTTATCTTCAGACTTTTTACTTCAAATTTACAATGCAAAGAAATGGATATATGATGAGAAAAACCTCTTATATAGTGCTGATGTGACCTGGTGTTGATGTGGCAGCTTGTAACACCTTCAAATAATGATGGAAATCATTGCCAAGACCATCAGCAATCGTTGCACATGTATTTCATCTCCAAACGCCTAGGATAGAGTCTCAATCAGCCCCCAAAAATCAATATGAAACCCAAATGGATGGTACAGCCAAGTTGGTAATGCACGGCCAGCAAGAGGGAATAATTACAGCGGCTCCAAACTCCACAAAATGTCTCAAAAACGGCCTCTATTCCAATGTATTCAACTTTCCAACACAAAATCTGCAAGTGATGTAACATTAACTCCTCAAACCAACATTAATTCAAACTCCATTGAAGCTCCGGATGTAAACACTATGTGTATTTTCCAATCTAGCACCTTCGGGCGGCCTTGCACACCTGTAGAATGTTGTTACTAGAGGGAGTTTTCATTCCCAATAGCCTCTGGGTCGAATCCTCTTCAAACCCTCTTAGGAAAAACCCTAGCGGAGCAAATAGCCAACAAAAAATATATATTTAAGCATATGCCAAATGAGGCACTTTTACCTCTTTTATAACTCTCCAAGAGGTCGTTGCACTTTTTGGAGGGACTGTTTCTTTTAATTTCATTTTAATGTTCTCCAAGGTGAGCGCTCCACAATATAACTTAAGTGACACTTAAATATTTTATTTTTTCACTTAACCATTAAATCCCAAAGTTCAATATTTAAATAAAAATATTAATTTATAGACTTTAAAATGGAGGCCCAAATGAACTCTAGCTCATCGGAAAGGTCTCGACGAGACACTCCATCTCCAACACTGAAAAACCCGAAACAGAAAGAAACTTTAATTTGCCAAATATAGCAAGTCAGAGCCTAGAGTCCGAAATCCCCTAGAAAGACGTCATATAAATAGTAGTGTTCTCCGAGGACCACAGAGAACAAACCCAGAAGAACCCAAAAATATTATCATCATACAAGCACTTACTACAAATAGTATGGACAAGTTGTCTGAAATCTCTCTAAAAAGTGTCATTCAGCGCCACTGTAATACCTGAACACATTGGTGACATCGAAATACTCATTTAATTATGCTGTCACCAACCCAGAAAGTCAGCTCTAATTGTGCTGCAAGAGAACTCGAAAATGGGGACATTACACAGTACAATACTTCTTACCACACTGCCACCAAGATGACACCATATGAGGTCGCTTATGGCCAGCCATCCCCATCTCTCACATCCTACCTTTTAGGAAGCTCCAAAGTTCAAGCAGTCCACTCAATGTTGGAAATTTGAGCAAGGAGACAGTTGACAGCTTTGATATCATGATACAGAAAGCAGTCTGAGGACTGAACTGTGATCATTTCCATCTAGGGCAGCATGGAATTGTCATTGATGTCAAAGGTTAATGTCTTTGATGTCATTGAGATTGAAACTGATCATGCATTAATGCCAAAGATTGAGTTGAGCAGACTTGTGGAGTAAATCGCATTTATGAAGTGCTCTTACTTAGAAGAGGCAATCGGGATAAGTCAAGAAGAATGGAAAACCCGGAATAGTCTTGAAGAATTCCTTCGGAGGAACTCTTTCGAAAAGAATGGCAAGGACAACTCTTTCGAAAAAAATATCAAGTCCCTCAAGGGCAAGTGAACCTTTTCAGAAAGTCCGAAAGGCAAGTGGACATTTTCAAAAAGTCCGAAGGGCAAGTGGACTATTGCAAAAAGTTCGAAGGGTATCTTTTGAACATTGCAAAGGGCATGTGAACACTTGCAAAAAAGCCAAAAGGTAGATTGCAAAAATTCCGAAGGGTATCTTTTGAACATTGCAAAGAGCATGTGGACACTTGCAGAAAAGCTGAAGAAATAACGCGGACAAAAAGTCCAAAGAAATGACGCGGACAAAAAGTCCGAAGTAATGGCTTGCGGACAAAAAGTCCGAAGAAATGCCCTTGACAAAAAGCCTACAACAAATTGTCCGAAGAGAAAGGTCACTTGCAATTTTGCCAAAGATAAAGTGTGGAAGTCTTATAAGGCATTCTCAAAGGGACAAGGCATGTTAAAGGTCAATCAAGTCTACAAGGATCAACGGTGCAAAGGCATTACAAGATTACTGAAGAAAATAAGATCACGCCAACATGCCAAAGTTTAACGCTCAATACAAAGGGTAAAGATCTAGCATATCAAAGATAATCGAAAGGAGCGGAAGCGAACCCATGATATAGAAAGCAGCAAGATGCGAAAAGGGAAGAAAAGGAGCTCAATGGTTAATGGCAAAGCAAACTCAGATGATCCTCTGAGAGCATGCGCATGTGACAAGTGTCAAAAGATCTTACAAAGAAAAGAACGTGAACTTGGCGCGATGAAAGAATCTGAAAAGCCCGCAATCAATGTCTTTTAATTGTTTGTATAGGAACAACTGGAACTAGTGAACTCGATATATCTTCACGGAGCTCGAGATATTTCAATCAAAGTGATTGAGGAGGCGGCACAGTTAAGTAGAAGTGCAGATGCCAAAGATAGTAAAGGCATTTGAACATTGCCATTTGAGTCATGAATCGAGACATGAAGTCAGAGTCACATTGAATGCAAATCAGAAATGATCGAGGAAACGGCATAGTTAAGTGCAGTAGAAGTGCAAATGCCAAAAATAGTAAAGAAATTTAAACGTTGTCGTTTGAAGCATGAATCGAGACATGAAGTCAGAGTCACATTGAATGCAAATCAGAAGTGATCGAGGAAGCAGTGCAGTTAAATGCAGTAGAAGTACAGATGCCAAAGACAGTAAGGAAATTTGAACGTTGTTGAGTGAAGCATGAATCGAGACACAAAGTCAAAGTCACATTGAATACAGATCAAAAGCTTGAACCGGTTAAGTTTAGTTGAAGTGTGAACACTTTACAGATAGACAACCCTAAGATGCATCTATCTATATATGCTACGAACAGATCATTTGAATAGTGTTGTCTTTCTACTGCTGCTGGAATAATAATTAGTGTTAACTCAAAATTGTCGAGAGAGGGCATATGCAGACAGCATGAAAGGGGCAAAGAGAATAAGGTGTGTCAAAGTAGAAGATATCCAGACACAGAGATAAAGGCAGAGAAATCGAGAAGACACTTAGCGAAGGTGCAGTTACAGACTAGACTTGTAACAGAAAAATGTACAAGATTCATTCTAAATCTCTTCTGTATTTTAAATTTGCAGCTTCGTATCTCTGATAGGTTGGTGCCATCAAAAAAATTGAGTTGGTGCTCAGTTAGGAAGTTGACGCTTCCTTAGAGTGGGTGCTCTTGAATGTAACCAGTGAGGTTTATCTGTGAGACTTCTTTTTTGTGAGAAGTTGAATTAGAACAGTAGCTTCTAGCAGTTTTTCTCGCTGTAGTTTTTTCCTTTGGGTTTTCACGTTAAACTCTGGTGTTGAGCACTTTTGTGTGTGTGTGATCTCTATTCTGTTCTTTACTTTACATATACATTGAGTATCTTGTTCAAAAGTTCTAAGAACCAGGTTTTAGCTCATCTACTGATTCACCCCCCTCTTAGTAGATAGTGTGTTCAACAACTGGTATTAGAGCCCAAGTTCCTTAGGAGAAGCTTAATCGGCTCAGGGAGATCGTGGTTGGTGAACACAATGACCTGCCAAGAAGGATCTTCATCAAACAAGGCTCCTCTGTTCGATGGGTCTAACTATGCTTTTTGGAGCATAAGAATGAAAACATATTTGTCTTCCCTAGGTTTTGATGTATGGATGTCAGTGGTAAATGGTTACACAGCGCTTGTTGTAACTCCTGCTGATCTGACGGCCAAAAAGGCTTATGAAAACAATGCCAGAGCCAAGAATGCTATTTTTTGTGGGTTGTCAAACTCTAAGTTTGTCAAAGTTATGCACTGTCAGAGTGCAAAAGACATCTGGAATAAGTTGAAGGCTATCTATGAAGGAGATGTTAAAGTGAAACAGGCCAAGCTGCAAATGCACAAAAGACAGTTTGAAACCCTGAAAATGAATGAAGAAGAGAAGATAGCAGACTACCTCCTCAGGGTAGATGAGATAGTCAATGCCATAAGAGGACTTGGAGAAACAATAGAAGAATCAACTATTGTCAAGAAGGTTCTGAGATCCCTTCCATCAAGATATGACTCCAAAATTTCAGCCATTGAAGAAGCTAGAGGTTTGGACAAGCTTACCATGGATGAACTACATGGAACGTTCACAGCCTACGAAATGAGGATGGGATAGACAGACACAGTCAAGAGAGAAGCAGCCTTCAAAGTAGTAAAATCTACAACAGAAGAAACCTTTTTGCTTGATTTTGAGGACACTGATGGTGAAGAAGCAAATTTTGTCAGAGGACTGAAGAGAGGATCAGGTAAGTATAAAGGAAAACTTTCCTTTAAATGTTTTAACTGTGGCAAGGTAGGACACTTCACTACAAAATGTCCATTCAATAAGGACAACGTCGAGCAAGTTGAAAATGTCAAAAAGGTAAAACCGCATTATGCTAAAAAGAAAAACTTCTTCAAGAACAAAAAGGGGTTATATATAAAAGAAGAAAGTGACTCAGTAGGAGAAAATAACAGTGACAGCTCTGACGATGAGAATGACTGTGCCTTTCTAGCTGAGGGAAATGAGTTCCTATTTATGGCAGAAGAAATCACTTCATTGAATCAAGAGCAAAATGAATATGAAGATTGTGATGAAGGAGAAGAAGGTGAGATTGATCTTGAAGGTGAACTGGTGTGTGCTCTCGAAGAAATCGAAAATCTGAGAAAAGAAAACTCAACGCAGAAGAGGCATGAGAAGGAGATTGAAAAGGCTAACCAAATGATTGTGATGCTAAAAACTCAAGTTGAGGAAGCCAACAGAATAGTAGAAGTCGTCAAAATGGATCTCCAGTCAAAATCCAACGAATGCATGAGACTTGAAGCAAAAGTAGTATCCTTAAGGAAAGAACTTGAGAAGGCAAGAGACCATATAAGCAAAAGCTTAAAGCTGACGAAAGGATCAAAAGCTCTTAATGAACTGATCAGTACGCAAAAGCCGTCAAATGAAAAGTCAATTCTTGGATACGATAAAGAAAAAGGATCCTCAGCGTGTACATCAATGAACTTGTATGATAACTTCAAGAAAGGAAGAGAAGCAAAAGGTATGAACAGCAAAGAAGCGATGAAGGCAAAGCTTAGAAAGGACATAAAGACTAATCCAAGGAAAGATGCAAAAGGATTATTCAAAGTGGCAGATCTGAAAAAGCAGAATGGTAAAAGCTTTTGGTATACTGCACCAGAGAACGATATGATCAGGTATGCTCCTTTTTATGGTTATTGTTTTAGCTGTAATCGGTTTGGTCATAGGGCTGTTAATTGTAGAGTCTTTCCTACTAAAAGATTTAATTTTGCTAGTAGAAATTCATTTGCTCCTTTGATAGATTCAAATTTAATATGTTACAATTGCAATAATTCTAGACATATAGCTAAGTATTGTAGAGCTAACATTGCAATGACAAGAAAGTACAGCTTAGGCAAATACAAGTTTTTAAATGAGAATAGAGTTTCAAACACCACTTTTAAAGAGAAGAGAAAAGCAAATGAGAAACCCAAAAAGATGTAGAAGGTGAAAGATCAATCCTTGATTGCTCAAACAGCACTCCATGCCAAAGAGCAAAACTTGTGGGTCATAGACAGCAGTTGCTCAAAGCATGATGACTGGGGACAAAAGCAAATTCACCAGTTTAAGCAGATGCAAGGAAGGGACTGTCAGTCTAGGTGATAACACTGCAAACAAAATAAGAGGCAAAGGAACCTTGCACATAGATTGCAAGCTTCCTACACATGACGCCCTATACTTTAAAGGACTTAAACATAATCTATTAAGTGTAAGTCAGATGTGTGATAATAGTTATGAAGTCACATTTAATGCTGAAGGTTGTAAACTGAAAAGCACTGAAAAACCGTTGCACAAAGAAGAACTGAAAGCAACATATACCACCTGATTGAAGAAAATGATGCAAGTTGTCTCATGGAAAAAGTCCATGAGAGTTGGTTACGGCATAAAAGAATGGGTCACGTCAACTTCAACAATCTAGTCAAAGTAATCTCTAACAAGTTTGTTAGACATACGCCTAAAATTGTCAAACCTGCAGATGTCACATGCAAAGCGTGACAACTAGAAAAGCAGACAAGGGTCAGATTTGAAACAAAAAAATATACGACCTCAAAACCCCTACAAGTAGTTCATACAGATTTATGTGGTCCTACTAAGACAAAAGGATGCAAAGGTGTATACTACTTTATGTTATTTGTAGATGACTTCTCAAGGATGAAATGGATAACTTTCTTGAAAGATAAATTACAAGCCTTTGAGAGATTCAAGATCTTCAGGGCCATGGTTGAGAATGAAATGGAAAGAAAAATCAAGTGTCTAAGATCAGACAAAGATAGAGAATTCACCTCCAATGAGTTTGTAGAATATTATGAGAAGCATGGGATTAAGAGATAGTACTCTGTTGCACGTACTCCACAACAAAATGGAGTTGTAGAAAGAAAAAAACAGAATTGTGAAGATGGCCAGAACAATGCTTGAAGAGGCAAAACTCCCTGATGGATATTGGAAAGTGGCAGTTCAAACAGCAATATATATCCTAAACAGAGTTCAACTTAGGGTAAAGAGTGATAAAACCCCATATGAACTGTGGTTTGAAAAACTTGCATCCGTGAAATATTTCAGTGTTTGGAAGTAAGTGCTACATCAGAAGAAAAGAGGCCAAACTGAGAAGTTTCGAGTCAAGATGTGATGAAGGAATTTTTTGTGGATACTCCACTCACAGCAAAGCCTATGTGTGTTACAACAGACGGCTGCATAAAATAGTTGAAAGCATCAACGTAAAGGTAGAAGAACGATTCAAACAAGTTGAGCCAAATGAGGAGATCAGAATTGAAGAATCAGAAGGAGCAGAAAATGAAGTAGAAGATAGTGAAGAAGAGGAAGAAAAGAGCAAAAAGGCACCTGTAAGGTTTGTTCAAAAAGAACATCCCAAGGAGCAAATAATTGGCAACAAAGATGAGGGTGTTCAGACTAGAAGAGCTGTAATAAACAAGGAGCAAGTAAACTTTGCTCTACTTTCAAAAATTGAGCCTAAGACCTTCAATGAAGCCAGCAAAGATGAAAATTGGCTAACAGCCATGGAAAAAGAACTCAGCCAAATTGAAAAGAATAAAACTTGGGAATTAGTTCCTAGACCCTCGAACAAGAATGTAATAGGAACTAAGTAGGTTTACAGAAATAAACTCAATGAAGATGGAGTAGTCATAAGAAACAAAGCTAGACTAGTGTGCAAAGGATATGCACAAGTAGAAGGCATAGATTTTGAAAAAACATTTGCTCTTGTGGCAAGACTGGAAGCTATTAGAATGTTCTTGGCATTCTCTGTTCACAAAAAATTCAGTGTATTCAATGGATGTGAAGTCAGCATTCCTAAATGGGAACTTAGAAGAAGAGGTGTACATTGAACAACTAGAAGGATTTTAGTGAGCAGAGGAAGAAAATTATGTGTGCAAACTAAAGAAAGCTCTGTATGGTCTGAAACAGGCACCAAGAGCATGGTATTCACGATTGGATCAAAACCTGCCATGACAAGGTTTCAAAAAAGGGTACGCAGTCAGCAATCTGTACTTTAAATCAAAAGGTGAGCATATGCTGATTGTTGTTGTATATGTGGATGATATTATCTTTGGAGGTGGTGATAGTAACATGTGCAAAGAATTTGCCACGCAAATGCAAAATGAGTTTGAAATGTTAATGCTGGGAGAACTCTCCTTCCTTAGTTTACAAATTACACAAACTAACGAAGGGATATTCATATCTCAAGCAAAGTATGCAAGGGAGATGCTCAAGAATGCAATGGAGGACAGCAAACCAGTTGGTACTCCCATGATGACTGGCTGCAAGCTAAGTAAGGAAGACAAGTCTCCCGATGTAAATAATACGTTGTATAGATCAATGATTGGTAGCATGTTGTATCTAACAGCATCAAGACCAGACATCATGCAAGCGTATGCATGGTTTCACGATATCAAGCAGCCCCCAAAGAATCACATGTTAATGGTGTAAAAAGAATTTTTAGGTACATCAAAAGCATAATAGAGTTTGCGTTGTGGTACCCAACTAGCAAAGATCTTACTTTGGTTGCATACACTGATGCTGATTGGGCAGGAAGTGTGGATGACAGAAAAAGCACAAGTGGTAGTGCATTCTTTCTGGGTAACAAACTTGTGTCTTGGCTAAGCAAGAAGCAAGAATCGATTACTCTCTACAGCTGAAGCAGAGTATGTCGCAACAACTGCTTGCTGCACTCAAGTCTTATGGATGAAGCAAACTCTCAAGGACATAAAGGTAGAATATCAAGCACCTATCTCTATTTATTGTGATAATTCAAGTGCCATAAATCTATCCAAGAATCCAGTGATGCATTCTTGAACCAAGCATATCTCCATAAAATATCATTTTTTGAGAGAAAAGGTAGCAAGTCAAGAGGTCACAATGGAATATGTGCCAACCAAGGATCAGATTGCAGATATCTTTAACAAGCCTCTTCCCAAGGAGCAATTCGAGTATCTGAGAGAGAAGTTGGGAGTTGTAGCTCCCACCCCATATCACTAACCTCTTGTGATAGGTTAGAAGTCCAGGGGGAGCATTACAAGCATCTTATTAAGCTCCTGGATTAAGAGTGAAGGCAATCTGCCATGTACCTTACACATCGTTTGTCATCTGATGTTAAGGAACAGACTAAGGTATGTTGGATTTAGATTTCTATGCTCATCCATTGTTGATTGGTCTTTCAGACCAATGCTATATCCAGGATCAGTTGAAGCATATGAAAGCCTGGAGATTCATAGGAACAGTTCAAGTCGGTGTGCATTATCCAAGGGGGAGTCTTTTTCATAATGCTCTATCCAGACAGGTCCAAGGATCAGAACAACTAAGCAGTAGTGTGTCTTATTGGTTTAGCAAACACTCTTTGTCATTAATGTCAAAAGGGGAGAAATCAGAATAAGAGCAAGCAAGCAGAAGGCGAAGGGACTTTTGAGGATGTTTTTGCTCGTTAAGGATGTTTTGCCATCAATGACAAAGGGGGAGATCGTTGGAAATTTGAGCAAGGAGACAGTTGACAGCTTTGATATCATGATACAAAAAGCAATTTGAGGACTGAACAATTATCATTTCCTTCTAGGGCAGCATGGAATTGTCATTGATGTCAAAGGTTAATGTCCTTGATGTCATTGAAATTGAAACTGATCATGCATTAATGCCAAAGGTTGAGTTGAGCAAACTTCTAGAGTAAATCGCATTTGTGAAGTGCTCTTACTTAGAAGAGGCAATCGGGATAAGTCAAGAAGAATAGAAAACCTGGAATAGTCTTGAAGAATTCCTTCGGCGAAAAGAATGGCAAGGACAACTCTTTCGAAAAAATTGTCAAGTCCTTCAAGGGCAAGTGAACCTTTTCAAAAAGTCCAAATGGCAAGTGGACCTTTTCAAAAAGTCCGAAGAGCAAGTGGACCATTGCAACAAGTCCGAAGGGTATCTTTTGAACGTTGCAAACGGCATGTGGACTCTTGCAGAAAAGTCGAAGGGTAGATTGCAAAAAGTCCGAAGGGTATCTTTTGAACATAGCAAAGGGCATGTGGACACTTGCAGAAAAGCCAAAGAAAAAACGCGGACAAAAAGTCCGAAAAAATGCCTCGCGGACAAAAAGTCTGAAGAAATGATGCGAACAAAAAGTCTGAAGTAATGCCTTGCGAACAAAAAGTTCGAAGAAATGCTTCACGGACAAAAAGTCTGAAGAAATGCCCTTGACAGAAATCCCGCAACAAATTGTCCGAAGAAAAAGGTCACTTGCAACTTTGCCAAAGATAAAGTGTGGAAGTCTTATAAGGCATTCTCAAAAGGACAAGGCAAGTTAAAGATTGAACAAGTCTACAAGGATCAACGGTGCAAAAGCATTACAAGATTACCGAAGGAAATAAGATCACACCAACATGCCGAAGTTTAACACTCAATACAAAGGGTAAAGATCGAGAATATCGAGGATAATCGAAAGCAGCGGAAGCAAACCCATGATATAAAAAGCAATGAGATGCGAAAAGGGAAGAAAAGGAGCTCGATGGTTAATGGCAAAGCAAACTCAGATGATCCTTCGAGAGCACGCGCATGTGACAAGTGTCAAAAGGTCATAAGGAAAGATCTGACAAAGAAAAGAACGTGAACTTGGCACGACGAAAGAATTTGAAAAAGCCCGCAATCAATGTCTTCTAACTGTCTGTATAGGAACAACTGGAACTGGTGATGAACTCGATATATCTTCACAAAGCTCAAGATATTTCAATCGAAGTGATCGAGGAAGCGGCACAATTAAGTAGAAGTGTAGATGCCAAAGATAGTGAAGGCATTTGAACGTTGCCGTTTCAGAGTCACATTGAATGCAAATTAGAAGTGATCGAGAAAACGGCGCAATTAAGTGCAGTAGAAGTGCAGATGCCAAAGACAGTAAAGAAATTTAAACATTGCCGTTTGAAGCATGAATCGAGACATGAAGTCAAAGTCACATTAAATGCAGATCAGAAGTGATCGAGGAAGCGACGCAGTTAAGTGCAGATGCCAAAGACAGTAAGAAAATTTAAACATTGTTGTTTGAAGCATGAATCAAGACATGCAGTTAGAGTCACATTGAATGCAGCTCAGAAGTGATCAAGGAAGCGACGCAGTTAAGTGCAGTAGAAGTGCAAATGCCAAAGACAGTAAGGAAATTTGAACGTTGCTGAGTGAAGCATGAATCAAGACACAAAGTCAAAGTCACATTGAATACAGATCAAAAGCTTGAACCGACTAAGTTCAGTTGAAGTGTGAACACTTTACAGATAGACAACCCTAAGATGCATCTATCTATATATGCTTCGAACAGATCATTTGAATAGTGTTGTCTTTCTACTACTGCTGCAATAGTAATTAGAGTGTCAACTCAAAATTGTCGAGAGAGGACATATGCAGATAGCGTGAAAGGGGCAAAGAAAATAAGGTGTGTCAAAGTAGAATATATCCAGACACAAAGAGATAAAGGTAGAGACGCTGAGAAGACACATCAAAGGTGCAGTTACAAACTAGACTTGTAACAGAAAAGTGTACAAAATTCATTATGAATCTCTTCTGTATTTTGAAGTTGCAGCTTCATTTCTCTGATAGGTTGGTGCCATCAGAAAAACTGAGTCGGTGCTCAATTAGGAAGTTGACGCTTCTTTAGAGTGGGTGCTCTTGAATGTAACCAGTGAGGTTTGTCTGTGAGACTTCGTTTCTGTGAGGCTGGATTAGAACAGTAGCTTCTAGCAGCTTTTCTCACCGTGGTTTTTCCCTTTGGGTTTCCATGTTAAAATCTGGTGTTGATCATTCTTGTGTGTATGTGTGATTTTTGTTCTATTCTTTACTTTGCATATACTTTGAGTATCTTGTTAAAGAGTTCTAAGAACCAGGTTTTAGCTCATCTACTGATTCACTCCCCCCACCTCTCAGTAGATAGTGTGTTCAACACTCAATTCTAATTCACCTAGAGACATTATTTCATATGCTGAAAGACAACTTGTTACAGAGTCAAAATCATATGAAGCATCAAGTAGATCAACACCATTCAAAGCGCTCATTCGTTGTAGGGGGCATGGTTTTTCTACACCTCCAGCCATATAAAAACTTCCTTGAAGCTCAAAGTAGTCAAAAGTTAGCTCCTAAATTCTATGGACCTTATCAAGTGCTACAACAAATTGGGAATGTCACGTATAAATTGGACCTACCTTCAACTTCTAAGATTCATCCAATCTTCCATGTGTCGTGTTTGAAGGTCATTGGACAACATGTTTAGGTTCAAATGACACTTCTTGAGTTGGATGAAGAGAGATCCATCATCCTTGAACTAGAGGCTATTTTGGACAAACGTACATGCTCATTCTACAACCAAATTATCACTTATGTTTTAGACCAATGGCGGGGCATGCGACTAGAAGATGCCACTTGGGAACCTCTACAGCAGCTTCAACAACAATTCCCACAATTCAAGCTTTGAGGACAAATCTTTTTGAAGAGGGAGGGCATGTTAAGACCTCGATGCCCTAACCATCTATTATTCTTTTTGCATTCTAATAGCCTTCGTTAGTTAATTTGCTTGGACGACCCTTTCTATGTAAGGTCGACCCTTGAATATTAGGAATAGGGTTGCAAGGATATTACGGCTAGGGTTGGAATGCCTATATATTGATAATTTAAGAAAGGAAAAGCATTCATCTATATTTTGTAATTCTCAAGGAGGTTTCCCCCTTGAAGAGGCTTGCGATATTTTAATATAAGCAAGGTTTGCAATTATTTATGAGTTCATTGAGTAATTTGTTCCATTTTTTTTATTGTTATTCTGTTTGGTTTATTTCTACAAGGGGATTCATAAGATTTTTCAAGAAAAGTTTGTTCTGATCCTATGTAGTCTTCTCAACATCATCCATAAACCTGTTAGTGCCATCATCTTCAACACATTCATCTTGTAGGTCATTTATTCATTTCATAATTATGGCCACAATGGAGCATACATTGCATGCTTAGTCTCTTTATAGAGTGCATTTGTGTTGACGGTTTCTTTGCCCTTTGTATATAGAATTTGAAAATCAAACTCTTCAATCCAACTGACTAAGTTCATTTGTCCCATTGATAAAGGTTGTTGTTGTAGGGAATACTTTAGGCTGTCAATCAATCTCTAAAATAAACTTGCTCTTAAGGGTGTATTATGTTCAGCTTGTATAGGCAAATAATGGCTAACATCTCCATATCCTAGGCGGTACACTTGAGTTGCTCATAGTTGGGAATGAGATGACCTTCTTGCATGATGACTATCCCAATTAGTTTCAAAAACATTAAATTCAATGATGAACATCTTGCTAAAACTCAGAATGGCTAAAAGGGGTATGCAACATTACATCTTCTATCTTATGAAAACAATCTTTACTTCCTTTTCCCACCACAAAGGATACTCATGAAATAAATCAAACAATGGTGATATAGATTAGGCGTTTTGCTTTATGGGTTATTAATAATATCCCTCAAAGTCTATGGAATGTATTTAATTAGATGCCTATTTAGGTGTTTCCACTAGGATATTGCTCAATTTTTACGTACAAAATATTCACTACTACAACTTAATAGATATACCTCAAAGAATTGACATTTATCTAGGAAAAAATGCGTTGAGATTCATAAACTCTTTGAACTCTTCTAGAACTTGTGAGAGCCTTCCTTTTAACCAATCTTACTCTTTGCATATGCAATTTGGGCAATTCCCCATTCAGTTCTACTTTTCAACTTTTCTGGGGTTGCGAATATTGGCTCTCCCTTGTTTGCTTTTTGCTTGATTCAAGATTCTCTTTAGTGGTCGCAGAGAATGGCTCCATCAACAATCTCTTTTGGATCTGATTCTTTTTTTTGACAGCACGAGTGAAGAAAAAGGAGGAAGACCCAGTGCATGTGGTGTGTTGATATTTTAATTCATTATAGAGAGAGCCTCTGGAAAAACTGTATAAAGATTTTTATGCTCATGAAGTGTGATCCAAAACGTTTTGATCATAAAAATCCTTACACAATTATTCCAGAAGCTCTCTCTCTAATCATATGGACTGTGGAAACATTATTTCTCTTATTTTTATTCATTTTTTTAATAAACATATGGCATGCATTACTTTATTGGAATGTTTTTTTATTAAACCTCATTATCGATGGACATAACTAAAACTACCTTATAAAATCCATTTGTCTATGCAGAGTCTATTTGGAGATATGATTTGAATATCTTTTGAGTGGATACTGTTGACAAATCTTCCACGAGTCAGATTTTCTCTTGCCACTTGGAAAGTTCTTGTCTCTAGTCAAGGAAGGAAGGATTCATTGTTTTCCTTTGCTAAATCTACGGACTCAATCAGAAGTTTCTACGGACTCAAGCAGAGAGGATTTTCTACGGACTCAATTAGGCAGGCAATTTTCTACGGACTCAGTCAAATTTGTAAAGCACTTAGAAGAAATTCGGAAAAGTTGCAAAAGGCAGGTGGAAGACCAAAATCACAGGGTTTTGCAAAAAGTCTGGGTGCCCTCCAATTTTTCCAAAGGGCACTGCTGGAGGACACTTGGACTGTTGGAGGACACTTGGACTGCCAGAGGACACTTGGACTGGCTGCCGAAGGACACTTTGGAATCCCGAAAGGCATTTCGTAGAGCTAAGGCAAAGAGAATGATATATCCTTCGGACTCTTTGTCCGAAGGAATTCGGAAAAGGCAGGATGACAAGTCCGAAGACAAAGCCAAGTGAAAAAGGCAAGATAAAAGCTAAATCAAAGAAAATGAATCCTTCGGACATTTTGTCCAAAGGAATTCCTTTGGACAAAAAGTCCAAAGGAATTTGGAATGACTTTACAAAGTAAAAATCCCGAGAAAAGTCAAAAAAATTGCAAAAGGGGAAGGAATGACAACCTTCGGACTTTTTGTCCGAAGAACTTCTTAAAACGCTGGCACAAGACAAAATTCTGAAGGAATTCGGAAGCTTAGACAATCAAAAGAAATTCACAAGAATATGACTCAGCAACCAATACAAAAGAGCGGACAGAGAAAAATGAAAGAAATAAGCCCGAGTAATTTTTCTGAAGGAAATATGACAGTTTCCGGTGACATCTTGCAGGCCGTCAATTTTTTCCAGCAGGAAGTAATCGTTGAGACTAAGGAGATAGCAGGAAATCCAAAATAAATGGAAGCCGACTATGCAAAAAAGGATAGAAAATAGATAATCCAACGAAGAATTGAATACGGAATCCTGTCGGAAATAGACACGATCAAAATTAGAATGAAATACATGCAAACATTGGAGCTATTTTCGAACGTTGGAGCTATTTTCGAACATCGGAGCTATTTTCGAACAAACGGTCAAAGTTTCAGTTGACTGATCATTAAAGCCCTGTTTGTCTTCATTCAGCGCATGCATCCGAAGGACTAAATCCGGCTTCAACAGGAATTTCGAGTTCTAACGAGGAGTTGACTAGTCCATATTTAGAGTTGACTAATTGATCAAACGCCGCATCCACTAGAAGATTTACATGCACAAAAGAGGTGGACGGTTCATGACAAGGATGGGTGTGCTTCATCAAACGAATAAGCTTCATGCAAGGACAAAGGAAAAATATATTTTATTTTAAGGCCAAGTAAAGCTTGGAGTTAACAAAAGTAAATCTTTCTCTTCAAGTTTATACGCCTATCTTTGGCCTCTTGTAATTTGCTATATAATGGCTTTCAGCCTTGATTAAAAATCATCCAATCTCTCTTGGTTAGACCAGACTCTGCCATTAAGAGTTGTGTAACCTCTTCGATCAATAAGGACTGTACTTTCAGATTTCAAGCGTGGCATAGTGTATATTTATTCAGCAATTTGCATAAGTGGTAGAGTTCTTTCCCTTCCCAAATTCGGTTTCGTACCGAGTTGCTATATTGTCCTTGTGCAGGTCATGTTAAAGTGTTCTTTATTGTCTTTTGCTGAGACTGTAAGTGGATGTTAGGCGGCTGCAAAGTGTCTTTTATCAGACCTCTCTCCACCATTTTCCCTCAGGTTTTAGTCATTGGATCGAACCTCTGCATGAAATACTTATGCACAAGTGATTAATTGAAGTCTAAGGTCTTCCCTCTCTCTTATTCGCTCAGTGTTCAAGGTTCCAAGCTGAGTAGGATCATAATTCTGGTAGGATTTCCCCTTCAAGTTTTCTTTCTCCCTTTTCCATGGTAGTCAGCAGCGTAGAGTAGGAATCTTCATTGATACATCATACAGGAACCAGCCTTCTCTGGAGGTTCTTCTCACTATTGAGGCACCCACCCTCGTGAGAAGATCCCATTGTTTCAGCGGGATAGAGGACTGGCCGTTTCGCGCACGTCCTCGAATCAAGGCGCAACTCCAGGTTAACAACAGTTTTTGGCACGCCCGATGGGACCCATTTTTCCTGGTTTTTATGAAATCGCAGTTACAGCAGTGTTCTTTAAGAAGTATTCGGTGACTCCAAGCTCAAGCAGTTGCTTCTAATAGTTCAGGACAGCTTCCATGTAAGTCTATTTTTATTGAATTATCGTGAATGAATTTTGATGGCTATGTATGGAGAGAATTCCTATGGTATATTTCCTTATCAGCCCAATGAGGGATCATACCAGCCTGGTCATGATATCTATGAGCCTAATCAGCCTTATCAAGGTTATTATCAAAGCTATGTTGAGCCTTATCAAGTTTCTCATGATCCTTATTATCAAGAGCATGACTCTTACCTTCTTGGTAAGCCATATCAGTCTCAGGATCAGATTTCATCTTCCCCATATGGCTATGATGTTACATATGAGTAGTATCGCCTTCAAGAAAAAATGAATGAAATAGAGCTCAGAATACTAGCATATGCAAGAAAGGTTTGTTCTAACTCTCAGTATGAGGAAATAAATGGTCTATTTCGAAACATGTCTAATGATCCAGAAGAGATAAATGGACTATGTATTCTTGCATTAGAAAAGATGGAGGCTTGGGAAAGGCAGAGAATCGAGTTAAACGAATTGTCTACAAATGGCTATGGTGCTTCTTATTCTTATGCCCAGTGTGTGCCAAGGGAGCTTCCTAGTTGGAGTCGAGAGCCTAATCAAAAGCCTATTCAAGTGGCTATTTATGAGACTAGACCTTCCTATACTCCCATCATTACCTCACCAATCATCTCTCAAGCTCAGGTTGTCCAGGAGGACAAGCAAGTTCCAAACTTTGATAAGGTAATGGCCAAGTGGAAGGAACAGAATACAAAGGTTTTTAAGAATTTCCCTTTCCCTCCTCTCCAAAACTCCCTAGATAATTCCATTGCCCTCAAGATTCCAAAATCTGATCATGATCGACCTCCCATGCTTCATATTCCCTCTCCAATAGATGAATTTTATCACCCTCCCACCATCACCCTTGAAGAAGAAGACCCTGTCCTTTGGAGGATTGAGAAGGAGGTTACAGCTACAAGACAAGTTCGTGCAGAATGTATAGAGGATGCTTCAAAAGTCCCTGAGGAGGAATTTCCTATTAATACTTCTCTTGAGGTTGTAATTGAGCATCCAGTTATAGCTGAGAGTGGGAAGACTGATCTTGATATAGAGAAAGTTCAAGAGGAGCTGATACAGATTGAAGTCATACATGAGTTACAGGTATCAACTCAGGTATCTCCTATTGAGAAGGATCCAAATAGCATTTTAGCTGATTCAGTTCAAATAGATCAAAGTGAGGAACAAAAAGATGATTGGCAGCTATACCTTGAGCCTCTACCAGAGATTGAAGAGCTTTGTACAGATATGTTGGCTATTGAAGAGCATGTTTATGAGAAGCTTGATCAAGAATAACCTATTCAAGGTCACAATACAGATGGAGTTGCCTGCCCAAAGCTCGTTGAAGAGCTGGATGAACTTGCAGCAGTAAATAAGAAGGATGTGGTCACTCAAAAGGCATGCATAGATGGGGTATCACTTGACATGGTGATAGATGACAAGCAATCCGAGAACAATCAGGGAATACTTGGTGAGTTTGTCTTTGTTGGTGACTGGTTTGTTGTTGATGGCCCATTTGAGAAGATGCCAATTCAGTTGGTTGACAAGGCAAATGCCTTATCAAAGGTTATGACTAATATACATCTTGCCTTGCAAATTGTATCATCTCTCGAAAGGAGCGAGTTCAAGAATTTTCCATTTGATCCAGGCGGATCGTACCTTATCATGGTTAACTAGGTTATTTTAGTTGTTTCTGCTTTCCTCCAAGTGCTGTAAAAGCACAGTAGTTTGCTTCAGTTTGTTCAATAAGTGCTTGTTTGCATGTTTGCATTTTAGTTAGTTTTTCGCTTTCGTGTGTTTCCCTTCTTATTTTGAGGAGGTTATTACGGCAATGATCAGAGTAGATTTTCAATCAGAGATCAGGTTCACCATTTGGGAATTGGAATAACGTCTATACATGGCCTGCGTCCTCAAGCATAGCAGGTATGCTTCCCAACTGAGTTGCCAAAATGTTGACAAATCTTCCACGAGTCAGATTTTCTCTTGCCACTTGGAAAGTTCTCGTCTCTAGTCAAGGAAGGAAGGATTCATTGTTTTCCTTTGCTAAATCTACGGACTCAATCAGAAGTTTCTACGGACTCAAGCAGAGAGAATTTTCTACGGACTCAGTCAAATTTTCTACGAACTCAAGTCAAATTTGTAAAGCACTTAGAAGAAATTCGGAAAAGTTGCAAAAGGCAAGTGGAAGACCAAAATCACAGGCTTTTGCAAAAATTTTGGGTGCCCTCCAATTTTTCCGAAGGGCACTGCTGGAGGACACTTGGATTGTTGGAGGACACTTGGACTGGCGGAGGACACTTGGAGGACACTTGGACTGTCGAAGAACATTTGGACTGGTTGCCGAAGGACACTTTGGAATCCCGAAAGGCATTTCGTAGAGCTAAGGCAAAGAGAATGATATATCCTTCGAACTTTTTGTCCGAAGGAATTCCTTCGGACAAAAAGTCTGAAGGAATTCAGAAAAGGCAGGATGACAACAAGTCCGAAGACAAAGCCAAGTGAAAAAGGCAAGATAAAAGCTAAATCAAAGAAAATGAATCCTTCGGACTTTTTGTCCGAAGGAATTCCTTCGGACTTTTTCGGAATGACTTTACATAGAGTAAAAATCCCAAGAAAAGTCAAAAAATTGCAAAAGGGGAAGGAATGACAACCTTCGGACTTTTTGTCCGAAGGAATTCCTTCGAACAAAAAGTCCGAAGAACTTCTTAAAAGGCTGGCACAAGACAAAATTCCGAAGGAGTTCGGAAGCTTAGACAATCAAAAGAAATTCGCAAGAATATGACTCAACGACCAATACAAAAGAGCCGACTGAGAAAAATGACAGAAATAAGCCCGAGAAATTTTTTCGAAGGAAATATGACAGTTTCCAGTGACGTCCTGCAGGCCGTCAATTTTTTCCTGCAGGAAGTAACCGTTGAGACTAAGGAGATAGCAGGAAATCTGAAATAAATGGAAGCTGACTATGCAAAAAAGGATAGAAAATAGATAATCCAACGAAGAATTGAATACGAAATCCTGCCGGAAATAGACACGATCAAAATTAGAACAAAATACGTGCAAACGTTGGAGCTATTTTCGAACGTTGGAGCTATTTTCGAACATCGGAGCTATTTTCGAATAAACGGTCAAAGTTTTAGTTGACTGATCATTAAAGACCTGTTTGTCTTCATTTAGCGCATGCATCCGAAGGACTAAATCCAGCTTCAACAGGAGTTCCGAGTTCTAACGAGGAGTTGACTAGTCCATATTTAGAGTTGACTAATTGATCAAATGCCGCATCCACTAGAAGATTTACATGCAAAAAAGAGGTGGACGGTTCATGACAAGGATGGGTGCGCTTCATCAAACAAATAAGCTTCATGCAAGGACAAAGGAAAAATATATTTTATTTTAAGGCCAAGTAAAGCTTGGAGTTAACAAAAGTAAATCTTTCTCTTCAAGTTTATACGCCTATCTTTGGCCTCTTGTAATTTGCTATATAATGGCTTTCAACCTTGATTAAAAATCATCCAATCTCTCTTGGTTAGACCAGACTCTGCCATTAAGAGTTGTGTAACCTCTTCGATCAATAAGGACTGTACTTTCAGATTTCAAGCGTGGCATAGTGTATATTTCTTCAGCAATTTGCATAAGTGGTAGAGTTCTCTCCCTTCCCAAATTTTGTTTCGTACCTAGTTGCTATATTGTCCTTGTGTAGGTCATGTTAAAGTGTTCTTTATTGTCTTTTGCTGAGACTGTGAGTGGATGTTAGGCGGTTGCAAAGTGTCTTTTATCAGACCTCTCTCCACCATTTGCCCTCAGGTTTTAGTCATTGGACGGAACCTCTGCATGAAATACTTATGCACAAGTGATTAATTGAAGTCTAAGGTCTTCCCTCTCTCTTGTTCGCTCAGTGTTCAAGGTTCCACGCTGAGTAGGATCATAATTCTGGTGTATCACCCCCTTTTAGATAGGATTTCCCCTTTAAGTTTTTTTTCTCCCTTTTTCATGGTAGTCAACAGCATAGAGTAGGAATCTTCATTGATACATCATACAGGAACCAGCGTTCTCTGGAGGTTCTTCTCACTATTGAGGCACCCACCCTCGTGAGAAGATCCCATTGTTTCAGCCGGATAGAGGACTGGTCGTTTCGCGCACATCCTCGAATCAGGGCGCAGCTCCAGGTTGACAACAAATACAAGGCAATTCCTTAAACACACTAGTTTTGAATTCTACTAAAACATAGAATCATTTCTACTGCCTCTACAATTGATAGATCATTCAAAGTTTTTGTATGCTACTTTAGAAAAAATCAGGTTTCTTTTTTTGGCCTGACACTCTTGACTTGTGGCACTTTGCGAGAGATGTTCTCATACTCTTCTATCATACCTACATCCCTTCATGCAGCCTTCATTCCTCCTACGATGTCTCCTTGAAATTTTGAAACCCTGAAATATGGCTAAATCTGAAACCCTGAAACCTTGAAATCTGACTTAGTCTGAAATATTATAGGACCCTCCAAAACCTAGAATTTGCATTACAGCTCCTAGAGGTCCGAAACCACTCTCAAACATCCTGAAAGTATATAAATAAAATATAACTTAAAAGTATAAGAATCTAAATGTAAACTTATAATTAAATGTTTTATTTATATAGTGTCTAGTTATCTAAATGTAACCGTCGAGTACTCGTCGGTTACTCGTGAGTAACCAGCGAGCACTCGCTGGTTAAAAAAATTGCAGTTTTTCAAATTTGGCGGTTTTGAGTGGCAGTTATTCACCTGGTGGTTTTCCTGGTGAGTAACCAACCAGCGGTTACTCGTCAGTTATGTCAACTATATGTACTATCTAATTGTGCTATGCCTAACCAAATTGTAGACTATCTTATCCGAATTTGGGTCTTCTGGCAGAAATAGTTCTATAATGTTCGTCACTAAAAGTCATAATCCATCTTGATGATAAATATTGACTGTATGTGGGAACATGTGTAGGATTTGAATTCATTTTATGTGTTCTTCATGTCTGATCAGTACTTTCTTGATTCCTTAATATAAGTTATACATAGTGGATTCTCTCTAACCTTTGAATATGTGTAAATAATTTAGATATGCTCAATTTGGAGATGTCTCTCCAAAGGTGGATGTTTATGCATTTGGAGTTGTTCTTTATGAAATCATTTCAGCCATGGAAGCTATCGTGAAGATTGATGATGTGTCTGGCGAATCAAAAGGACTCGTGAATCTGGTTCTTTTTTTGTTCCTTGCTTATACAAGTTTATTTAAATGTGCAGCATGTGTAAAAAGTTTTTTTCTAAGTGCAATTTTACTGGACTCTGTAATTCTCTTCTTTTCCCAGCCTTGTTTCTAACCATCTTATTAGTCGTGAATCTTTCTTCTTGTAGTTTGAGAGTATTTTGAAGGACCCTAGTGGGCATGACCGTATTCGAAGTCTAATTGATCCCAGGCTTGGAAACGATTATCTACTGGAATCGGTTTGGAAGGTGTGCCAAGTCGTAGGTTTTGATATAGTATTTTAATGCAACTTGTAGTTTAAAATATTCCATGTGGCTGATATTGCCTTCTCTGTTTGCATCACAGATGGCACAGCTTGCAAAAGCCTGCACACAAGAGGACCCTGAGCTCCGGCCCAGTATGAGAACAGTGGTGGTTGCACTCATGACGCTTTCATCTGCAACTGAGGATTGGGATGTTGGTGCCATTCATGAAAATCAAGCTCTTGTGAATCTGATGTCGGGGCGGTGAGGTAATTCGATATTGAGAGGCTTTGATTCAATTTGGAACAAATAACTATACCCAATCTCTAGAGTACATCAGCATTAATTTTCATTTTTAATTGCCATGTTGCTGGGTATGGAGAACCCAGTTTTTCCATTATAAACTATCTTTTGATGAATTGAGATTCTAACATCCACTTGTGAATTTCCAGGGAGGGTCAAACTGAAAGGTATGGATGAAAGTCTCCATAGCTCTGTTCATAATGATAATGGGTCTCGAGCTATGAGAACTTGTACCATAAAGATGTATATTTGCACACTAGAAAACAGAAATGTCAATGGACGTCAGATTTATACGTATAGACAGTAGCAATTGGCATCAGATTTCTATATATATATAGTAGCAGAAAAGATTAATTTATCATATACTTTTCATCTCTAAGGGGAAACCTAAAGATCTTGACTCTTTAGTCTTTGGAATTTGAAACCATGTATCATGAATCGAAGGTACTTACAGCTGGGAGTAAGGCAACATGTTTTTGTTGCTTTTTGGTGAACTCTTTTGGTAAATTTCCTATGATAAATAGAAAGTGCATTTTGATAATCATAACTATGGAAGAAATCTATTTTCTGATGATAATTTCTGATTGGTCTGGTTTTGAAATTCCATTGAACTACACTCCTAAATATTGACCAATTTGTCATTGCCTAAAGAACTGGATAACGTTGTTCCATCCTCTCCAACTCTTTAACTCCACAGAACAAAATCACACACATACTGAAATCTTTAATCTACCAAAGATACTCTGGAACCAAGGATGAGCTGTTGGGTTTATTGAATCAACTGTATAAGTGATAGGCCATACATTGGAGAAACATGGAGATCATTTCAAGAGATTATATGATCACTGCTTTGAGAACTCAGCCCTAGTGGAGCATGTACATGTTACTCTCATGAATACTTGCGAAAAAGTGTTAATTTTGACAAAGGAGGAGCATTAAATGAAAGGGAAGGTCAGAGAGGCCATTGAGATTAGTAAGTATCCTAGCAATCTCGATAGAGATAAAGGGCTACAACTCAGTGATTCGTGGAAACCAATTATTCATTTCCTCAAAGCACAAATTAAAAGAAATTAATGGGTAATGTTAATCATTTAATGCTATTTGGACAATTATTTAGTATTGTCATTTAATGCTATGTGGGCATCCTTATTTAACCTCCATATTGCAATTGATAATCATTGAGCATTCGGCGATACATTTTATTCTAGCAATAAGCTTTTTATATAGCCTAATCACATTATTGCGGAGATCAAGAGGGATATTGATTTATTCCAATCTTTTCCTTATGTTGGCTGTCAAAACAATGTCTTTTTTATTTGTATAATCATTAGCGATAACTCTGGGTGACAAGGTGATCGATGGGGGCTTGTTAGTTTTTATCACTTTCCTCTATCCAATGACTGATTTTTTTCAAGGATTAGACCATACAATTTTGTTAAAAGTTGGCTAACCGCAATGCTTCAATAATTGGATTGTTCGTTTTCGTTTTCAAATATGAAAAATTTAAACAATTAAACTCTTGGTCCATTTTTGTGGAAGCCTTGCTTGACATCATGGTTGAAAAGATGTTTGACATAAGGCACGAGGTTCAAAATCTAAAGTTTAAAGACTTTGTCTTGGTATCCGTTGTCGTTCTTAGCTTTACTTATTGCAAGTTGTTTAATGCTAGATTTATATCTTCAGTAGGGATACCCTCAATGTAGGGTTGAGTAATTATAAGTACATTTAGTTTCATATATTTAATGTAAATGAGAAAAATGATTCCTTAATTTCATAATTTTATGCTTTCATGTTAATTATAAATTATCAAAGTATTGTTGATATCCAATTAAACACTTTTAAGAGTAAGAAAAAAAGGATTATGGTTTTGAAAACTCTAGGTTTTTTTTCCAATAATATTAGAATATATTATGTACAAACACTAAAATATCAAGAAGTTTAGAAAATACTAAATGAATTATAAAATGAAAGAATATATAGATTTGGGAGGAGAGAATAACAACATCATTCTTGTTGGGATTTTATATTATTATCACATATAGTTGTTAAGATAGGTTTAATATATTAAACCTATTAGATAAATCGGGTTGTTAGTCTATTATACGTAGTTTATGGGAGGTTGTTAGAACACCCGTAGAATAGAGTGTGAGGTTGAGACATGCAGAGTTGATAAGCATTGTTTCCTAAATGGTGGGAACACAAGGTTGTATAAATATTTCATTATGTTTGAGTGACATGTCATGTGCAAATAATGTTGTGTATTTTTTCATACTCTAACCGTATTCATAGATTTAGTATCATAACATGTACCCTGTGAGAACAGGAGAGCAAGATCCTGTAAGTGCAAGATGGTGTTTTGATTGCCAAGGGACAAGTCCAATTGTTTGATTGCCCTTGTGGATGGTAGTCTTTGATTGAAAAAATGCTTTGCAGGGTAAACTGTTATTTGTTGAAATTTGTCTCAGAGTTTGTTGTGTGAAATAAGTAGACGTAGATATAAGATTGTAGGTCTAAAGTTTGTTTCAGTTGTTGGAATGAGCATTGCATTGCAAGGTGTGATTGAGCGTGGTGCTTGGGAGGCGTAGCAACATGTTAATATAAATGTGATTTGTAGCTAAAGATGCAGAGGTGCTTGTGGAAGAAAGCACTCATCTAAGGTTTGGAGGCATGCCTATGATGATTTGTTTGTTTCGTTTGTTCTAATGAAGGCAAACAAGAAAGCATGATTGAGTTGTGGGAAGAAGAGAAGTGCACAACCCAAAATTCAGATATTTAGTAGCAAAGAGAAGTGTTTTTTTTTTACATCCAATCTTGTTTGAAAGAAATGCTTAAAGGATTGGCACAAGTGGAGGAGTATAAATTTGAAGAGAGGTCTAAAAGAGTGCGACTGGAGCCACAATTGTGGAATAGATCTGCTTGAAGGAGGATGTTTGTGTATGAGGCAACTAAATTAAATAAATTTTATATTGGTATAAAATTTCTTGGGGGGTGGCAGGCAGAGGGCATCCAAGGGTGCATTCATCAAATTGAGAAGTCAATTACAGGCAAGGAGAAAGCATGCTTGAATGCTACTTTTGTCGGCATCCTTGTTTAACCCCCATATTGCAATTGATATTCATTGAGCATTCGTTAATACATTTCATCTTAACAATAACCTTTCTATACATCCTAATCATAGTATTGTAGAGATCAAGAGGGATATCAATTTCTTCCAATATTTTGCTTATATTGCTTGTCAAAACAATGTCTTTTTTGTTTGTACAATAATTATTGATAACTCTAAAGGTGACAAGATGATCAATGGTGGCGTGCTAATTTTTATTGTTTTCCTCTATCCAATGATTGATTTTTCTTTCAAGGATTAGACCATACAATTTTTTTTAAAGTTGGCTAATCATAATACCTCAATAATTGGATGGGTCATTTTGGTTTTCAAATATGAAAAATTGAAACAATTAACCTCTTGGTCCATTTCTAGGGAAGCCTCACTTGACATCGTGGTTGAAAAGATGTTTGATACGAGGCATGAGGATTAGACTCTCAAGTTTTGAGACTTCATCTTGGTATCCTTCACTACTCTTAGCTTTACCTATTGTACATTGTTTAATGCTAGATTTATATCCTCTACAAGGAAAAGTGATTTTAAGTACATTTAAATTCATATATTTGTTAGTGTTTAGAGCTCTGATACCAATTGTAAAGACCTTAGAGTACAATTGATTACTTTTGTATAAACAACTAAACACGAAATTGAAATCAGAAGTAATAAGTAACTAGAAATCAGAAATAACAAATAATAGAAGATATGAGAAACAACCAATGTGTATTAAACTCTTCTAGAAGGAAATACAATGGATAAATATCTCTCCTCACACCTCTCAGATGTATAGTAATTCTCCTTCAAGAGTTCTCTCTCTCTCAATTAATTACAATCAACTCAATTACTGAGTTGTATTCCCCTTTATTACAATATTGCCCCATGGGTCTCTTAAATAGAATTGAAAGCAAACAATAATTAAAAAAACAGACTCAAAACTAATTTTAGTCTTTACATGCAAACTAACTGTTCTCCTAAAAATAGCAATTCTAATTCTGAAAACGCTTGGAAATGCACAGAAGTCAGTGTCGGTCTGAAGATGACCGATGTCGATCGACCCCTAACCGATGTCGATCGATGCCGATCGACCCCTAACCGATGTCAGTTGGTTCTGACCGATGACGGTTATTATGTTAGCTCATTAGTGAAGCTTTTAGCTCCACAACTCAACAATCTCCCACTTGGAGATAAACAGCTGCTCCTGTACCTATACAGCAACATCATCTGAACATCTCTGGCTTGTTTCTCCCTCTTCAAGTTCAATCTTGAAGACCAACAAAAGTTGAATGAAGATTCAATTTTTCTTTTGTTACCGACTTTGTTAACATATCAGCAGGGTTCTTATCCGTATGGATTTTTTTCAGCGTCAACTGTCCATCCTCCAATACCTGTCTAATGAAGTGGTACATAAGCTGTATATGTTTGATTCTTAAATGAAAGGCTGGATTCTTTGCCAAATGAATTGCACTTTGAATATCACTGTACAATCTGCAACTCCCTTGCTCCTTTCCCAACTCTTCCATGAACCGAGTCATCCAAATCATTTCCTTGCTAGCCTCTGTGACTGCAATGTATTCTACCTTTGTAGTAGACAAGGCAACAACCTTCTACAACTTTGAAATTCAGCTAACCGTCGTTCCACCAACAGTGAACACATATCATGTGGTGTTTCTCCTACCATTCAAGTCACCTGCCATATCTAAATCTACATACCCATGTAGAGAAGTGTTTGACCCTCCATAGCATAAATGCCTACTGTTGGTTCCTCTCAGATATCTGAGAATCCACTGAACTATTTTTCAGTGTTTTTTTTCTAGATTCGCCATAAACTTGCTGACAACTCTCATTGCTTGAGTAATATCTAGTCTAGTACATACCATTGCATACATCAAGCTCTCAACTGTTGAAGCATATGAAACTCTATTCATGTACCCAACTTCATCATGTGATTTAGGACACTGTTCTTTGCTCAACTTGAAGTGTCCAGTCATAAGTGTGCTTACCGATTTTGCATCCTGCATATTGAACCTTTCCAACACTTTATTCACATAATTCTCTTGAGACAAAATCAAACTGTGATTTTTTCTCTCTTAATACTCATGCCAAGGATTTTTTTTGCTGCTCTTAAATCTTTCATGGCAAATGTGTGAGCTAATTTTATCTTAAGCTCAAAAATTTCCTGCATGTATGAACCTGCAACAAACATATCATCTACATACATTAACAGGATAATATAACTACCATTATCCAATCTGTTAAAATAAACACAATGGTCAGATTGATATTTACTAAAGCCATGCTCTGTCATAAACCTGTCAAACCTCAAATACCATTGTTTTGGAGTTTGTTTAAAACCATATAAGCTTTTCTTCAACCTGCACACAAGTTTCTCCTTACCTTTGACCTCAAAACCTTTTGGTTGATCCATATATATCTCTTCATCCAAATCTCCATGAAGAAATGTCTTAACATCAAGTTGCTCAAGATGCAAATCTTTAATAGCAACTAAAGACAATACAGTCCAAATAGAAGTCATCTTTACTACAGGAGAAAAAATTTCACCAAAATCAATATCTGGTTTCTGTGCAAATCATTTTACTACCAACCTGGCCTTATGTCTCATTTGTCCATTCTCTCCTTCCTTTAACCTATATACCCATTTGTTTTTCAGTGCTTTCTTTTCGGCTGGCAACTCAACCAAATCCCACGTATAGTTCTCTTCCAAGGAATCAATTTCCTCATTCATGCCATGCTCCCACTGTTTTTTGGATTCTACCTGCATTGCCTCATCAAAAATTTTTGGTTCTCCACCATCAGTGAGCAACAAGTAGTATAAAGAAGGGGAGTAACAAATTGGAGGTTTAATTACCCTTTCAGACCTCCTTATGGGTGTTTGAAACTCATTTACAGCTTGTTGTCCGCCCAAATTTTTCTCTGACAGTGACCGATCCCGGTCATCTCTGATCGATGTCGGTCTGCATCCGATCGACGTCGATTTCACCTGACCGACGTCAATCTCCACTTGATCGACGTCGATTTCACCTGACCGACGTCAATCTCCACTTGATCGACGTCGATTTCTACATGACCGACATTGGTTTCCACTTGATCGACATCTGTCTCTGTGTTTTTCTATGAGTGGTGATTTTTACCTGCGAGCTCATTTTGGATCATAACCTCTTCTAAATCAAAATTGCCCTGCTCAAAATTATTCAGCCTCTTGAGCTGATCACTGTACATCACCTTCTCATTGAAAACTATATCACGGCTTTTAATAATTTTGTTAGTTTTTAAATTTCACAATCTAAATCCGAAATCTCTAAAACCATAACCAATGAAAGTGCACCGCATAGATTTAGCATCCAGCTTCTTTCTATTTTATTTATCAATGTGCACAAAAGCTTCAGAACCAAAAACTCTGAGAAATGAAAGATCTACCTTTTTACTTATCCAAACCTCTTTTGAAATTCCACCATCTAGTGCAGTAGAAGGTCCTCTATTAATCAAGTAAATCGCAGTATCTACAGCTTCTGCCCAAAATTGTAAGGGCAAACCAGCATGCAACCTCATACTCCATGCACGCTTCATTATTGTTCTATTCATCTTTTCAGCAACTTCATTTTGCTGAAGTGTCCTTGAAACTGTCATTTTTCTGCGTATTCCACTCATAGAATAGTAACTGTTGAATTTATTGCTGTAGTACTCACCACCATTGTCAGATCTAAAGCACTTCAATCTCAAATCTATTTCATTCTCAACCAAAGCTTTTTATTTCTTGAATGTGTCAAAAACATCAGATTTTTTTTTATGCAATAAACCCATACCTTTCTTGTAGCATCATCAATAAAAGAAACATAATACTGTGATCCTCCAATAGAAGCTACCTGAGCTGGTCTCCACACGTCTATGTGAACAAGCTTCAACTTGTATTTTTTTTTGTTGATCCAGTTTTGAAAAACCTCACTTTCTTCTATTTCTCAAAAATACAATGCTCACAGAAATCTAGATCTATGTGTTTCAAATCTGAAAGCTTACCTTTTGACTTAAGAACATTCATTTTCTTTTCACTCATGTGACCAAGCCTATAGTGCCACAACTTTGCATCTACATCTGAAGTAGATAAAATAGAAAGAGAATAATCAGTAATACAAGTAGATAGATAAAGTGTACTTACTCTCTTGCCTTTTACTAATACAATTGCACCCTTGAAAATTTTTCAAGATTCAGATGTGAGAGTTACTGTGCAACCCTCATCACCCAACTTTCTTGCAGAAATCAGATTCTTCTTCAGAATGGGTACATGCATGACATCCTTCAACACCCATGTGTTGTCATTATACAATTTCAGCGGCACTTTTCTTTTGCCAACAATTTTACAATGCTCATCATCCCCTAAATAAATTTTTCCAAAATCTCCATGGACATAATCATTGAAAAATTCTCTATTTGGGGTTGCATAGAAAGAGGCACCAGAATCTAAAACCCATGATTCTACTTTATTATCCAAAGAAAATGTAAGAGCATCATATGCAACAATCCCTGCAACTTTTGCTTCTTTATTACCTTCATGCTGATTTTTTTTGTTATCTTTCAACCAACAATTTTTCTTTGCATACCCTTTTTTTTCACAATTTTAGCAGGTTATTCTTTCATTTTTGGATTTGGATCTACTTCCCATCTTTGACCTTGATTTCCCTTGCTTGCCCTTCTCTCTTTACTTTCCCCCGCTTTCAACACTTAAAGCATTTCCTGATGTTTTTCTTGTATTTTTTTTGCAAATTTTTTCACTCAAGATTACACTAACAACATTATCGACTTTCAAGATATTTGAAGCAGATGCAGTATTACTAACTGTCATTACCAAACTATGTCAACTTTCAGGTAAAGAGCATAAGATTAAGAGAGCCTTAATTTCATCATTAAAAACTATTTTGACTGAATTTCACTGATTTATTATTGTATGAAAATCATTAAGATGACTAGATACAGATCCATCTCCCTGCATTTGCAAATTAAATAATTGCTTCATAAGATATACTTTATTCGAAGCTGAGGGTTTTTCATATAAATTTGTCAAAGTATCCATTAACCCTACCGTTGTCTTTGCCTGTGATAAGTTGAAAAACACAGAAGCTGTCAAGCTCAACCTTATAGATCCAATAGCCTTTCTATCAAGAACATTCTATTCTTCATCTTTCATATCTGTAGGCTTCTTTGAAACCCCATCCAACGATAAATACAAATCTTTTTGATACAAATAATATTCAATCTGCATCTTCCATAATTGATAATTTTTGCCATTGAATTTTTTCATTTTTAGTTTACTTTTTTTTGCCATTGTTTTACTCCCACTCAATCAGAAACCCTTGTGAGTGAATTTTGTAATCAACAAACACTAACTTCGCTCTGATACCACTTGTTAGTGTTTAGAGCTCTGATACCAGTTGTCAGGACTTTAGAGTACAATTGATTATTTTTGTATAAGCAACTAAACACGAAATTAAAATCAGAAGTAATAAGTAACTAGAAATCAGAAACAGCAAATAATAGGAGATACGAGAAACAACCAATGTGTATTAAACTCTTCCAAAAGAAAATACAATGAAGAAATCTCTCTCCTCACACCTCTCAGATGTACAATAATTCTCCTTCAAGAGTTCTCTCTCTCTCTCAATCAATTACAATCAACTCAATTACTGAGTTGTCTTCCCCTTTATTACAATACTGCCCCATGGGTCTCTTAAATAGAATTGAAAGCAAACAATAATTAGAAAACCAGATTCAAGACTAATTTTAGTCTTTACATGCAAACTAACTGTTCTCTTAAAAATAACAATTTTAATTTTGGAAACGCACAGAAGTCGGTGTCGGTCTGAAGATGATCAATGCCGGCCAACCCCTAACCGATGTCGATCGATGCCGGTCGACCCCTAACCGATGTCGGTTGGCTCTGATCGATGCCGGTCGACCCCTAACCGATGTCGGTTGGTTCTGACCGATGACGGTTACTGTGTTAGCTTATTAGTGAAGCTTTTAGCTCCACAACTCAACAATATTTTAATGTGAATGACAAAGATGATTCCTTATTTGCCATTTAATAATTTTATGATTTTAAGATAATTTTAATTAATCAAAGTTATGCATCAGATCCAATTAAATACTCATAAGAATAAGGGGAAAAAAAAATTGTGGTTTTGAGAAGTTTAGATTTTTTTCCAACAATATTAGAATATATTATGTGCGAACACTAAAACATCAAAAAGTTTAGCAAATATTAAATGAATTATAAAATGAAAGAGCATATAGATTTGGGAGGAGAGAATAACAACATTAAACTTGTTGGGATTATAAATTGTTATCACATAAAGTTGGTAAGATAGGTTAGATAAGTTGGGTTGTTAGTCTACCATGTGTGGTTTATCGGAGGTTGTTAGAACACCCGTAGAATAAGGTGTGAGGTTGAGATTTTAGGAGTTAATAAGTTTTGTTTCCTAAATGGTCAAAACACAACACTGTATAAATATTTCATTATGTTTGAATGATGTGTGTCATATGTGCAAATAATGTTGTGTATTTTTTCATACTCTGACCCAATTTTTAGATTTGGTTTCAGAATGTGTATTGTGTGAGAATGAGAAAGCAAGACCCTGAGTGCAATATGGTGTTTTGATTGCTAAGGGACAACTACAATTGCTTGGTTGCCCTTGTGGATGGTAGTCTTTGATTGAAAAAATGCTTTGTAGGTTAAACTGTTATTTGTTGATAATTGTTTTAGTGTTTGTTGTGTGTGAAATAAGTAGAAGTAGATATAAGATTGTAGGTCTAAAGTTTATTTCAGTTGTTGGAATAAGTGTTGCATTGCAAGAAGGCGTGATTGAGTGTGGTGATTGGGAGGCATATCAAATTGTTAATATAAATGTAATTTGTAACGAAAGGCGTAGAGGTGCTTGTGGAAGAAAGCACTCGTGTAACGTGTGGAGACATGCTTATGATGTTTTGTTTGTTTGTTTTGTTCCAACGAAAGCGAACAAGAAAGCGTGATTGAGTTGTGGTAAGAAAAGAAGCGCACAACCCAAAAAACATATATTTAGTATCAAAGAGAAGCACTTTCTATTTACTTCCAATCTTGTTTGAAGGACGTGCTTGAAGGATTGGCATGAGTGGAGGAATATAAATTTGAAGAGAGATCTATAAGTACGACCAAAGCCACAATTGTGAAATAGATCCCCCTGAAGGAGGATGTTTGTGTATGGCATAACTAAAGTAAAGACAATTTTTATATTGCTATGAAATTTTATTGGAGGGAGGCATCTAGGGGTGCAGTCATCAAATTAAGAAGATAGTTACAGGGAAGGAGAATGCGTTCAAAGGCAAGGAGAAAGAATGCTTGAGTGCTACTTTTGTTGGCATCCTTGTTTAACCCCCATATTACAATTGATATTCATTGAGCATTTTTTGATACATTTCGTCTTAGCAATAACCTTTTTATATAGCCTAATCATAGTATTGTGAAGATCAAGAGGGATATCGATTTCTTCCAATATTTTCCATATATTGCCTATTAAAACAATGTCTTTTTTGTTTGTACAATAATTATTAATAACTCTAAAGGTGACAAGGTGATCAATGGTGGCTTGCTAATTTTTATTGTTTTCCTCTATCCAGTGATTGATTTTTATTTCAAGGATTAGACCATACATTATTGTTAAAAGTTTGCTAATCATAATGCTTCAATAATTGGATGTGTCATTTTGGTTTTCAAATATGAAAAATTGAAACAATTAAACTCTTGGTCCATTTCTAGGGAAGCCTTGATTGACATTGCAGTTGAAAAGATGTTTGATATGAGGCACGAGGATCAGAGTCTCAAATTTTAAGACTTCATCTTGGTATCATTCATTATTGTTAGCTTTACCTATTGCAAATTGTTTAATGCTAGATTTATATCCTCAACAAGAACAAGTGATTTTCAGTACATTTACTTTCATATACTTTAATGTAAACGAGAAATATGATTCCTTAATTTCCATTTAACAATTTTATGGTTTCAAATTAATTTTAATTAATCAAAGTTATACATAATATCCAATTAAATACTCTTAAGAATAAGAAAAAAAATTTATGGTTTTGAGAAGTTCAGATTTTCTTTCCAATAACATTAGAACATATTATGTACAAACACTAAAACATCAAGAAATTTAGCAAATATTAAATGAATTATAAAATGAAAGACCATGTAGATTTAGGAAGAGAGAGTAACAACATTAAACTTGTTGGGATTTTATATTATTATCACATATAGTTGGTAAGATATGTTTAATATATTAAACCTATTAAATAAGTTGGGTTCTTAGTCTATCACTCGTGGTTTATGGGAGGTTGTTAGAACCCCTGTAGAATAAAGTGTGAGGTTGAGGGATTAGAGAAAGTTGATAATTTTTGTTCCCTGAATAGTAGGAACACAACATTACATAAATACTTCATTATGTTTAAATAATGTATGTCGTGTGTGCAAATAATATTGTGTATTTTTCATACTTTGACCAAATTCTTAGATTTGGTATCAACATGTATCCTATGTGAACGGGAGAGCGAAACCCTATGATTGCAAGATGGTGTTTTGATTACCAATTCCAATTGCTTGGTTGCTCATGTGGATGGTAGTCTTTGATTAATAAAATGGTTTTTAGGTTGGTTAAATTTTTATTTGTTGGAAATTGTTTTAGAGTTTGTTTTGTGTGAAATAAGTATAAGTAGTTATAAGATTGTAGGTCTAAATTTTGTTTCAGTCATTTGAATAAGCACTGCCTTGCAAGAAGGCATGATCGAGTGTGGTGCTTGGTAGGCATAGCAACATATTAATATAAATGTAATTTGTAGCTAAATGCACATAGGTGCTTGTGGAAGAAAGTACTCATATAAGGTGTCAAGGCATGCATGTGATGTTTTGTTTGTTTATTTTGTTCCAGTGATTGCAAACAAGCAAGCGTGATTGAGTTGTGGGAAGAAGAGAAGCACACAACCCAAAAATCAATTATTTAATAGCAAAGATAAGCACCTTCTATTTACATCCAAACTTGTTTGAAGGAAGCACTTGAAATATTTTCATGAGTGGAGTATAATTTGAAAAGAGGTCTAAAATAGTGTGACCAGAGCCACAACTATAGAATAGATATGCTTGAAGGAGGACGTTTGTGTAGGGTGCAACTGAGTAAATACAACTGTGAAATTTTCCTACAAGGAAGCATCTAAGATCTGTAAATTAAGTAGAAATCGACTTGCACAATCATCAAAGGAGAATGTAATCGAAGGTAAAGAGAAAGTATGCTTCAGCACTACCTCTACACACATCCTTGTTTAACCTCCATATTGCAGTTGATAATCATTGAACATTTGTTGATGCATTTCATCTTAGCAATAAGCTTTTTATATAGCCTAATCACACTATTGTGGTCCAAATCAAGAGAGACATTGATTTCTTCCTATCTTTTCCTTATATTGGCTATCAAAACAATGTCTCTTTTGTTTGTACAATTATTAGTGATAATTCTAAGGGTGACAAGGTGATCAATGGCACCTTGTTAATTTTTATTGCTTTCCTCTATCCAATGACTGATTTTTTTTTCAATGATTAGACCATGCAATTTTGTTAAAAGTTGGCTAATTGCGATGCTTAAATAATTGGATGGTTCATTTTAGTTTTCAAATATGAAAAATTTAAATAATTAAACTCTTGGTCCATTTTTATGGAATCCTTGCTTGACATCATGGTTGAAAATATGCTTGATATGAGGCACAGGTATCAAAATCTAAAGTTTCAAGACTTCGTTTTGGTATCCTTTGTTGTTCTTACCTTTACCTATTGCAAGTTGTTTAATGCTAGATTTATATCCTTAATAGAGATACCCTCAATATAGGGTTGAGTGATTATAAGTACATTTGGTTTCAGATATTTTAATGTAAATGAGAAAGATGGTTCCTTAATGGCTATTTAATAATTATATGGTTTCTAATTGATTATAATTAATCAAAGTAATGCGTAATATCCAATTAAATAGTATTAAGAATAAGAAAAAAAGGATTATGGTTTTGAAAAGTTTAGATTTTTTTTCCAATAATATTAGAATATATTATGTACAAACACTAAAACATCAAGAAGTTTAACAAATATTAAATGAATTATAAAATGAAAGAACATATAGATTTGGGAGGAGAGAATAACAACATTAAACTTTTTGGGATTTTAGATTATTATCACATATAGTTGTTAAGATAGGTTTAATATATTAAACTTATTAGATAAGTTGGGTCATTAGTCCTTCATAAGTGGTTCAAGGGAGGTTGTTAGAACACTCATAGAATAGAGTTTGTTGTTGACAAATTAGAGGGAGTTGATGAGTTTTGTTTCCTAAACAGTAGGAACATACCATTGTATAAATATTTCATTATGTTTGAATAATATGTGTCGTGTGTGCAAATAATATTATTTAGTTTTTCATACTCTAACCAAATTCTTAGATTTGGTATCAGAGCATGAATCTTATGAGAACGAGAGAGTGAGATCTTGTGAGTGCAAGATGGTGTTTTGATTGCCAAGGTACAGTTCCTATTACTTGGTTGCCCTTGTGGATGGTAGTCTTTAATTGAAAAAATGGTTTGTAGGTACTTAAATTGCTATTTGTTGGAAATTGTTGTAAAGTTTTTTTGTGTGTGAAATAAGTAGAAGTAGATATAAGATTATAGGTTTGAAGTTTGTTTCATTAGCTAGAATAAGCACCACAATGCAAGAAGGTGTGATTGAGTATGGTACTTGGAAGGTGTAGAAACATATTTAAATAAACATAATTTGTAGCTAAAGGCATATAGGTGCGTGTGGAAGAAAGTAGTTGTATAAGGTGTGGGGACATACCTATGATGTTTTGTTTGTTTGTTTTGTTCTAGTGAAGGCAAACAAGAAAGCATGGTTGAGTTGTAGGAATAAGAGAAGTGCACAATCCAAAAATTAGATATTTAGAAAAAAAGAGAAGCGCCTATGATGTTTTGTTTTTTTTTTTTTGTTCCAATGAAGGCAAACAAGAAAGCATGATTTAGTTGTAGGAATAAGAGAAGTGCACAACCCAAAAATTAGATATTTAGCAAAAAAAAGAAGCGTCTTCTATTTATAGCCAATATTGTTTGAAGAAAGCACTTGAAGGATTGGTCTGAGTGGAGGAGTAGAAATTTTAAGAGAGGTTTACAAGAATGTGACTACTATGGAATAGTTTCACTTGAAGGAGGACGTCTGTGTATGGCAGAACTAAAAAAAGACAAATTTTATATAATTACGAAATTCGCTGGGAGGAAGGCATACAAGATTTACAAATTAAGGAGGAACTTGAATTTTTTGGCATAGTCATTAAATTAAGAAGACATTTAAAGGCAAGGAGAAGGCATTTGAATGCAAGGAGAAACCATGTTTGAGCACTACCTTTGTAGACTGTAACAAAAACAAAATTATACGGATTTTCTATTTTATTGTTAGTTTGTAAACTTCAATTATTTAAGGCAACAAAATATTCTTTTAATATTTAGTTTTATTTAATATTTTTAAAACTTTATTATATATATATATATATATATATATATATATAATTTCTTTAAATGTAACTGGGAAGGGAATTATAACTTTTGAACAATAAGGTAGCTTTCTATAAAAAAAAATGTTGTATTTAGACTATGAATAGTTCTGTAAAATTAATTTGCTCAACTTTTATTAGGATTTTAGATTTAGTTTTTCAGATATAGTTTTAAGCTTGAAAACCATCTAGAACAATTTTATTTTTTATTAGGATTTTAGATTTAGTTTTTTTGATATAGTTTTAAGCTTGAAAAACATCTCGAACAATTTTATTAAAATCACAACTTTTTAATCAAAAAGCGATTTGTGACAAAATTTTCAATTTGTGACAAAATTTTACCCATATATACCAAACTGTATTACAATGTTTGGCAAAAAAAAATTTCTTTAATATCTTATGGTTTGTTATATATATATATATATATATAATTAATTTAGATTACGCAAAAAACTTTGGAGTTTGTTATGTACCCACGTGCCCTAACAATTACTTCCGTAGGGTTTATTCAAACCTGCTTTTCCCCTTCTCTTCTTTCTTTCCGCCCCCGCGCCCGCCCCCTCAAGCTCTCTGCCCTTGCAAGCAAAAATCTTGAAGATTTGAGGCTAAAACTACCTCTGAAATTGGTTCTTCATGTTGATTCTGGATCTAAGAATTTTGCGGTGACTTCTTCTTCCGCCTTTGTTCCCAAACTTGATGCCACTCATTTGGCTGAAATGCATGCGGAAAACATTTTGCACTCCATTGATACTCTTCTAAAGCATGCCCAAGTTGGGAAATTCATTGGCCTCTGGCCGAGCCCATTGGCTCTTGAAAAATGGATTTCTTTTGTCTTGGGGAAAAAATTACTGGGTACGGACACATTGGTAATAAAATCAGTAATTTTCTTGATTGGATCCCCCATAAAACCTCCAATGCTACCCATGATCACTTTTGTGTGAGGATGAATCTCAAAAAAATCCTACCTGAAGCCATTGGTATTAAAATTCTGGATTGGATTCATACTCAAATCCTTTATTATGAACACTTATCCTTTAAATGCCTATCTTGTCACAAATACATCCATTTCTCTAGGGATTGCCCTCACAAGGAAACACCAACTGATAATGATCTCCCTGATATTGATGGTTTTCAAAAGGTTTAGAACAAAAAAAGGAATAGGAGGTCCAGGAGTAGAAAACCTAGGCCCGAACTCAAACAAATTTGTTGTCCTCTCGATTGATCAGGATAAAGACACCTCCAAATATGACCCTGAAGAAGAGACTCAAGAGTAAGTTACCTAACGACCTCTTTTGATGAAATTTTGGGCACTCAGGTTCTCCCAGAAGACCCGCTTGATGATCATTTGGTTGCAGCAGACACAATTGATAGAACTGAAGTTGTAAATGATATTTCCATTGCTAGTTCTAGACCCGAACCCATTCTCACCAGATCATATACCAAGCCTAGAAGGAAATCTTATCAGGAAATCAGAAAGGAAGAAGCAAAGAAGAATGGTCTGGCCAAGACCCAATCAACTATGTCAGGTTTCTCCACAAAATAAACGGGCAATAATCCCACAAAAAAAAGATCTTGATCTCTTGTAACTATAGGGGATTTGGTAGTGCCCTCAATAAAAACTACTTAAAGAATATTATCAAAGATCATTGCCCGCCCTTGATTGGAATTCAAGAAACCAAAACTGAATTTAATGGTGTGGTTTCCTCTTAGAAGGCAATTTGGAACAGATTTGAGGTGGATGCTGTTAATACTAGGGGAGCCTTTGGAGGCCTCCTCACTGCTTTGGATCCTAAGTGTTTATCAAAAATTGATGGGCACCAAAGCAAATTTTGGCTTTCCTCAATTTTTGATGTGGGAGGATTTTCTTTCACCTACCGGAATGTCTATGCCCCCAACTCTTGTGTGGCAAAATACAATGTTGGCTCTCTATTCTCTCTTTCATTGAGGAACGTAATCCTTGCAAAATGATTTTGGCTGGTGACTTCAACCTGGTCCTCTTCCCTTTGAGAAAAAAGGGCAGATCTAGAATTAGGGACCCTTGCAGAGAGCAAGTTGAATACATTATCTCATTGGTTGGCCTTCAAGACATAAGACATACTAGATGGAAATGCACCTAGACCAATAGAAGGGCTAGCAATAGCTTCATTGTTGAAAGACTTGACAGGTTTCTTATCCAGGAAGATAAGCTTACTTTCTTCCCCAATATTACTAGTAGAATAATTCAGAGTACGGTCTCTGATCATAAGCCCATCATCCTTGACAACGGCTATAATAATAATAGGGGTCCCATCCCCTTCATGTATAGTGTTGACTGGGTTCACCTAACTGGTTTCTCTGTTGAAATTGAATGCAACTAGAATTATTGGTGCTTCCGCTTGCTCCCCCGCTCCCCCCCGCCCGCTCCTCTTAACAATGCTCAAGATACTTGGAAACTCAAAATATCTAGATTAAAATTTGATATGAGAAAGTGGATTACAGCTTATTTTGATTCTGACAAGGCCAAACACTCTCTTCTTATCAAGCTCAGGGAAATTAAAGAGACTAATGATTTGGAGCCTCTCACTAAGCTCTTAAAATTGAAAGGGACTCTATTCTCTCGTAGCTGCATGAAAAAGCCAGACAGGTAGAGCAATTTTGGAGACTCAAATCTCGTGTGACTTGGATCTGTGAGGAGATGCTAAGACCATATTTTTTTCACCTAAAAACTCATCAGAGGTACTAGAGAAACACAATTAGAGAGATTGTGTTGGATAATGGTAACACTATCTCTAATAGTGATGGAATTAAAGAGGTTGCTCATGGGAATTATAAATCCCTCTTTCAAAAGTCTATTGGAGACCCTATCACTTAAGCTTCTATTCTCAACAACTTTCCTAATGTTGTCTCTAAAAACATAAAAAATCTTCTTTGTCATGTTGTTTCTTTAGAAGAGCTCAGAGAGGTTGCTTTCATCTTTGCTAAAGACAAGGCTCTTGGCCCTGATGGTTTCTCTAACTCCTATCATCAGTTCTTTGATCCCATTGCGGATGACCTTTTTGTAGCTGGTGGAAGATGTTCAAAAAAAAGGTAGACTCATTAGTGCCATCAACTCCACCTTTTTAGCCGTGATCCCTAAGGAAAAGAATGTTGTCTCCTTTAATAGGGACATGCTTATTTCTCTTTGCAACTCTTATTACAATTTCATGACCAAAATCATTGCCAACTAAATAAAAAAAGCTTTGGGTCTCATTATTTCAGAGGAGCAAGGTGGGTTCATCCTGGGTAAACAAATTTATGACAAGATTGTGATTGTCCATGAAGCTTTGCATTATTGAAGCAAGGATAATAAGAAAAGGATTGCCATCAAGCTAGACATGGTTAATTCCTTTTACAGAGTTGATTGGGACTTCTTGACTCAGGGCTTACAAACTTCTCTTTTCTTTTTGAAATAGGTCTTAGGTTGCATCCCCTGCCCTTGGCTTGCTCCAATTATTAATGGATCTCCTGCTATATTTTTTAAACCTAATCATGGTTTGTGCCAAGGCTGCACTCTTTCCCCCTAATTATACATCATTTTAGCAGAGGATTTAGGTAGGGCCCTCATTGTTGAGAGGACATCTTTGGTCATTTCTGGCATCAAGGTTGTTAATGGGGTCAAAGATATTACTCATGCTCAGTTTGTGGATGACACTATTTTGCTGAAGGAAGCCACTAAGTCTAATGTTAGAAGACTTAAGTGCTATCAGGATAAATTCTTGCTTGCTTTTGGAGTAGTTGTCAATGGTAAAAAGTGTAGATTTACACCATAACTCTTTTGATTTTTAAATAAGAGGTTTCTCTTAGATCCTTCATTTTGTGCATGGTGGTGTCGACCCCTTCAATTACTTGGGTATCCCTAAGAACTTAAAATTGAATCACTTTGATTGTTGGCATAACCTCCAGGGAAATTTTGACAAGCACATTCAAAACTACATAAATGGGTGGTTGAGTCTCGTTAGCAGAGTGGTTCTCATAAAATCTGCCATCTCTAGTCTTCCTATCTATCAGATCATGACTTATCATGCTCCTATGTACATTCTTTATGTTTTATATTAAAAAATAAAGGATTTCCTTTGGCAAGGAGGTAAGTAAACTAATTAGAAGAAGTTTCATCTTGATGGCTAGAACAAGGTTACCAAAAAAATATCTCAATGTGACTTGGGCATTAGATATGCACTTATTATGAGATTTGTCCTAGGAGCTAATCTTGTTTGGTCCTTGCTTAATCTTCCTTTAACTCTTTGGAAACATATTCATGTCTACAAGTATGGTGATGGAAACCAAGGCATGGGCCTGCTCCTTTCCATCCTTAAAAGGTCTAGCACCTCTAGAATTTGGTCTCTCATGATTAGGGTCGCTGAGTTAATTAAAAAAAATTCTTCTTGGTACCCTAGTAATGGTCACAACATCAGGTGTTAGGATGATCTTATTTTGGGTAGTTAATCCCTTTTCCTTCACATGCCTAGGGACCTTATTTTGTCTATGAAACATCTTGGTTTTGAAAAACTTGATCAACTCATTGTTTTGGAATGAAATATTCCTAAATGGTCACACACTAATGGTCTCTTTGAGGAACAACAAAGAGATTGGGAACAAACCATGAAGAATTTCATGGGAATTCTCCCTAAGGATCTTGACATCGAAGACTCCTTATTTTGGGTAAGATGAATGTGAACCTCCAAATTGCTTCCTCAACAACATTTGGTCATTTATTATAACCCCTAAAATCAAATTCTTCTAGTGGCTTGTTAGGAAAAGCAAGTTCTCATCTGTGAAAACCTCATTAAGAGAGGTATCTTGGGTCCCCATATTTGCATTAGGTGCTTCAAATCCTGTGAAAGTCAATCTCAACTTAATTTTGATTGTGAGGAAGCCACATCTATTTTTAATTCTCTTTCTCTTTGCTTTGGGGTTCACTTAAAAAATTATCTCAACTTAGACACTTGCACTTAATAGTGGAACTCTTGTTACAATAGTTCTCTCAAAGTCAAACCCTTTATCAAATTTTTATGGCCTTCCTTACCTATTTTTTGCATGTGGTTTATTTGGATTGACATAAATAAGATAATCTTTGAAGATACTACCACCCTAAAGGAATCTTTGATTTTCAAGATTCAGCATGCTATGTTGGAAAATGCCAAAGCTTGCTTCAAGAAAAGACAAGAAATGAATGTGTTGTCTAGATCTGAACTTATTTTATTTAAAAAATGGAAACTTGATGGGTTTATCAACAACTCTTTGAGCCATTATCCCATGCCAAATATCAACTTTAGCTATCCTGCTCTTTTCATTGATGGAGCCTCGAAGTCCAACCTTGGTATGGGCACTGTTGGTGGTGTGCTTTGGTCTAGACCTCAGCATATGCTTTTAGATTTCAGCTTGAATATTGGGCTGGATTCAAATAACATTGATTAATTTATGGGTTGAAATTACGACCTTATTTTGGCTATCAAATAAAAACTCAAGAGCATTAACATCTATGATGATTCCAAATTGATTATCCAAAGTCTCACAAGTAAACAAGTTGTCAGATCTGTCTAGCCTCATCTTTTGTTAAATCATACATTGAATATCCTTAAGAATTTTGATCACATTAGCTTGTAGCATATCCCCATAAATTTGAATTCCTAGGCCGATAGAAATGCCAACGAATGTATTCATTTAGGTCACCCTTCTGCTTGCATAAGATACTTCTGATCTTGTTGATCAGGCTCCTTTGATGTCTCTTCTACATGTCTCTGGCTTCGAAAGACCCTCCCTTGGTTTGTGTTGACCATTTTTGGTCCAACAGGCCAAAAATCGGTCCCCTTCTTTCCCTACTATTCTGAGCCAGTTTAATTTTTGATTTTGCACAAGTCTTGGAAGTTTCTACGGACTCTGCAGGGATTTCTACAGACTCTGTAGGCCTATTTATACGAACTCTGTAGGGAAGTTTTCTATGGACTTTGCAGGCAGAGATGAGTTCTCGAAACTTAGGCACAAAATGGACCATTCCAAGTGCCCTTGCGGAGGGCAATTCTGGACTCAAGTGCCCTTGCAGAGGGCAGGGAACATTTGCAAAGAGGCCACAGAGAAAAGTCGAAAAGGTAAGTTTCTTTCATAAATTTGTTTAAGGTAAGGGAAGTACCCTTCAGAAAGGTCATTTCCAATTTTCCTGAATGGCACTTTTCGAAGGCAGTCGAGAGAAAAGACAAGGACATAATTCCTTTGAACAAAAAGTCCGAAGAAATTCGGAAGGGCTATGAGCAAGAAAGCCCGAAGAAAAGCAAGTAAAAAGACTAAGGCATATAACTATTTCTTTCAGACTTTTTGTCTGAAGGAATTCCTTCAGACAAAAAGTCTGAAGAAATTCGGAAGAAAAATAGTTGCGGGAGAAAAACCTGAAGAGAAAATTTTGAAGGTCAAGCAAAGTGGTCGAAAATAATTCTTGCGAACTTTTTGTCCGCGGGAAAAGTGGTCGCGGGAAAAAACCTGAAGAAAAGCTCTAAAGAAAAGAAGCGGGCGAGACAATTCTTGTGGACATTTTGTCCGCAGGAAAATAGCCCTAGAGAAAAGGCCACCGAAGGACCTTGAAGGGCAGGTGCCCTTGCGGGAGACTCTCGGCCAAAATGAAGGACACTTCTCCAAAAGCCGAAGGGTCATCTTCCCTTCGGAAGGGTTCAAAACATGAAGCAGAAAGAAAGGAAAAGGCCGAAGAAATTCCAAGGGGTGACAAGCCCGAAGATGTCAAAATCAAGCACGGTGAACTAGCCGTTAGAAGTTCAAATGCGGTGATGGGTGTGTAGACATCAAATTTAGGGCTCGTGAAATAGCCATTGATTTTGAAAAGCTTAAAGAAGAGCCCAAGGAACTCAATGACTTGCCAAGAAGATAGCCCCGAGGGCTGAAGGAGCCAAAAAGAGACAAAACCAGGAAGAGACAAAGTGCAGAAATGGACAAATAGTCCATGTGGCAAAGAGAGGTGTCGACTCAAGGATTTATTCCTGCAGTTGGAACAGTGCTTGCTAAGTGGTCATCAAACGGTGCAAATAGTAAGCGGCGTGGCTTGTTTTCTCCACTTTTCATTAATGAGCAGACAAACCACGTGAATATCTGGAAGGAGCAGTCTTGTTTGCAAAAAAAGAGGCGCGGCCCATGCTTTCACATTAATGTTTGAATGCCAAAGTCAAGACTGGTGATTACACAACATGGTTCTAGCAGGCCTCTTCTAGAAGAATGACATCAGCAATAGTGACTTCCTCTTCCCGATGCTCACAAACACACATGGGCCACTTGTCAAAGGGCGCCAAAAGTCTTTTTTCAAAAGGGGTGCCTTTATTTCTTCTCCTTTTTCTATATATAAAAAACTTCTCATTTTGAAAGGGATCTCTTAGCTTGTAAGGCAAAGCTCTGCCCAAAAATCTCTGGGTTTGTAAGGCAAAACTCTGCCGGATTTTAACTTGAATCAAGACTTAGCAATTTTTACCTCCATTTGATCTTGCACTCACGCATATGTCTATGTTTTCTTTTCGTGTTAAGTCATTTTCTTTTATGCTTTCACAGAATGATTCTAACATGTCTAGTGCATTGTGAAGTTTCCTCTTCTGCAGGTCTGCCAGAAGTGCCTACAGCAGGAATATAGGTACATGTGAATAGGCTGCCAAAGTGTGTCTCAGAACACCTTTAATAGTTCTTCCTCCTTGTATCTCTACAGACCCCTGACTCACTGATACAGAAGAGTTTCCCACATAAGATGAAGTGTATGGGAGCTTCTTCTTGGTGAAAAGTGTATGTTCGAGCTGAGTGGATCAACTTTTTTGGTGTATCACCTTTTTAGTTTAGGTTTAGGTTCTATTTTTTCAGCATCCTTCTCCCTTTTCATCCCCCGCCTTTTTTCATTTATTTGTTAGCAGTAGGGAATCCAGGACCTAAATGATACATTGAAGGGAGCTAGCCCTTATCAAGAGACTCTCCCCCCAGTTTTGCCAGGCCCACAAGCAAGAGGGGAGTTTCCATTGTTGTGTGTGGAAGGCAAGAGCTCGGCCTCCTGTCCAGGGTGCAATCCACCGCGTCAACAGTTTTTTGCACACCCGGTGGGACCAACTAGGACAAGTTTTGTCTAAAGAGTTGAAGAATTTTTGGTGTGTTCTTCAACCAACTAGCCTTTGGAGGCTTTTTCGTCAACACCAATGGCGACTTCGAGTTGAATCAGCTGGTTAAGCAGTTTTGGTGCCATCAAGAAATCTCATTTTTTGTATGTATAATCCCTTCACCCAAAATCATGGGCCTTATTTTCTTTCATATAACTTTGATCAAGCTCAATTTTTTTATGGAATCGCCCCAAGCAGCTCTCCTAGTTGCCCTTCAATGATAAGGGAAGTGGCACTGGAGTTTGAGAAGCAGATAATGGAGATTGATAGACTAGATGAGCAGTATGGATATTAGTAGGAGTTGATGTATAAAGAGGGTTGTTTGTTCAAGCAAGCTCAGGCCTTGCAATCCATGGAGGAGGAGGTAGCAAAATGGAGGAATCCATTCATGCAAGGCAGTCAGCCTTACGCGCCCCCTCCTATTCTAAAGAAAGCCCCCTCTTGTGCACCAAATCCTTTCTACCAGATAACACTTGCTCACTTTAGCTCATTCGATGCATTGATCACTCTTGCTCTTAACCCCTTGCACCTAGCTTTCAAACATCAAAGGGCATTAGAGAAACCTCCCATGGAGATGAACCTTCTAAATTCCTTAGATTTTGAATCTTCCTTTGGAGGGAATATCATGAACCAGCACATCTCTCTTGAAGCAGCTCTTCCTATACATCAACAGACCCTCCCTAACCTTCCCCAACTTCCTCAGGTCTCTCAGTATGATCTCCAGATCCCAAGCTGGAAGAAGGAACATCATGAACCAGCTTAGGACCATAAAGAGGATAAAGTTGTTGCATGTTTACAGGAGCAAAATTCCAATCCCAAGGTCATGAGTTGGAAGCAAATAGTGGAATCTTGGGACAGGAAGGAGGAGGAGAAAGGTTTTGCTCAAAACCTTGAAGAAGATGAAGTTGCTCCTCATCATGATGATGCTGGTGACTTCCAAGAAAGGCTCTTCCAAGAAGACATAGCCAGGATAATTGCAGAGTTGGAATCCAAAGCGAGATTCCTCAGCCAACGTGTGATGGACATGTCTGAACACACTCCATCTACACACCTCCAAGAGAGCTATCAGGCCACACCTGATATAGATGAAGTGTTGGCCAAATGGAAAGAGGAGAATCATTCGATTCTAGCTCAAGGACTGCCTCCTCTTTCACATGGTTTTTCCACTTCACCCCTTCTCAAGGAGGAACCTATTTTGACGGAGACGAGTGAGGAGTAGAAGATCCAATTTGCAGTTTCCCAAGAGGCTATCATGAGTGATAATGAAGATGAAATCATCATGAAGGCTCCTTCGGAAGACATCATCAGCAATGGAGAAGACACAGGTCTTGCATACATGCGGATGTTCCAGCAATATGAGGAGGAACATAAGCATGGTGAGCTCTCTCCCCCCATGTTCGATGAACTTCCTTGTTGCTTCAATGAGGAAGATGACTATGCCGAGAAGCCTAAGTTGGAAGAGGATTAGATGAATGTCTTTGAACAACTAGAGACTCTGATCTTTGAGTAGGAAAAGGAGAGACCTATTCACCTTGAGGATAATTTTGAAGAAGAGAGTTTTGAACAAGAAGGTGATGTTCTGTGGGACGAGCAATCAGTTTGTGATTCCATTTCAGACATCACAATAGTCACCCTTATTCAAGAAAGCCGTGAGGGAGCAGAGGATGATTTTGACAGGGTCTTCAACAAAGCAGAAGGGAATGAGTCAAACCATGATGCACTACAAATGGACCATACACATCAAAGGGCCTATGGTGATGAGCCAACAACCATCGATTTCTTGGTGAAACACACCAGCATGAAGGACTAGCATTCAACAAGCTTCCAAGAACAAGAAGAGTACATATATGTTGGAAGCATGTTTGATTCTGATCCACTCGGATGCAAGCCAATTAAGGTGGCAGGCAAGAGGAGCAGGTCACCAAGTCTCCATTCCATTCAACCACTTGTCTGGCACCATAACTTTCCTAGCCAGGAAGGGGACTTAAGAAATTTCCCCTTTGATCCAGGAGGGAGGCAGATATACTTGGTTAGCTATACATAGTAGTTTGCTTTCAGTTTTCTTTCCTATTTTCCCTAAGTGCAGTTTGCACAAGTAGTGTTTTTAGCCTTGTGTGTGTTTTCCTTTGTGTGTGGGGTAAAAGCTTCATGATTGATTCTTGGATCTATCGGGGTTGTTGCTGACCTTTCAAGTTGTGTTTTGATTTCGTGCCCAATGGACTTTAAGGCAACTGGATTCTAAGCATAGCAGACATGCTTCCCTTGGGAGTCACCAATTTGTTGACCATTTTTGGTCCAATAGGCCACAAATCGGTCCCCTTCTTTCCCTACTATTCTGAGCCAGTTCAATTTTTGATTTTGCACAAGTCTTGGAAGTTTCTATGGACTCTGCAGGGATTTCTACGGACTTTGCAGGCCTATTTCTACAAACTCTGCAGGGAAGTTTTCTACAAACTCTGTAGGCAGAGATGAGTTCCCGACACTTAGGCACAAAATGGACCATTCCAAGTGCCCTTGCGGAGGGCAGGGAACATTTGCAAAGAGGCCACAGAGAAAAGCTGAAAAGGTAAGTTTCTTTCGAAAATTTGTTTAAGGCAAGGGAAGTACCCTTCGGAAGGGTCGTTTCCAATTTTTCCGAAGGGCACTTTTCGAAGGCAGTCGAGAGAAAAGACAAGGACATAATTCCTTTAAACTTTTTGTCCGAAGGAATTCCTTCGGACAAAAAGTCCGAAGAAATTTGGAAGGGCTATGAGCAAGAAAGCCCGAAGAAAAGCAAGTATAAAGACTAAGGCATAGAATGATTTCTTTTGGACTTTTTCTCCGAAGGAATTCCTTCAGACAAAAAGTCTAAAGAAATTCGGAAGAAAAATAGCCGCGGTAGAAAAGCCTGAAGAGAAAATTTTGAAGGTCAAGCAAAGTGGTTGAATAATTCTTGCAGACTTTTTGTCTGCGGGAAAAGTGGCCGTAGGAAAAAACCCGAGGAAAAGCTTCAAAGAAAAGAAGCAAGCGAGAAAATTCTTGCGGACATTTTGTCTGTAGGAAAATAGCCAAAGAGAAAAGGCTGCCGAAGGACCTCGAAGGGTAGGTGCCCTTGTGGGGGACTCTCGACCAAAATGAAGGACACTTCTCCAAAAGCCAAAGGGTCATCTTCCCTTCGGGAGGGTTCAAAACAAAAAGCTGAAAGAAAGGAAAAGGCCGAAGAAATTCCAAGGGGTGACGGGCCCGAACACGTCAAAATCAAGCACGACGAACTAGTCGTTGGAAGTTCAAATGCGGTGACGGGTGCGCAGACGTCAAATTTAAGGCTTGTGAAATAGCCATTGATTTTGAAAAGCTTAAAGAAGAACCCAAAGAACTCAGTGACCCACCAAGAAGATAGCCCCGAGGGCCGAAGGAGCTAGAAAGAGACAAAACCAAGAAGAGACAAAGTGCAAAAATGGACAAACAGTCCAGGTGGCAAAGAGAGGTGTCGACTCAAGGATTTATTCATGCAGTTGGAATAGTGCTTGTCAAGTGGTCATCAAACGACGCAAACAGTAAGCAGACAAACCACGTGAATATCTAGAAAGAGCAGTCTTGTTTACAGAAAAATAGGTGCGGCCCGTGCTTTCACATTAATGTTTGAATGCCAAAGTCAAGATCGGTGATTACACAACATGGTTCTAGTAGGTCTCTTCTAGAAGAATGACATTAGCAACAGTGACTTCCTCTTCTTGATGCTCACAAATGCACATGGGCCACTTGTCAAAGGGCGCCAAAAGTCTTTTTTCAAAAGGGGCGCCTTTATTTCTTCTCCTTTTTATATATATAAAAAACTTCTCATTTTGAGAGGGATCTCTTAGCTTGTAAGGCAAAGCTCTGCCCAAAAATCTCTGGGTTTGTAAGGCAGAACTCTGTCGGATTTTACCTTGAATCAAGACTTAGCAATTTTTACCTCTATTTGATCTTTCACTCACACATATGTCTATGTTTTATTTTTGTGTTAAGTCATTTTATTTTATGCTTTCACAGAACGATTCCAACATGTCTAGTGCATTGTGAAGTTTCCTCTTCTGTAGGTCTGCCAGAAGTGTCTACAGCAGGAATATAGGCGCATGTGAATAGGCTGCCAAAGTGTGTCTCAGAACACCTTTGATAGTTTTTCCTCCTTGTATATCTACAGATCCCTAACTCACTGATACAGAAGAGTTTCCCACAGCAGATGAAGTGTATGGGAGCTTCTTCTTGGTGAAAAGTGTATGTTCGGGCTGAGTGGATCAACTTTTTTGGTGTATCACCTTTTTAGTTTAGGTTTAGGTTCTATTTTTTCAGCATCCTTCTCCCTTTTCATCCCCCCCCTTTTTTCATTTATTTGTTAGCAGTAGGGAATCCAGGACCTAAAAGATACATCAAAGGGAGCTAGCCCTTATATAGAGACTCTCCCCCTAGTTTTGCCAGGCCCACAAGCAAGAGGGGAGTTTCCATTGTTGTGTGTGGAAGGCAAGAGCTCGACCTCCTATCCAAGGTGCAATCCACCGTGTCAACAGTTTGTATTTTTGTATCTTTGATCTTCCATATTTTTAAATCTCTTTGTATTCTTGTTGTGATTGATAAGTCATTTTTTATAAATACACACGCACACACACATTATTTTTCCATAAAATGGTACATAAAAACTTGTATGTCTAAACCTAAAAGACTTATATGTGTAAATGGGTTCATTTTCAACAGTACTTGACACCCATAAATTCTTTTTTATTTTTTTAGGGACTCCTATTCTTATAAACAAGATAAGTACCAACAAAAACAATGTCGAAACTTTTAGATCACATCCTTGAGTGGTTTTTGGTTTACATGACCATAAGGATTGACCTCACTGGTTGAGCCAATTTTGAAAGAAGTTAAATGACCATAGGAGGATAGATGGTAATAACCAGTCTTGTACTCATTACTAGCTTAGAGACTAGTTTATTGCCTTATTAGAAATCCAAAACAAAAAAACTAAATTGAAAGATTGATCATTAGTGACAATGATAATGAAAAATGTACTCCTACTACAAATAGGATGATCAATGAGGTCAGCATCCACTGAGAAAGTGTGGTGAGGATCCACTCCCATAATTTTTGTTTTTGTAACTATTTTGGGAGGTCAAGTCCAACTATAGGAGTAGTTGAGATGAAACCTTGTCTTGCTTAAGGATTAACATATTGAGGACCACTCCCACTATTGGTAAATTTCTAACTAATAACTAGTTGTATCCCTATTTGTTTATATTTGTTTGTTGTGAAAAATCATGTCTTTGTTCACACAAATGTGTATGTATGGGCCTATATGTCTCGTAGTTCATACTTTTTTTTAATTAATGGATTGGCAATATGTTATCATCCATATATAGTTTGGGATCACCTTAGAATATACATATGCCCAAGTCCTCATGCTAATTTCATTTTTTGCATTAAATGTTGGGTTTTTCATCATTCATAAATTGTTAGTAGATGTAGTGAGGTCATTGCCATTACTATTTGTAAGTATAATGAAATTTGAGTGTGTTCCAGTTCACATATGATTTTTATTCTCTCCCGGTTTTTGAATTAAATAAAGGGAGGAAAGGGATGTTGGGATTTTAGATTATTGTCATATATAGTTGGTTATAACAATGAAGTACACAATAGTATACCCCATAGAAACCATGATAATGTAGGCACCAAACTTGGGATACTGCAAATAATAGTGTGCATGGAATAGGTCATGCCAGTAAATATATAGTATCACATAATATAGTCAACCAAAGTCAACACACACAATAGTGTAATCACAAATCAAGTCAAACCATTGATCAAAACAAATTTATAAAAGTAAACAAAATTAATCATTTGTCCACAAATGACATAAATAATACGACTAGAGGATCCTCTATAAAGATAACAAAGAAAACACACCAAGCAACACATGCAAAACATAATGCAAATGTTGTCAGTGCTTAAGCCTATTCAACAAGTTGGGTTGTTAGTCTATCTTGGGAGGCTTTTGAGAGGTTGTTAGAACACCCATACAATAGAGTGTGAGGTTGATAAACTAGAGGGAGTTGAGAAGTTTTATTTCCTAAATAATAAGAACAGAACAATGTGTAAATATTTCATTATGTTTGAATAATAAAGTGTGTTGTGTGTGCAAATAATACTGTGTATTTTGTCATATTATTACTAAATTATTATAAAATTTCATTAATTCTATAAAAATAAATGGTATAGCAATGGCTCCTCAATAATCTCTATGCATAATATGTTGTAGTTACAAAATATACAATGTCCTTTCACATTCATTAACTTTATATAACTATTAATGCCTTGATTTCTCTTCAAGTTGAGTTTTGTACTCTCTCTCTCTCTCTCTCTCTCTCTCTCTCTCTCTCTCTCTCTCTCTCTCTCTCTCTCTCTCTCTCTCTCTCTCTAGAAGGTGCTTAGCAGTAGAACACTCTAGATTTGTGACCATGTGGCATCTACATAGTATCATGTAAGACCTTAATTGTTTTACCCAAGCTAACATGGCATCTTAGCTATATCTACATCTAAAATTTGGAGGTTTGACTCATCTTACATTTTTCCGTATAATCACTTCTAACATTAGGTTCCATTATATGTAAATTTATATCGATAACTAAAACATGAACATGAGGTTCCATTATATGTAAATTTATATCGCATAACTAAAACGTGTACATATGGTCATGTCTTGTTTGTGAGCCTATGCATCATCATATGATTTGCTATGTTTTTTATGTCACATGTTGTGATGGTTACTTTTTGTTCAACCACTAATTTTAAAAGTCACATGTAATAACTTTTATACAAATAGTAAATGGCCATTTGGTTTACATGTACCCTCAAAACTATTGGACCCCTCTTAACTTTGGGGCCCTTTCCCCTATATATAATCACAAAGAGAAAGTTGGTACCCTATCCAAATTACAATCACTCCAAAGTTGCCCCATTTTTTCCTATTGGGAACTTTCAACCAACCTCATCATATCACATCAGTGTCTAAATCAAAATTTAAAACTATTGAACAATTGAATTCAAACTCGATAGCTTTTAGAACAATTGAAATTAAACCCTATAACTATATTGAAATAGTTGAATCGATATTTGAATTAATATTTTGACTCCAAAAATATATCTTTTCAAGCCTTTAGTGTTACTGACTCAATTCATTGTTGGTAATCAGTTATCTCAAATCAATTATGTGTTGTTTTAGTTGTTCCATCTTCCTCTAGTAGTTAAAACAACTATTCCATGCTCTAGTAACTATTGGCCAATTTTTGGCCCACATGTAAAAGCTTTGGCAAGGTTGGATCGAAGGGGCAAAGAGAGGAATCTAAGCAAGTTGAGAAGGATCTGAGCAGTGTTCGAATGCAGCAGCAGGCCAAAAGACTAAGTCTATGGAAGGTTCTTTTATTCGATCGGGGTCATTCCTTGATTCTTTCCTAAAATTTCTTTCTTACAGGTCTCTTCCTTGTTCATTCCTTCAAGGATTTTGCCTGAGAGACATAAGGAAGCGAAGCAACAATTTCCTTCAGAAAAATGTTCTGAAGGAAAAAGGAAAGCCCGAAGTAGGCTTGGAAAGCTCAAATTACTCTGTATGGAGTAAATCAGGTTTCTCCAAGTGCTCTACTTAAGAAAGCTTCATGACTAAAGGAGCGACCGAGGTCTGAAGTAAAAAAGATGAACAAGTCCAAAGTTGAGAAGCTTGGAAAACCCAAATTACTTTGTATAGAGTAAATCGGGTTTCTCCAAGTGCTCTACTTGAGGGAATTCATAAGTAAAGAAGATGCAAAAGCCCAAGTTACTCTATATAGAGTAAATCAAGATTCTTTAGGTGCTCAACTTAAACTTGGTCCAACAGCATGAGAGACATGGAAGCAATGAATGACAAGCTACTGCATGGCGTAAGTAAGTGGCACAAAGGCGACCAATCAGAGTGGGAGAGTCCAAGCAGTTGGTAGATGGAGATTTAATGAAGTTTTTTGTCCTTCAACATGGCCATCGACAAATAACCATTCAGTTTAAATGCAACATGGTTCAGGTAGGTTAAAACACTTGAATATCAATGTTTCTTTTAGCAAGACACGTGAAAAGGGAAAGACGCCATGCCATCTTGATGGCAAAGATTAATTTAGTTGCGCCAAAAAGTGACATCTCATTGCTCATAACATGACTTTCAGATACACCAAAGGGAGACTTGGATGCATGGGAGTGGCTCAAGGAGAGTATTTTGTGGTGATTATAGGTGGCTGTCTCATGGTCAAGCAAGGATGACGATAGTAGTCACCAATCATCAGAAACTCATGAATTCTTTCTTATTCTCTCTCTCCACATGGACCTCTCTCTCTCTTCCCTTATCTATATATATATCATGAGACTTACCATTTGTAAAGGTTCCCAGCTTTAGATTTTTTATCTTCTTACTGGGAGACAGATACTCATTGAGGCGTTTACAAAAATGTGCTCTCTTGGTTAGGCTCAACCCTACTAAGGTATTATAAAAACTACCTCTTAGATGTAATGAGACTCAATTTATTTGCCTATTTCCTATCTTCAATTAGTGTTTTAGTATGCTTGTTGCTTGGTGGATTCGTGAATGCATGTATTCCTAATCCATTAGCCTGCTACTTGCCTATTTGAAGTCTTTTCAAGTTTTGTAGGTTTGGACTAGTGTTCTCCTTGAACCTCTTTCAGCATGTGTTAGCTTGATCTTGAGATTGTGCAAGCCCAAGTCACCTCATAAATGATCTAGTGTGGGTTCGAGCATAGATGAGTGTCCATTTAAATTTGGTGCATCCCCTGTTAGCTTTCTTAGGATCCTTGTTGCCTCTTCCTAACCCTTTTCCTGTGAATTTTCATTTCAACGGTAGTTTACGTGATCCACCAGAGAGGAATTAGCCTCTTTAAAAATCTTAGAGGTTCAACCTCACTATTGGAAACCCACATCTTGAGGTTGTTCCCACACTTATATCCAAAAGTGGAAGATCCTGAAGAACTCTCCCACAAGGGTGAAATTCTATGCTATAACAGTTTCTAGCATGCCAAGTGGGACTAAGGTCCAAAGCAGTGAAAGTATTTTTGATGTTGTCCTTCTACTTATAAGCCTTTAGAGGCATTCTACAAACATCAATGGTGACTCTAAGTATTTATCAACTAGTTTAAGTAGTCCAGGTGCCTAATTGTCAACATTTTTGATGTGTATAATAAACCATCTTTTGACCAACATGCTTATTCTCTATGTTAGCATCACACTTATCAAGCTAATAACATTTATGTGTTCCCCCCAAGTGGCCCTTAAATGACCTATCATCCATATCATAGTCTTTACTCTCCTCCCACCCCTATGTATGGCCAATATCAGCCTCCTATACATTCTTAGTCCACTTTTTCCCCTTGTCAAGACTATGTTTGTCCTGTTACATCCTTGTTAGGATTCAAGCAAGCATTATCAGATTACCTTGAGTTGATAAGGGAGATTGGTAGGGGTATGGAACTTTCTCCAGTCATCCCTATCCATGTTCTACAAAAGGCAAGGAGCTCTCTTCAGTTGGTCAAGAATAGGTGGGCAGTTTGTGAGGATGAATAATGGGTAGTTTGTGAAAGGGAGGACAAGGTGTGGCTGAGGAGCATAGTCCAAAATTTAGAAATTTTGTTGATGTCATATGAAGATCAGTAGACTGAGTGCGATCAGTCCTATGTCTCCTCTCCCCTCTAAGAGCCTCAATCCCAACTTCCCAAGGTTTCAAATCAACCTCCTATGCCCATTCCCACTCAAGAGTGTGAAGCCATCCCTATTTGGATCCTATCCCACACCTTTGACCCTAATTATGTCATGCCCTCTCTTGTGAAACCACCCTCTCCTAGACCCATTCAACAGAAGGAAGAGTTGGTTGTTCCCTACACATTTCCATCCTAGAAATTGGTTCAACCAGTCTGAGAGAGGAAGGTAGAGGTGCCAGTTATGATGGTCCAAGAGCCAAGTCAAGAGAAGGAGGAGTTAGTGGTTGAAGAAAGTAACAAAGAGAAGTTAGCTCAAATCAATGAGCTTGCCCTACAAGATTTCCAAGACTCTTTCTTCCTCCCTCAAAAGCCACCAAAGAAGTTGCTCAAAATACCTAGATAGAAAGACACCCTCTCAAGCTACAAGCAAGGTGAACTTCTTCACCCTCCCGCCATCTCCCTTTTGAAGGAAGATCCTCTTTTACAAAGAATAGAGGAGGAGCTTACAGTCAAGTTTGATCCTAAAGGAGAAAACACAGGTGCCTATGATGATGAGATCATGATAGGTAGTCCACTACAAAAAAGGGAGGAGAAATCAGGTTTTGACCAACTGTGGCATGGCTTTGATATTGAGGAATTAAAACCTGAAGGTAGTAATGATGCCTTCATACTTAAGGAGGAATGTATCCAGGATGTAGCTATGAGTAAAGAAAATAATGATGGGGTATGGCAGTAGCTGTACCATGAATTCATGAATCAGGTAGAGGTTCTAAACTAACCTATGCCTTCTCTAGAGTTTGAGGTTGAAGTTGCCAATCAGGTTGAGGAAGCTGACCAATCCCAAGATGAGTTGTCTATTGAAGGTAGTATTGATGTATTTAAGAATGAAGGGGAATGGTCAGATTTAGAGCCACAAAATAATGACATCTTGGGCCTTGGATGGATTGATGAGCTACCATATGACTCTTTTCAATGTTAGCCAAACACATCTAGAATTGAAGTTGGCATTGTCTTGAATGACCAAGAGGAAGCTACCTTTTAGGATGACTTAGAGTTGTTTTGCTTAAACCTTGACAGCAAACCAAGCACCAATTCAAAGGAGCCATCACATGTTGTGCTTGATTTAGAACATAAATTTGAGCCATCAAATGAGGAGTTTGCAAGAACCCCTACAGTCTAACGTGAACCAAGTTGGCAGGACATGAACCAATATGTCTACATTAGAGATATGTTTGTTCCTTTTCCTCTATTAGAGGGCAGACCAAAAGGATTGACCATAAAGTTGCATGGTTCACCAATTTTGGTACCTCCAAAGTAAGGTATCTTTTATCTTGACTTATTGCAGGTGGATGATACTCACACTTTCCCATTTGATCCATGAGGGAGTACTTGTAAATTCTAACCTTGTATATATTAGGCTATATTTCATGATTTCCTCAAAGTGCCTTGTATACATTTCCTTTATGTTATATTTTCCTTTCTCTGTGCCTTGGGCACTTTTTTTGTGTTGTTTTGTGCTATCCTCATTATTTCAAGAGGAGGTTCCAGTAAGGGTCAACCTTGTATCCATTTTCAGCTAGCCTTGTCCAAGGAAACATTGACTCCATGCCCAATGGATTAGGCCAAGAAAATGACTGGGTTCTTCAAGCATAACATGCATGCTTCCCTATGAATCACCAAAGATGTTGGCCAATTTTTGACCCACATGTAAAAGCTTTGGCAAGGTTAAATCGAAGGGGCAAAGAGAGGAATCTATGCAAGTTGAGAAGGATCTAAGCAGTGTTCGAATGCAACAACAGGCCAAAGGACTAATTATGTGGAAGGTTCTTTTATTTAGCTGGGGTCATTCCTTGATTATTTCCTCCAAGTTATTTCTTATAGGTCTCTTCCTTGTTCATTCCTTCATGGATTTTTCCTGAGAGACATAAGGGAGTGGAGCAAAAAGTTCCTTCAAAAAAATGTTTCGAAGGAAAAGGGAAAGCTCGAAGTAAGTAGGCTTGGAAAGCCCAAATTACTCTATATGGAGTAAATCAAGTTTCTCCAAGTGCTTTTCTTAATAAAGCTTCATGAGTAAATGAGTGGTCGAGGTCCAAAGTAAAGAATATGAACAAGTTTGAAGTTGAGAAGCTTGGAAAACCTAAATTACTCTGTATAGAGTAAATCAGGTTTCTCCAAGTGCTCTACTTGAGGGACTTCATAAGTAAAGAAGATGCAAAAGCATGAGTTACTTTATATAGAGTAAATCAAGATTATTTATGTGCTTAACTTAAACTTGGTCTAGCGGCATGAGAGACATGGAAGCAATGAATGACAAGCTACCACATGGGGTAAGTAGGTGGCACAAAGGCGACTAATCAGAGCGAGAGAGTCCAAGTGGTTGGTAGATGGAGATTTAATGAAGTTTTTTTGTCCTTCAACATGGCCATCAATAAACACCCATTCAATTTAAATGCAGCATGGCCCAGGTAGGTTAAAACACTTGAAGACCTGTGTCTATTTTAGCAAGACACATGAAAAGGGAAAGATGTCATGCCATCTTGATGGCAAAGATCAATTCAGTTGCACCAAAAAGTGATGTCTCAGCTACTCATAACATGAATTTCATATATGCCAAAGGGAGACTTGGATGCATGAGAGTGGCTCAAGGAGAGTTTTTTGTAGTGATTTTGGGTGACGTGTCTCATGGCTGAGAAAGGATGATGATAGTAGTCAGCAGTCATCAGCAACTCATGACTTATTTCTTGTTCTCTCTCTCCATGTGGACCTCTCTCTCTCTCTTACTTTCTCTATATATATCATGAGACTTACCATTTGTAAAGGTTCCCAATTTTAGAGTTTTTTCCATGTTTTTGGGAAATAGATACTCATTGAGGCATTTACAAAAATGTGCTCCCTTGGTTAGGCTTGACCTTGCCAAGATATTATAAGAACTACCTCTTGAATGTAATGAGACTAGATTTCTTTGCCTATTTGTTGTCTTCAATTAGTGTTTTAGTATGCTTGTTACTTGGTGGATTCATGAATGCACATATTCCTAATCTATTGCTTGTTGCTTACCTCTTTGAAGTCTTTTCAATTTTTGCAGGTTCGGACTAGTGTTCTCCCTAAACCTCTTCCAGCTTGTGTTAGCTTGATCCTGAGATCGTGCAAGCCCAAGTCACCTCATGACTGATCTAGTGAGGGTTCGAGCATAGATAAGTGTCCATTTAAATTTGGTGCATCACATGTTAGATTTATTAGGAGCCTTGTTGCCTCTTCCTAACCCTTCTCCTGTGAAGTTTAATTTTAGTAATAGTTTAGGTGATCCACCAGAGAGGAACTAGCCTCTTTAAAAATCCTAGAGGTTCAACCTCACTATAGGAAACCCACATCCTGAGGTTGTTCACATGCTTATATCTAGAAGTGGGAGAGCCTAAATAACTCTCCCACAAGGGTGTAATTTTGTGCTATAATAGTAACTAACCTTGGTAGTTGTTTTTATATGATAGTTTTCCATTTTTGAGGTGTGCGACAACTCAATGAACTTCCATGACTATCAAACATAAAGTTAAAAAAATAAAATTCAACAAAATTCATGAGATATTTTTTTGATTATCTTAACAAAGAATTGAAAATAGATTTTGTGAGAACCTTGAATAATTAACCAATTGATGAATAAAATATTTATAGATCAACCACAACTAGCTAAGATTAACTTTTTAATCCATGCATAACCTCAAAGCATATTTTTTCTCAGAGGATTTTAACATAACCTTTAACTATAAGAAAAATTTAAAACCCATGGATCTTTCATGTATGTTTGTAAACATAAGCTATTATCTAATCAAAATATAGTCATTGTAGAGTAGGAATCCAAAGTGAGTTAGATCAGGCATTAGTCAAGTAAAACTCAAAATAAGCATACAGAACATAACTCACAAAGACAACTCCCTCATGGGGTTTTGCAAATGAAAACTAGAGCTATTGAAAGAAGGAATAAAAAATCAAACCTTCCCAAGAGCATCTCTCCTCCAAATGCAACTCAAAAATGTGATTTTCCCTTGATTTGGTGCTCCAAGTCTTTAGCAATGATGAGTGGTTTACTCCTCCATCATATCTCAATGCACCAATGAACTAGGCTCATGAAATTTATCAAATGTATACCAATAGTTGAAGCTATCTTATTGTAAATTCATCATAATAACATTACACAAAAATAACTTGAAAGGATGAGTGAGGACCCTTGTATTTATATATTTTTGAAAATGATCAGAATCGACCATGATCATCCATCTTGAGATCAAGATGTGTGGCCATGAATCAATTCAATTTTGGAGGCTCAATCCATAAATATCCCTATTAATATTTGGAAGAAAGGGTCATTAATAAGGCATGGGAAGGCTTAAAATAGATATTTGTTGCATTTATGGCTTATGAATGCCACCCTACTGATGATGTCACTAGATGATGCAGGTACTAGAAATAAATTTCTAATTTATAGATCTTAATAATTTCCATGGATTTTCCACTTAAGCCCTTGATTGGGATTAATTTTCTTAAGTGAGGTTAATTAAATTTTATGCAATTCTTTGCAAATTGGTTGCTCACTTAATCAAATTAGTCGAAATGCCAATCTATTGAGTCATAATTTGAATGGAGTATAATTAGAAGAAGGTGTCAATTGTGTACGGGCCAATACCCCTTTTAAAACATTATGGATGTGAAATAACACATGCACATGTCATGTGCTTCCAAATTAAAATAATTTAGTAGTTCAGAGCGTCAAAATGTGTTTTCATCATTTTGACTCAAAATGATTTGAGAAAAGTTAATAATCACATAAAATGCATTTCTCCATTTAAGGATACATTAACCCAAATCAGCCCTTGTATATGACAAGCTTGAACCATTTAGCACGTTTTAGTGATTTTGGCCCAAATTTTGTATTGTCATGGAATTTTGAGTAAGATTGACAATTTCAACACAATGGTGGTAGGAATTGGATGTCTACATTTTGCCCCTATTTGAGAAGGCATGGTGAGACATTCGATCGAAGCAACATATTTTCAAATAATGAAAGAGCTGTCAAGAAAAAGTTGGAAGGTAATGACCCATGATGCCCCCTCGAGAGTGAAATAAGCCCCCCAAAAAATTATGGGATTGATTTATAGAGTATGAAATAGAACTATGTATAGGGTCCATTACACATTTTCATGATGCAAGGTGCATCTAGTTAGAGCTGGACATTAGCATCTAGATACCTAATAACTAGATCAGGTCATGAAAAACTTATCTAGGGGTGAGCACATTTAGGGGGTTCCATAGAGAAGTAGGTTTCCATAAGGATGGTATAAATTTTTGTTGATATTAGTGTGTAGGCCCCCACTAGTAACCTCTGATCTTTGTGCAAGGTACTCATCTTCCCTATCAGACCACCTAGGAATCCTCAACCCTATTTAAGTCTCTAGTTACCTTAAGTAGTTATGGCTTGATGCTTCAATAGACAGGAAAGATCCATTACTGGTTGAGGTGTCAACAAGGTTATACCCATGAACCCAGGTTCATGTTAGTAGGCTAGGACAAAACCAAAAAGGTAAAGAATTGAAGTATCCAAGATTAACCCACTCATCATGGTCTCAATCATACAATTCTGGTGTAAGGAAGATACAACTAGTTAACATATAGTCTAAAATCATTTAACAGAAGAATCAACATACAAATATTCGGTTAGATAAATTTACATTATCCTAGGAAGTAAGTATCAACACTCAGCTACTTCTAATCATAACCTCATGAGTTATAACCACCTCAATATTTTGAACAACGTATAAGTTATTAATAATTTTGGCACTTTCCCCCCTTTTTGGATCATTATACCATGATCCATAGGCTTAGAAGTCATCGCACCACCATATTTCAAATGGAGAAAGACTCAATAAGAGATATGACCAAAATACCACAATAATTTTTTATTGCATCAATTAGTCATCACTATATCAATAGTTACTTCCAATATTACTATACACAATGATCATAAAGGTTAAAATGAAAGAGAGTATTTGTAATCAACAATGAATTAACCAAATTGAAGAAATGAATAATCCAAATACTTTAACCATAGATGGTGTTACCTGTCAGAATCCTATGGAGGATCCTTGACTTGAGTCTTTGCACCACAATGCCTTACCAATTTGATGACAATAAATAAAAATAGAATTTAATTTAGGTAAGTCACAATTTATTTTGCCGAGGGTGGATGGAATCACACAAGTGAGCATCTCACCAAACCAACATTCAAATGACATATGTAAAACAAACCATTTACATGATGTAAGTGAACCATTCATAAGTTGTAAATAGTAATCTAACATCTATTCCATTACTTACTTGTCCTTTGGTTCAAGATCATGCTTAGGGTAAATCACATAGGTTCAAGTTAAACAAATAAAAGACTAGAGTTCAAACCGAATTGTCATTCCTTCAAGAAATCAAACTTCCCTTAAGTGACCATTATAGGAGTATGATTGGATATTTCATGAATAAGATAATTTAGGGAATCAAAGAACATAGTTCATATTTCATAATTCACACATGAAATTTAAACCATGTCCAAATTTAAGTGAAAGTTGCAAGCCACAATGATTATTCATCATCCTAATGACCAATGTGCAATATAAAAACTCTTTATAACTTTATTGTTAAATTCAATCTTCGCATTCTTATGTACCTATTAAGAAGCAACCATCTGATTCAACAACATACTCATCACCATCTCATCGTAGAAAATTAAGGTGATGTTACACGCTGGGATTCTTATAATGAGTCACCAAGTTGGGGCCATTGCACCACATTGTCCAATATTTAATGACTTTCAAATTGTTAACTATACTCATATGATGAGGCACAATAAGTGAAATCAATATCGAATAAGATCAACAAGAATAAGATACAACCAGGTAATTTAATTTTATTCTATTCCATTGCTTGATGCAATAGAAATACACAAGATAACATAATTATTAGTATTGGAACAGCCATCAACTTCCTTGTGTGTAGGTCAAAATAAAGATGTTTCATATACTTGTATAAGGAAAATCAAAATGAATAATCAGGAAGAGATTTAGAACCCAATAAACACTTATTAAAGTAAGGATACACCGCTGCAATCTAACAATCTCATTCATCAACAAAGGATGTCAATCAACCATAACTATTAATTGATTAATGTAATAAAAGCGTATTTAGATATATACTTATAGCATAAGGGTTAAACTTTTGTAAATGGAAATTATGCTTTAGTTTTACCCAATTATGTACAGTTGTAGCATTGTCTACAAGCAATGTTCTTAAGGCATAATCTAAAAATTAACTCAATCCAAAGGTAATTTTGATCAACAACATACAAAAACAAATATTGAAACTCTACCTAGTTCATATTAATCATTCCCAAACAACCAACACATGTAAATCATCATCTACCCAAGCCATTACTTTGAGACATAAATGCATTCTAATCCAAGGATGTTAATAATAACCGTGCTCTTTATTCATCTATAGCTAAACACTAAAGGAGAGAACATCATCAAGAGAGAGTTGGAAATAACAATAGTGATCAAGTTCATTGTAGTAAGACATTTACCCATGAGAATAATAATGAATAGCCAATTACTTGGCTATGTATAATCATATTCTCACCATAATATACATACAAAGATACCTGAAAGTGGTTATAAGCATTAGTTTTTTATCTACTAATACAACTATGTTTGACATAATCTGAAAATTGATTACAAATGATAGGAAACCTTAAGACGCTGCATCCATGAATCCTCATAAGAAGGTCCAAACACATTATAAAACATGGTAAGTTCAACTGCATAGATAATGGATATCAAAATGCTATCACTAAATAAGTGTAAAGTTATCATTTTTATAACCCAATAATGTATCGAAATCATCATCACACTTTCACAATAATTAATGTTTCCATCTTTCATACATACTTAAATGAATCAATATAGTGATAAAACAACAACTAACTATTCTAAAAACATCCAATAGAAAATGTACGCTAACAGGTGCTGACAATGAGTATGCTACAACATCAAGATCCAAATGCCATGAAAGAATACACTCAATAATAGGAGGACAAACCCTCCCAACTAGCCTGATGAGCCCTCCATTGGTGGCCCTCACCACCCCAATCATCAGCTGGGTGGTGGGGTCCAACAACAGGGTACTCAGAGGGAGGTATATACGTGTGTGAGATATTGAGCCACTAAAGAACTTAAAACAATAGTCAATAAACGAAGAAGGAGCTAACAATCAACAACACCTCATACACTAATGAACACTAAAAGTACCATTGAAAAGAGTAACATCCAACACCCAAGCATAATCATCAAAATAACCCAACTGGATAACATCCAATCAAAACTTTAAGAGTATAACTTGGTTGAATTCAGAAATGTCCACATGCAACCAACATAAAACAACTATCATACACCAAGAATAAGAACAACAAAAACACCAAAAATGATTTAGAACACTTAACAATGCAAGAATTGACTATTTTTGAAGGTGGGTTATTCCAATAACCTAAGGTTCTCAATCAACATAACCAAGTCGAATAACCTTGTTATCATAATAAACTCAAATTATCTCCAAAACCGATAAACTAGATTATCCAAAATTAGCGAGCAATGAAAAACAACAACTAAGGGTCCAAGGCCAAAATATCAAGGTGATGAAATTAATAGACAAGGAAAGTGGACATGTTTTAAAAGGAGGGTTAAAATTTAACCAACTATATTTGCGATTCAACATGACTAAAAGAATGTTTTAGAATTTAAATACAATAACACTTATCCCTAGAATCATGATAGCTAGTTAAGGCACTGTAATAACCAGAAGGTCATTTGAACCTACCATGCCTAGTTCATATAGGGTTTTTGTTCACAGCCAACCAATAATCAATAAAACCCTATTTGTAGGTTAAAATAAGACCAAGCCAACTCTCGAAAGGGATTTTCAAATCGAAACCAAAAATACACATGTCAGGGTTTACTCTATAACATAATGACAGGGATGAGAGTTTAATTAACAAAAATCTCCCATCAGGGTTTTAACCACTAAACCATTTAAAATAAAAATCCCTTGTTGGGTAGCTAAACATTCAATCACCCTATTTTCCATCAAGATATTCTAACAACATTTAATAAATCCATAAAATATCTAGCCAGTTGTACATATGCATGGAAGGCATGGGTTTTCCCCAAATCGAACTGGTTTCTCAAATATCTTTTAATAGTAGAATGTCTAATAGAATCATCAGGGTCTAGCCTAATTTTTTCAAAAAAAATTAATGGTAAAAACCCATAATCAATCCTTTCAATTTAATAAAATACATTCAAATAGCTAACTAGTACCATCATGTTTTAATTAGAAAGTAGATCGACTATGGGCCAATTATTAACCATCATAGGTTCATCGAAAAGTCTCTTGACTTCCCCATGAACCTATAATGGTTCTTCCATTTTCCATATTACTATTTAAAATAATAAAACCACCATTCACCCTTCCTAAAATTTAATTTACAAACTTACTTGGAAGGTGGATCTCGGCTGTAGCATAGATTTTTAATGTTTTTCCTTTATGCCACCCCATTATGGTTCAAACTTCTTCCACACACTAGTGATGATATTCTCACAACCTAACCAGATTTCCTTCAATAGTCGTGCCCTCTCCCCCAACATCTTCCTCTCCCTTCCACCTCCTCAAATCCCTATTTCATGCTTCCCTTTCACCTAGGCTATAGGTTCCTAAAAGGGTGTAAGTTCCCAAAAGTGGAGTGTCAGGAGGGAAGACGTGCAGGAAAGGTCTACCCCCAAACTTAAAACCATCGCCCAACATTATGAGCTTTACCTTTTGGGAGTGTGGGTCAAAACAAAAAATCAAAACAAATAAAACTAATGTGAACCCATGCCAAATGACCCCATTCCAAAACATCCACCAAGATGTCTATGCCTAGGTGAAAAGATCCATGAATGGAAAGGCAACATGGCTTAGTCAAGAGCCAATACAAAACAATCATGCTCAAAATAATGAATGCCACAACCAAAGTCCAAGAAAATAGGGATCACAAGCAAGATAAAAAGAGATCAAAACATTAATCACAAGGTAAAATATTAAATTAATGTGCACATGCAACAATCATAAAAATAAAACCTGCACAACACTAAAGAAGGTAAATAAGGACAAAATAGAAGTAAGACATCAAGTACAGACACGAAGACAAAAAATAAAATAATGAGAAAGAATGATGACTATTGTGGTTCAGTATCTTAGTCATGTACTTCTACCTATCAGGGAACTTATGACTACTCAATAGTCCCTCAATTATACCCCAAGTTGTCGAATCCCACCATCGAGAATAGCTCATTACCTAGTTCCTGTAATCATTGAAAAAGAAAAACAATATTACCTAAATGAGTATGAATATCCAACAATGATAAAATTATGTAAACATCATAACATTTAAACATGATATGCTAAAATAATATAATCATCTGAAATAGTAATGAACCAAAAACAATACTGATAATTGTGATAGTTGTATTGTATTATTCTGAACTATAATAGAACCACATCACAACTAAGTGTTAACCAGAATCCAACAAAAGCATGATATAACATACATATAACAATATAATGAAATTGAATAGTATCTATAATGATAAGATGGAACAAGTGTAAGCATCAACTGTACTATCAATAAAATAATAACAATTATAAAAGATGCCTCATAACATCACATTTGAAATAGAATACACATCTGAAATAGTTAGTCTAATTATTAGTATACATGCTGAAATAGGATTCCACTCTAGTAATTATAACCAATTGCAAGATTAGGTCATGACATCCTCCTCTCCTTAAAGAGGAGACATCCTGACGACTTGCCAATGGTTAAGAAAAATAGTATTAGGTCAAATATGTTCAACTGAATAATCATCATTCCTGCAAGCAATGCTACTCATTCAAGGGTGATAATACCTCAGCCTTACCTTGTTGGCATATTATTTTTAATTATTAGGATAGCCATATTTTTTACCTTACATGAGACCAAAGTAATGACCTCCTTATTACATGTGTCCTTTACAGCACTGATATGCTAGCATAGTACATCATGAAATAATTATAGCAATATAATTCACACGTATTCCAACTTGGTTGGAATCTTATGCTATCAATTTAAAAGGTCCATTTATTAAATCAAAATTCATTGAAACCATCTATAGATAGGTTCATCAGACTAAATAAGCCTTCAATAACAACAAAATTCATAGCAATAGATGATAACGTTAATACATCACTTTTGTAGCTATCCATTCCCACCAACTGTGAAAGTGGGTAATTAAACATCCCAAGTACATGATGTTATAAAATATGATAGCTTACACCTACCTTTACATTATTTCAAAAATATTGCAATCTGACCTTCTATGCAGGAGTTACAACCATCAATTTGGCAAGTTAAATAATGGCTACTAAAATCAAGCTAGCAATTTGAATAAAGGAACCTTACCAAGATATCATTATGGAAACACATTCCTTTACAGGTTCCACATGTGAAGAGTGTATACAAGGCTAAGATTAGTTTCAAATAATAAGCCTACTTATGGAAAAGATAAAAACCAGTATCCACAGTTCAATAGTTATATACAAATAAATCTAGCTTCAACAGGTTCCTCTGTCATGGAAATTTAACCAAATAACCCATCACTTCATGAATTTGACCATTTTATTTTTATCGCTTCATACAACAATAGATATATGTGCTGCATACGTAGTGGTTAGAAATAATCCACAACAAGCCCAATGATGGCTATAATGTTACTGGTAGTGACATAATGGTAACCAAGTTTAAGCATCCCTCAAATGGAGGAAGTGCTTAACAGTTATAAACCAATCAAGTAGCAATTGAGCATATCACTAGATCATTAAAATCATAACTCAAACATGTAAAATATCCACCACAAAGAGGCAAGTGCCAATGGTAAAAATTTAGAACCAGATATTATCTATATCATAGTTACCAAAGTGAGGGAAACAACACATACTAATCATCTAATCCCAATGAATTTTAACCAAAAACACAAATAAAGAGTGGAACCTTCCACTACAATATTATGCTACATGCATAATCCTAGGATCATTCATCACAGAATGTCATCATAAAGGTAGTAATCCATATTTATATGGTTACTCCACTATATCATCAACCGTTTAGGGGTTAGTGCAGTGTCCCACACCAACCACGCTATATAATGAAGAAGCCATACTAGGCATCACATGTAACCCAAAGGATTACAACATGTTCTCCAACACACATGATAACTCACATGATGGCCCAGGGATACCAATCCCACCATCCAAAAATATCCATTTGAGGGCATCACCCAAATTCATCACTATATCCAAGAGTCAAGTGGATACCTAGGATTTTAAACATCACCTAATCAGGGCTTATTGTTGTTCTATCCAAGCATAAAAACAATATACATTCTAGTAATGCTTCTAAAATAAAATATAAATATTCATCCTAGAATATTTCCAATAGGTATAACAATGAAAATACCTTAACCAAAGCATGGTTTCACCTACAGGCCAACTCATGCATGCATTTTAACAAGCACCACCTTACCGATTTGCATAAATGTCCAAGTCTATAAGACTAGATAGTGCTTCATAAGGGAAAAATAATAAAGCTTCATAGTGGTTACTTTTACGATAACCTCCAAGTGGTATCTAAAGGAACACTAAATCCATAAATTGACCATTATGCACTAAGATCCCATGACCAAATCATGGTACACACAGTGCACACTCTAAAAAAATCAGAGGGCTACTTGTGCAAAGAGGAAAAGTGGATTTTTAGCCTATGAAAGACTCCACTTCCTGACCTATACCCAATCTAAACATTATGGAAGTAGTGCTTCTCTATCCTAGACCTCATACTTGTACCAATACTCAGTACTAGAGTAGTGATGTGGGATTACACTACACAACACAACACAACATTATACCTTGACAGATTTTTAATCATAAAGACATTGGTTTCAAGATGGGAAAACACATCAAGTTAGTGGTGTACGACCAGAATACCACATATCAAATATGTTAACAACACTAATCATATTTATTCCAAGACATGTACATAAAATATTTGTGCTACAATTTAAAACCATAGATTAAAATAAGGTTTACATGGTTGATTTCAGAAGTGGGAGGTCACTTTACACAATAAATTTACCATCATTAACATGTTCAACCATTAAAAACATACAACCATGTATGCAAAAAACTCAACAACAATGTTGATATCATGAAGTGAAGTGAAAACCCACAAAGATAACTACATACACAAGGTATTGTAAGGACACAATTTTTCATGATTTAGCAAAATCAATGAAAAGTAATAGTTACACAACCCATAAAAGTTTTACACACAAGGAGGAATTACATGAAAATAGGTCATTTAAATGTTATACAAGGGTTTAATAATTGTGCCAAGGTACTTTCACATCACAATAATTAACACACGTGGTGTGAAGCACAAGGATCCATAACTCTCATCGGGTCACCCGATGTCTAGATGCCATCCAAATGACACTAAATCTCCATCTTAATTTACACATAATCAGTCCCAAGGATCTCAATCATGATCACCTTCCTTCTAGGTAGGTCATATTCCAACTAGGTGTATAAAAGCTATCTCCATGCATTTCAAGAAATTTATCGACAAGGTTCACACATCACAGATAGAAGGCTCATGCTAACCAAAAATAGAAAGAGATCCCCAAAATTCTATAACTTGCCCAAGTAAGTTGATCATACTCACCCCCTCAAGCCCTCTAGGCTTAAGCCACACCCTTTAACCTTCTATGATATTATACCTCGGCATCACTATATAGCTCGTCCATGCAAGTTATCAATGGCCGCTAAGGTATTAGCTCATGATTCCAAGAACAACCTTATATCATTATTTTATAGTTGGCTTAATCCAACAAGTCAAAGGTTAATTAGTAATACTTTATTTGATGCAACATCACTTCATGGAAAGGGTGGACTTAGCCAAGGCATGGGGTGTGCCAAAACACTACTATGGGAATTGTAATTTCCCACAATCAACAAGTTCAACTAAACTCACAATAAACATCATCATGGATGCATAACTCAACTAGAATAAAATAAACATCCCCATAGACATAACCTATCCATGGTCAACATGAAAACCTCATGAAATAGACCTATCCATGATCAAATAACAATCACCGATGTAGGCACATCTATGATCAAAACAACATCATAAATGCAAAATAGGAATTAGACATCTGCACATACTTATTTATTTTTATCCCTTTAGAGTTATGAATCCACATGATCCTCTATCTAACTCAAGGTACTGAATACATAAATAATATCAAGCTCTTAATATAGCTACAAATGCTCCCTCAAAGCTTAGATTCTAAGCCTTACTAATTTACCCAAGTAAATCGAACACCCTCACCCTATGTAGCTCTCTAGGTTTGAGCTTAACCCTTGATCTTTCCAAGGTTAGCATGTTTTAAGCATCTATTGAATACTTGCCCATACAAGTCAACAATAGATATCGAACATCATTTCCTCAATTTTGAGGCAAAGCGATGATCATAGCCTTCCATTGACTTACCCATACAAGTCAACAGTTGACATGTGATGCTTTCCCCAATGTAAACTGATGAGGGAAGGGTTGACCCAACCAAATCCATGAGTAAGCATCACAAGTTCACTTGCAAAAATTTATGAATTTTTGCATACATACAATTACATATATTTCATCATGCAAGAACTTTCAGCCATTTAGGCTTGCATAAGCAAAGCACTATTAAACTCATCCAAGAGGTTAAGTGCCTTTATAAATGTTACATCGTATCCTTCTCAATCATATATGGCATCTATAAGTGCATGAAAGAATATAAATCTAGCCATGGTTTAGTATGCACACTAGCATACAAGGTTTCACTTTAGTCTTAGTAAGACAACAAAGGCCTACAAGTGGAGTTCAACTACCATAATGCATACATATACAAGCTACCAAATAATCCTTCATAAGGATATGTACATTTACACTAGGTGTATTTAAAACCATCCAATGTACATTACACAACACAGTCCCTTTGCAAGGGTATGCATAATCATACAAAATCCAAACCATCTTTTCAAGCACATGCTAAAATTAGTGCAATGCATCAAAACTCAACATAAACCTTTAAGCACAGGATCTAATACCAGATGAAACAACCCCCTAAAAAAAAATTTTGCGATTATTTTATAGTGTGAAATAGAACTTTGTACAGGGCCCATCACACATATTCATGATGCAAGGTACATCTAATTAAAACTAAACATTAGCATCTAGATACCTAATAACTATATTGGGTTACTCATGAACTTATCTAGGGGTGACCACCTTTAGAGGGCTCCATTAAGAATTAGGTTTCCATAAGGATGGTATAAAGTTTGGTGGGTATTAGTGTGTAGGCCCACACTAGTAACCTCTGATCTTTGTGCAAGGTACTCATCTTCCCTATCAGACCACCTAAGAATCCTCAACCCTATTTAAGTCTTTGGTTACCTTAAGTGGTTATGGATTGATGTTTCAATAGACTAGAATAATCCATTAATGGTTGAAGTGTCAACAAGGTTATACCATGAACCCAGGTTCATGCCAGTAGGCTAGGACAAAACCACAAAGGTAAAAAGTGAAGTATCCAAGACTAACCCACTCATCGTGGTCTCAAGCATATAATTTTGGTGTAACTAATATACAACTAGTTAACGTATAGTATGAAACCATTTAATAGAAGAATCAACATACTAAGATTTGGTTAGATAAATTTACATTATCCTAGGAAGTAAGTATCTACACTCAACTACTTTTAATCACAACCTCATGAGTTATAATCACATCAATATTTTGAACACCGTATAAGTCATTAATAATTTTGCTCTATTCCCCTTTTTTGGATCATTATACCATGATATATAGGGTTGGAAGTCATCAGGCCATCATATTTCACATGGCAAAAGACTCAATAAAAGATATGACCAAAATACTAAAACAATTTCTTATTGCATGAATTAATCATCACTATATCAATACTTACTTCCAATATCATTATATGCAATGATCATAAAGGCTAACATGAAAGAGAGTAATTACAATCATGAGTGAATTAACAAATTGAAGGAATGAATAATCTAGATACTTTAACCATAGATGGTGCTACCTATCAGAATCCTGTGGAGGATCCTTGAATTGGGTCCTTGCACCACAATGCCTTACCAATTTAATGAAAATCAATAAAAACATAATTTAACTTAGGTAAGTCACATTTTGTTTTGCTGAGGGTGGATGGTATCACACAAGTGAGCATCTCACCGAACCAACATACAAATGGCATATATAAAACAAACCATTTACATGATATAAGTGAACCATCCATAAATTGGAACTAGTAATCTAACATCTATTCCACTACTTACTTGTCCTTTGGTTCAAGATCATGCTTAGGGTCAATCACATAGATGTTCAAGTTAAACAAATGAAAGACTATAGTTCAAACCAAATTATCGTTCCTTCAAGAAATCAAACTTCCCTTAAGTGACCATTATAGGAGTATGATTGGATACTTCATGAGCAAGTTAATTTAGGGAATCAAAGAACATAGTTCATATTTCATAATTCACAACATAAACCATGTCCAAATTCGAGTGAAAGTTGCAAGCCTTAAGGACTATTCATCATCATAATGACCAATGTGCAATATAAAAAATCTTTATAACTTTATTGTTAAAGTCAATCTCTGCATACTTATGTACCTATTAACAAATAACCATCTAATTTAACAACATACTCATCACCATCTAACTAAGGTGATACTACCCATTGGGATTCTTATAATGAGTTACCAAGTTGAGGTCATTGCACCACATTGTCCAATATTTAATGACTTTCAAATTGTTAACTGTACTCACATGATGAGGCATAATAAGTGCAAGAAATATTAAATAATATCAAAGAGAATAAGGTACAACTGGGTAATTTAATTTTATTCTATTCATTGCTTGATGCAATAGAAATACACAAGATAACATAATTATTAATATTGGAACAACCATCAACTTCCTTTTGTGTAGGTCATAATAAAGTGGTTGCATATACTTGTATAAGGAAAAGGAAAATAAATAATCATGAAGAGATTTAGAACCCAATAAACACTTATTAATGTAAGGATACACCGTTGCAATCTAACAATCTCATTCATCAACAAAGGATGCCGATCAACAATACCTATTAATTTTTTAATGTAATAAAAGTGTGTATATATATATATATATATATTCTATTTACAGTAGTTTAACCCTTATGCTATAAGTATATATATATATATATATATATATATATATATATATATATATATATATATACTTATAGCATAAGGGTTAAACTACTGTAAATAAATATTATGCTCTAGTTTTACCAAATTATGTACAACTGTAGGATTCTCTACAAGCAATGTTTTTAAGGCATAACCTAAAAATTAACTCAAGCCAATGGTAATTTTCATCAACAACATACTAACACAGATATTAAAATTCTACCCAATTCATATTAATCATTCCTAAACAGCTAACACATGTAAATCATCATCTACCCAAGTCATTACTTCAAGACCTAAATGCATTCCACTCTAAGGATGTTAATAATATTCATTCTCCTTATTCATCTACAGTTAAATGTTAAAGGAGAGAACATCATCAAGATAAGGACATGGAAATAAAAATAGCGATCAAGTTCATTGTAGCAAGACATTTACTCAAAAGAATAATAATAAACATAAAGAACAACTGATTACTTGGTTGTGTATAATCATATTCTCACCATAATATACATACACATATACCTATAAGTGGTTGTAAACATTAGTCTTTTAGCTACTAATACAACTATGTTTGACATAATCCAAAAAGTGATTACAAATGATAGGAAACCTTAAGATGTTGCATCCATGAATCCTCATAAGAAGGTCCAAACACATTATAAAACATGGTAAGTAAGTTCAACTACACAGATAATAGATATCAAAATGCTATCACTAAATAAGTGTAAAGTTATCATTTCCATAACCCAACAATGTATCCAACTTAGCATTGCACTTTCACAATAATTAATGTTTCCATCTTTCATACATACCTAAATGAATCAATATAGTGATAGAATAATGACTAACTATTCTAGGAGCATCTAATATGAAGTGTATGCTAACAGGTGCTGACAATGAGTATATTATAACATCAAGATCCAAATGCCATGAAATGATACACTCGAAAACAATAAGACAAACCCTCCCAACCAACCCAATGAGCCCTCCACCAGTGGCCCTCACCACCCCAACCATCAGATGGGTGGTGGGGTCCAAGAATGGGGTACTCAAAGGGAAGTATATGCATGTGTGAGATAATGAGTCATTAAAGAACTTAAAATAATAGTCAACAAATGCATAAGTAGCTAATAGTCAATAGCACCTCATACACTAATGAATACCAAAAGTACCATTTAAAAGAGCAACATCTAACATCTAAGCATAATCATCAAAATAACCCAACTAGCTAACATCCAATTAGAACTTTAAGAGTATAACTTGGTTGAATTTAAAAATGTCTACATGTAGCCAACATAAAAACAACTATCATACACCAAGAATAGGAACAACAAAAACACCATAAATGATTTAAAACACTTTACAATGTAAGAACCAGATATTTTTGAAGGTGGTTATTCCAACAACCTAAGGATTTCAATCGACATAACCAAATGGAACAAGCCTACCATTATCATAATAACTCCAGAGCTTCTCCATAACTAGCAAGCTAGATTATTCAAAATCAACAAGCAATAAAAAATAATAGTCAAGGGTTCAAGGCCAAAATAGCAAGGTGCTAAAATTAATAGATAAGGAAAGAGGGTAGTTTTAAAAAGGAGGGTTAAAATTTAACCAATTATATTTGTGATTCAACACGACCAAAATAACATTATAGGATTAAAATACAATAACACTTAGCCCTGGAATCGAGATAACTAGGTCAAGGCACCATAATAACTAAGAGGTCATTTGAACCTGCCATGCCTAGTTCATATAGGGGTTTTGTTCACAACTAACCAATAATTAATTAAACCCTGGATGCAGGTTAAAGTAAGACCAAGCCAAATCTCAAAAGGGGTTTCAAATCAAAACCATAAATACACAGTCCAGGGTTTACTCCATAACATAATGATAGAGTTGAATTTATGAGAGTTTAATTAATAGAAATCACCCATCAGGGTATTAACCACTAAACCATTTAAAATCAAAATCCCCTATTGGGTAGATAAACATTCAATCACCCTATTTTCCAATAGGATACTCCAACAATGTTTAATAAATCCATAAAATATCCATCTAACTATACATATGCATGGAAGTCATGGATTTCCCTAAATCAAACCAGTTTCTCAAATATCTTTTAATAGCAGAATGTCCAATAGAATCATCAGGGTCTAGCCTAGTTTTTACACAAAATTTTAATGGTAAAAACCCATGAATCAAGTATTTTAGTTTAATAAAATACATTTCAATAGGTAATAGGTACCAACATGTTTTAACTAGAAATTAAATCGACTATGGGTCAATTATTAACCATCATAGGTTCATCGGGAAGTCTCTCAACTTCCCCATGAATGTATAATGGTTTTTTAATTTTCCATATTACTATTTAAAACAATAAAACCACCATTCACCCTTCTTGCAATTCAATTTACAAACTTACTTGGAAGGTGAATCCCAACTACTACAGGGAGTTTTAATGTTTTTCCTTTATGCCACCCCATTGTGGCTCGAACTCCTTCCAACATTCTCATAGCTTGACCAGACTGCCTTTAATAGCCATGTCCTCTCCCTCAACATGTTCCTCTCCCTCTCACCTCCTCTAACCCTTGTTCCACACTTCTCTTTTCACCTAGGTTGTGGGTTCCTAAAAGGGTATGAGTTCCCAAAAGTGGAGTGCTAGGAGGGAAGACATGTGGGAAAGGTCTACCCCTAAACTTAAAATAGTCACCCAAAATTATGAGCTCAACCTTTTGGGAGTGTTGGTTAACCTAAAAAATCAAAATAAATAAAACTAATGTGAACCCATGCCAAATGAACCCACACCAAAACATCCTCTAAGATGTCTATGCATAGGTGAAAATATCCATGAATGGACAAGGTAACAAGGCTCACTCAAGAGCCAATACAAAACAATCATGCTTAAAAGAATTAATGCCACAACCAAAGGTTAAGAGAATAGGGATCACAATCAATGAAAAGAGATCAAAACATTAATCATGACAAGCCAAAATATTAAATTAATGTGCATATGAAATAATCATAAAAATAAAACCTGCACAACACTAAATAAGGTAAATAAGGACAAAATATAAGTAAGACATCAAGAATGGTCATGAAGATGAAAAATAGAATAACGAGAAGAACTAATGACTAACATGGCTTAGTATCTTAGTCATGCACATTATACCTGTCAAGGAACTTTCAACTGCTCAATAGTCCCTTGACTATACCCCAAGATTTTGAATCCCACCGTGGAGCTCAGCTCATTGCCTAGTTCCTGCAATCATCAAAAAGGAACATCAACAGTACCAGAATGAGTATAAATATCCAATAATGATAATTTTTTTTAAGCATTATAACATTTAAACATGATATGCTAAAATAATATAATCATCTGAAATAGTAATGAACCAAAAATGATACTGATAATCATGGTATATGTATTATACTATTCCAAAGTATAATAGAACTACATCACAACCAAGTGTTTACCAGAATCTAACAAAAGCATGATATAGCATACATATAACAATATAATGAAATTGGACATTATCTATCATGATAAGATGGATCAAGCATAAGCATTAACTATACTATCAACATAATTATAACAATTATACAAGATGCCTCATAACACCACATCTAAAATATAATATACATATGAAATAGTTAGTCCAATTCTTAACACACATGCTGAAATAGGCTTCCACTCTAGTATCTGTAACTAGTTTCAAGGTTAGGTTGTGACAAAGAGGACATATGAGGATGAAAGAGAGGGATATACTCTCAAAAAGAGATAGAGAAAAAGTGAAATTAACCCATGGATGGGATTAAATCCATATGAGTTAATGCTTGCACACATTTAATTTAAATTATCAAAATAGAATAGAATATAATGGGCCCTAAGGTGGGGTGAAGTGGGAATAATTCAATCCCAAAAGATAGTGACACACTTTGACACACTCAAAATAGGGTGAAATCTGTGGGATTAGGGAATGATCGATCCCAATACAAGTTGCATACTTTAAAATTTCCAAAACAAGGGCAAAAGCTGCATATTTTAGAGTTGGAAGAAATAAGAGAGCATTGTTTCAGAGAAAGGAAATAATAATGTACCCCAATAGAGTGGATTTGATTGGTTGATAAAGTGATTTTTCCCTAGTAGGGCTGATTTTTATAATTGATAATTAATTGTGACCAAGTAAGGCTGATTTGACTGATGATTGGTGTAAATATTATGCCCTAGTAGGGAAAATTGGAAAGCATATCTCAAGGATATAACCTAATGCATAGATTAAAGATGATCAGTGAAAATGTAGAGATAATGGTTTAAGGAGTACAAAAGCCATTAAAAACTAGACATACAAGGATGCACAAAGTGATGAAAGAGATGAATAGAAGAATAAAGGTGGTTGAGCTGACCTAAGATACGTCATGTATCCAAGTGTTGCCTACATAGTCCAGATGGACCTCAAGTCAATGTAGTTTTCCTAGAAGAGGGATAAAATGGAATGAGGAATGAATAATAGAAGAAAGATAGACCAATGCTCATTTCCCAAGTAGACTCACAATATATGCCAAGAGATGCATGTTTTGCATAGAATCTCATGTTAGGTATGGTGCATTGAGATCTGATTTTCAAATTTGCATTGACTTTTTGGCTTAGAATCCAAATCACTTAGTGCTTACTTTAGCAAAATTAAATTATGCATCATAAGCATGAATGAATTATAATAACATTGTATTTCAATTATGATGAGTCGGTTCAAATGTGAATATTTATAACTAAGGATAATGATAAAAACTACCAAAACCAGAGTTACGACTATTTAAATTTAAAAAAAAAATTAAAAAAAAAATATAAAAACAAGACATAAATGTAACCTAACTTAAAATCAAGATATGAACAATCAATATTTAAGTAAGAACGAGAATGCATAAAAGAAAAACAAGAACAACTTAATAAGCAACATGAAAGCGAGATAAGAATAATCAAGATCCATGTGTATGAATCAAAAGTACTTGGAAAACAAAAACAAAATAAAAAGCCAAATAAAACTCTAAACAAATCAATCCTTACCAAAAACTAGACTAAAGTGTTCCTAGAATGTATTTGAACTCAAAAGAACAAAGCAAAGCAAGATAAGATAAAACAGTAACACCAAAGACTAACACAAAAAAATACCATTAATAAATAACAAAAGAGGAAAAAGGAAAAAATAACAAAATAAAATAAATGGAGAGACAATAAATCACAACAAAATAATAATAAAAATCAAATAAACACACCCAAACAAGAGTTGGTCATAATGTTAGTGAAAAAGGAAAACAATCATTCATGCACATGTAGCAAAGGCATTACTCTTTACGACAAGGTGATCCTTAATCTAAGAAATAATGAGTCTAGTACAACAAAATAAGAATAAAGAGATAAAGTTTCCCCCAAGTGATAGGGAAATAATGTAGAACAAAATGAGGGGGGAAAATAAGAAAAGGAAGGGGTGGTTGAGCTGACTCCAAGTGTACAAGACAAGTGGACATTGCCTACATAGTTCCATGGATGCAAGATCCAACATGAACTTTAGGCCAAATGTAATTCTCCTAGGGAATGTGATAGAAGAAAAGTGATGATAACAAAACATGATTGATGTTGTAGAGGAAATAAGGAAATGGGATCACAAAATGACGAGAGCATTCAATTGAGTGATCACAAAATGGAAAGAGCATTCAAACTTGAAAATGCTCATAAAATGATGAGAGCATTCAAATAAGTGCTCAAAAAATGGTGAGTGTGAGATTTAGAATAAATAAAAGTGCAAGACAATGTTTTTTTATTTTTATCAATCATTTTTTAATGTTTTTAAGATAAGCGACATAAATGAAATATTAACAAAAGGCCCATAGAACTACCTAACTGAGAAGACGCATGTCCATAGGTAAGAGTTCAAATGACAGCTAAACCAAATGCAATGGTGATCATGGATATAAAAAATGGCACAAAGAACTAACTAGTCAAGGAGATGCATGTCCAAGAGTATAAGTTCCAATAACATCTAAAGTTGGATGCAATGGCCCAAGCTCAAAAAATAGAGAGAGCATGATCCTACTAAGGCAATGATGCCTACCAAACAACAATAAAATAATAAAAAATAGTATGTAGTGCTAAATAAATTTGAAGAACCATTCATCAGTCAAAAACCATGTGTTGATGTGTTCATGTTCACTTGTCTATGAGAGGAAGCTATAAAATACTATTCAGGTTGAACGGGGTTGGGTGAATATTTTGTCAACCAGCTAACTAGCATTCAAAATAGTTCCTATCACCACAACATAGGGAGATTGGTCATCCAGATGTGTAGGTTTACTACATCACAAGGGGACAAATCTCTCCTCTCATCAAGGGAGGTTCCTTATTAAATATGCAGAGGTTATATACAATATATATATGCAGAAAGTAAGACATAGGGGTGGGATTAACCATCCATCTCTCTTTTTTCAGAGATGATGCTGATAAACAAGGAAGAAATCCTGGGTGATGGGGAAGGTGCTTTTCTTCTTTTAGAAGCAACTTTCAACCAAGAGCCAGATTCCTTCCTAAATATTATAAATCCTAGGGCAATGATAAAAGGCACTTCTCTTCTTTCACAAGTGTTCTTCAATAGGCAATAGGAATCTTTTAGATAGCTAGTAACTAGTAACAGGGGTGCTGAGTGACCAACAATCCAAGAGAGAAAAATGAAGAACAATGGGGGCACCACATCATCCCAAGGCTCTTTACATAGGAAAGGAAAATTCAAACACACTGAAGGTACTTATGGGGGCACAACATCATCCCACAGTTGGCCTTCAAGACACCTTCTTGATTACCTCCACTAGTTCTGCTTGCTAAATCAAATGGACAAGAAATATCCTAAGAAATAGACATACGAATAATCTCCTAAAATAGCACAAGCTATAACAACACAAAGTCTATAAGTAACTTGTTTTCTCATTCAGATAAAATAATATGAATTACAATCTGAGCTCAAAGTCTCAGTAATGCCTTTCAATTTGGGCAGAGTTTTGCTTCTGATAATCAAAAAGGTCTCCCATAAATAGCACAAGAGATTATAATATATAGAGGCTCGAGGGAGGCTTGGTACTTTCTCCCAATGAAGTGACCCATTTGGCACACTCAATGCCTTGGATGCATTCTTGGTTTTGTCAGGAAGGGCCCTGCTGGAGCAGGGCAACTGCCTTAAATGTGGCATGTTGATTCCTCTCTTAGTGCCTCCTCCTTAGCCTGAATCACTCATTCGTTCACTTTCAGAGACACACATGTCTACTCTATCTTCCCCTCTAAGGGGATAAGTAGACGGTGCTTTCAATGTTACCAGCTCCCAAATATCTACTCAGTGAACTACTTTACCTATCGATAATAACTCCTACTAAGTTTTCCTCTCTGTCTCTTCCTTCTCTTGATCCTGGCCTTAGGATTTTTTGAACGCATTCAGGTCCATGCTTTAAGTGTGCTAAAAATCAATAAACACTTCATTGAGACAAATTTGACGTTTGTAGGCCCATCATTTTTCCTAGCAACTTCCTCGTGTCTTTCTTGCTTTCTATGGCTGCTTTCCACTGTGACACAAACGAGGAAACTTGTTGGCATCTGTAGCTTTGAAATAAGCATATTGGGATAAGCTTTGAAACTCTTAGAGGATAAGGGGTGGGAATGCAGACACTTGGTAGCTTCTGTTACACTGGGATGGGACATGTGGCGAGTTCTATGCTTTGGGGCTTTATTTGGAACTGTCTTAGCTTGCAACACTTGGCAGCATCTGCTACTCTTTGAGGCTCAAACCTTTCCAGAAGGGAACTTGCCCTTTGGGGTCTTCTAAGTGGCCTTTGGGCTTTGATCCTTGAGTGGGCTGTCGTCCCTTTCATTTCCTTTAGACAAAATGTCTGAAGGGATTCCTTCAAACAATTCATCCAAAGGAAACCTTTTCTTGGCTCTATATGCGCCTTTGTATCATGAGTGCCCCTTTCTTTTGACATGTGGCACCTTCCATGCTTCAAACAAGTGCCAAGTGTCTTCTTCCATGGGAACAAGTGAGGACACATGGCATCTTCTGCTGTCAATACTTGGCAGCATCCACCTCCTCGAGCCTTTGTGACATTGTAGAAACGTTTGGGGCTCAGTCAGGCTCTTGCAGATGATGACACGTGTTGGCCTCTGTCGATCTCTGCAAGGGACATGTGGCGTCTTCCACTGCATCAAATTGAAACTGTCCACCATTGACACTTGTCACCCTTCGTGAAACTCTGAGAGAAGATTTATCAAAAGAATCCTTACAGCTTATAAGAAACTTTGAGAAGTGAATGCTGACACTTGTCGTGTTCTGTTGAGTCACAATGCTGATATGTGGTACGGTCTAAATACATTTGTTATTCATGTGGATGTAGACACTTGGCATGTTTCACTTCATTTAGTCACTCATCCTTAGGCCCACCATGGTCTTTGCTCAAAACAGTGAAGCTAAGGGGAGAGACTACAGATATTGACACTTGGAGGCTCCAAACAAGCTTCAAAAGGGACACATGGTAATATCTGCCAATTCATATAAACAAAGTTTAGTGGGGCTCGACTGTCGACACTTGATAGCATCTGCCTGACTCTTTATTTTGTGTGCACTTCTTTTCTTAACTAAGGTGGCCTTTGAACCTAGAGTGTTAAACTGATTGAACATTGAACCCGTTGAACCTATGAACCAAAATGGTTCAATGGTTCAATGGTTCAAGCTTTTGAGACTCGTTTGAAGCTTGCCACTGATATTGAACCTTGAACCTGTTGAACCTTGAACCAAACTGTTTCATGGTTTAACGGTTTATTTGATCAGAAGATTGCCGATGACCCTTTTTTAGTTGAACCAAAGCTTTGAACCTGTCTCGAAAGTGTCCAAGTGTGAGAAACTAGTCCCTTTTGGTTGAACTTGCCTGCAAAAGCCTTTGAACTCATTGAACTTGCTAATCCCTTTACCAAAAAGTTGAGAAAATGATGAATTTGAAAGTTGCAGAACAAATTTTTGGAAAAGGGACGAACAATTTTGGTCATGTAGGACCAAAATAGTCCTATGTTGTCTGAAAAATGAAGAATCACTTTTCATGGACAAGAGCTGGCTCCTGTTGGGGAACTTCCTTCAGATGACAACTCAGAATAGTTGAGGGGAGTAGAAAATAGAATCTCTGGTGCCTTGAAGTGTGCCATTGTGCTACGGAGTCATGCTACCCAAAAAGAAAGGCTCTAAAAAATGAAAACAAAATGAACAAAATAGAACAACAGACTATACAAATATATATATGTACAAATGAACTTATTTGATGCCTCAAGATTTGAAGCAATTCAGATGCCACCCATTGTGAGACAATGATAATGGCGTCCTATCCTGATAAACCAGTAGGAAACCATTTTGTCCCTAGAATTGGTGACGGGTGAATGGCACTCTCCACCAGGAGACCACTTTTTTGTGTCTTCCCCTTGGTTTTATTTTCTTCTTGCCCCAAAGCAAGACTTGACTTTTGGTCCAAAAACCATGAATCTTTACTCTCCTGGCAAAGAGTTCCTTTTCCTAATTTTGATGGGCAGTAACACGGCCTAGTAACACAATTTGTTGTTCTAATAGCTCAGCCCAACACATGTCTTGATTATCCCCCTCAGATATCTCAGATTATTCTTCATTTGGAAGGGAGGGTTCTTTTGCACTTATGCTGCACTCCACCAATTCTTTCGCTATTTCATCCTTGCCTAAAGACTCAAACAAAATTCGGGTTGCAGGGGCCACTGTTTGAGTCTCGACACATTTCACATGATCAATTATGTCAAATGGTTGGATTGGACTAGGCATAAGGGATGAGAGTTCTTCCTTTTGGTTTATGGGAGGGGGAGGACTGATCTGTGAATTTGAAGTAGAAGGTGCATAGATGTTGGATGTACTTACCTCTTTGGCAATCACTGGGTCCTTCTACTAGAAAGGGAGAGGGGTTCTCTGCTCAGTAATTGAAATCACTGGTTGGGGTCACTCCTCTATCTTTTCTTTGTCAGCCTACTGGGCAGACTGATTCTTGGATCGGGTGAATACTACATTTGATCCTTCGACTGTTTCACCTTTACTTCTGGGTTCATCCTCGTAATCCAGGAAACTAATGTGGGAGTCACCAGCTGACTCTTCTTGATCCTATGTGAAGAGACCAACGTCATTTTTTTGATTAAACTTAGGTTGGAAAGAGAAATCATGCTCTATTTCTAAATACCCAACTACTGAGTTGGCTGGAGGTGCTTCAATGGCAAGGTTCCTCTATGAGGGAGGAAGACGATTGAGTTGCCCTTGATGTGCCTGATTAGGGAATGTCCTCCTTGGTACATCTCTATATGAAGGAGAAGATGACATCCCTTGTGCCATTTGTCTTCTAAGGGCCAACACTTCATTTTCTAGCTTATGCACCATTGGATCAGTGGTGGCTGTAAGTGAGTTATCAAAAGATGAGGAAGATGCGCCTCTATTTGAATCCCTTTTTATCTTTCTAGCCAAGATAAGGTCATCTTCTAACTCAGTGGCTAAGTCTTGAGTAGCTTCAAGATCTATGCGGCCAACACATCTTAGCAAAAAACTCACTTTAGGTAGGTGTGAGTTGATGAAGAAGCACTTGAGGTTCTGAGGCACTGGCTGGGTGACCATGGGAATCCTTTGCCTCAGCTTGTTGAACCTAGCAATGAAGTCCCTCATAGGTTCATGGGGCTCTTTCTTCATCTGCATAAGTTGGGCTAGCAAAACATGAGCATCTTCTATAGGTTTGAACCTTGCTTCAAACTGGGCTTTGATAGTGTCCCAGCTAGTCACTGATCCAGTCTGTAGATGGTAAAACCAGTCTACAATAGCACCTTGTAATGTCTCCACAAAAAGCCTAACTGCCATTTCTTCAATGTTAGGGATCAACCAACAAAGTTGATTACTATGTGAAAGCAACTAAACACAGAATTAAACCAGAATGATAAGTAACTAGAATCAGAAAATAGCAAAGAATAAGAGATACAAGATACCACCCTAAAAACTTGTATTAAACTCTTTCAGAAGGAATACAATTGAAGAAACGTCTTTTCTTCCACACCTCTCTCAGATGTATAGATCTCTTTCCAGATCTCTTTCCCTCAAGAGTTCTCTCTCTCAATTACAATCAACTCCAACACTTGGATTGATACACATATACATGTATGTTCAATACTGTTATAATTCCTGTACTGTTCTACAATAAGCTATGAAGATCTATCCCTATTATATAACTTTAGGGATTCATGAGAATACAATCACAACCATTAGATGCACCTCCTAATCAAGGGCTCAAAATAGTCCTACTAAAGATATAGATGTGGACTTAAGACTAACACTTAATCCTATCATGCAAACATTCTGTTCTGTCCATGAAAATAGATTTTGGATGCACAGGTGACTAACATCGGTCCCTGCCTGTCTGCACATGATCGATGTCGGCTGATCCATGACCGATGCTGGCATCTCTCAGTCGACTCCTGACTGATGTCGATCGCTCCTAACCGATGCTGGTGACTGTGTAGTTCTAGCAACCTACAACTTGCTCATTTGGTAAAGCTTTTAACTCCACAACTCAACAATCTCCCACTTGGAGATAAACAACTGCACCAGTACCTGTACAACAACATCTTCTAACTTCTCCATCTTCAAACTCAATCATGAAGACCTACAAAAGTTGAATGAAGATTCAACTTCTCCTTTGTTACCGACTTGGTTAACATATTAGCAGGGTTCTTATCTATATGGATCTTCTCCAGCATCAACTCACCATCCTCCAATACCTATCTAATGAAGTGGTACCTAAGATGTATATGTTTGGTTCTTAAATGAAAGGCTGAATTCTTAGCCAAATGAATTGCACTTTGACTATCACTGTATAATCTGCAACTCTCTTGCTCCTTTCTTAGCTCTTTCATGAACCGTGTCATCCATATCATCTCTTTGCTAGCCTCTGTGACTGCAATATATTCTGCCTCTGTAGTAGACAAGGCAACAACCTTCTGCAACTTTGAAATCCAGCTAACCATCGTTCCACCAACAGTGAAAACATATCCTGTGGTGCTCCTTCTGCCATCCAAATCACCTGCCATATCTGAATCTACATATCCATGTAGAGAAGTGTTTGACCCACCATAGCGCAAATGCCTACTGCTGGTCCCTCTCAGATATCTAAGGATCTACTGAACTACTTTCCAGTGCTCTTTCCCTGGATTGGACATATACTTACTCACAACTCCCACTGCTTGGGCAATATCTAGTCTAGTACATACCATTGCATACATTAAGCTCCCAATTGCGGAAGCATATGGAACTTTCTTCATGTACTCTACCTCATCATGTGAATTAGGACACTGTTCTTTACTCAACTTGAAGTGTCCAGCCATAGGTGTGCTTACCAGTTTTGCATCCTGCATATTGAACTGTTTCAACACCTTGATCACATAATCCTCTTGAGACAAAATCAACCTATGATTTTTCTTGTCTCTCTTAATATTCATGCCAAGGATTTTATTTGCTGCTCCCAAATCCTTCATGGCAAATGTGTGAGCTAATTTCACCTTAAGCTCAGAGATATCCTGCATCTGTGATCTTGCAACCAACATATCATCTACATACAACAACAGAATAATATATCTACCATTATTCAATCTATTAAAATACACACAATGGTCAGATTGACATCTTCTATAGCTATGCTCAATCATAAACCTGTCTAACCTCAAATACCATTGTCTAGGAGCTTGCTTGAGACCATACAAGATTTTCTTCAATTTGCACACTAGCTTTTCCTTACCTTTGACCTCAAATCCTTCTAGCTGATCCATATATATTTTTTCATCCAAATCTCCATGAACAAATGTTGTCTTAACATCAAGCTGCTCAAGATGCAAATCCTCAATAGCAAATAAAGACAATACAGTCCGTGTAGAAGTCATTTTAACTACAGGAGAAAAAATCTCACCAAATCAATACCTAGTTTTTGTGCAAATTCTTTCACTACCAACCTGGCCTTATATCTCATCTGTCCATTCTCACATTCCTTCAATCTGTAGATCCATCTATTCTTCAGTGTCTTCTTCCTTACTGGAAACTCAACCAAATCCCATGTTTGGTTCTCTTTCAAGGAATCAATTTTCTCATTCATGCCTAGCTCCCACTGATTCTTGGATTCCACCTATATTGCTTCATCAAAACTCTCTGGTTCTCCACCATCAGTGAGCAATAAATAGAATAATAAAGGGGAATATTGAATTGGAGGTTTACTTACCCTTTTTGACCTCCTGATGGGCATCTAAAACTAATTCACAACACAATGTCCGCCCAAATTCTCTGACAGTGATCGATCTCGGTCATCTCCAGGCCTGTAACTGACCGACATCGGTTCTAAATGACTGACATCGGTTCCTTTCTGACCGACGTCGGTCACTCTATGACCGGCATCTATTCTTGTATTGCCGATGTTGGTTTCTTCCTGACTGATGTCGTCTCTATGTTTTTCTGTCTATGATTATTCTTTCCCGCGAGCTCATTTTGGACCATCAACTCGTCCAATTCTTCATGGCCCTGCTCAGAATTCTTCAGCTTCTTGAGTTGATCACTATACATCACTTTTTCATTGAAAACAACATCATGGCTCCTAATTATTTTATTAGTTCCTAGATTCTAAAACTGAAATCCAAAATCATCAGAGCCATAACCAATAAATGTGCACCTTATAGACTTAGCATACAGCTTCTTTCTATTTTCCTTATCAACGTGCACAAAAGCTTCAGAACCAAATACTCTGAGAAATGAAAGATCTACCTTTTTACCTATCCATGCCTCTTCTAAAATTCCACCATCTAGAGCTATAGAGGCTCCTCTGTTAATCAAGTAAACTGTAGTATCCACAGCTTCTACCCAAAACTCTAAGGGCAAACCAACATGCAATCTCATACACCATGCATGCTCCATTATTGTTCTGTTCATCTTTTCAGCAACTCCATTTTGTTGAGGTGTCCTTGGAACCATCCTTTTCCTGTGTATTCCATGCATATAACAATACCAGTTGAACTTGTAGCTGTAGAACTCACCACCATTGTTAGATCTCAGGCACTTCAATCTCCTGCCTGTTTCATTCTCAACCATAGCTTTCCAAATCTTAAAAGTGTCAAAAACATTAGATTTCTTCTTTATACAATAGACCCATACCTTTCTTGTAGCATCATCTATGAAAGAAACATATTACTGTGATCCTCTAATAGAAGCAACCTGAGCTAGTCCCCACATGTTTGTGTGAACAAGCTCCAACTTATGCTTCTTCTTTGTTGACCTAGTCTTGAGAAAACTCACTCTCTTCTATTTCCCAAAAATATAGTGCTCAAAAAAATCTAGATCTATGATTTTCAAATCTAAAAGCTTACCTTTTGACTTAAGAATAGACATTCCTTTCTCACTCATGTGGCCAAGCCTCTGGTGCCACAACTTTGCATCTACATCTGAAGTAGATAATACAGAAGGAGAATTATCAGTAATACAATTACATAAATAGAGATTACCTACTCTCTTACCTCTGGCCAATACAAGTGCACCCTTGGAAACCTTCCAAGATTCAGTTGTGAGAGTTATTGTACAACCCTCATCCCCTAACTTTCTTGTAGAAATCAGATTCCTCTTCAGACTGGTAACATGCATGACATCTCTCAACACCCATGTGTTGCCATTCTACATTTTCAGCTGCACTTTTCCTTTGCCAACAATTTTACAAGGCTCATTATCCCCTAAATAAAATATTTCAAAATCTCCATGGACTTAGTCACTAAAATATTCTCTATTTGGGGTAGCATGAAAAGAGGCACCAGAATCTAAAACCCAAGATTCTATATTATTATGCAAAGAGAATATAAGAGCATCTTGTGCAACAATACCTACAACTTTTGCTTATTCTTTACCTTCATGCTGATTGTCTTCTTTAAGTTTTGACCAACAATCTTTGCTTATATGCCCTATCTTTCCACAATTCCATCAGGCTATCCTCCTGCCATTTCTATATTTGGATCTACCTCTCATTTTTGACTTAGACCTTGATCTCCTATGCTTGCCCTTCTCTTTTTGCCTTCCCCTGCTCTCAAAACTTAAAGCGTTCCCTGATGTTTCCTCTATGCTTTTCTTGTAAATTTATTCATTCAAAATTACACTAACATCATCTACTTTTAAAATATTTAAAGCAGATGCAGTATTACTAACTGCCATTACCAAGCTATGCCAGCTCTTAGGTAAAGAGCATAAGATTAATAGAGCTTTAATTTCATCATCAAACACTATTTTGATTGAATTTAATTGATTTACAATTCCATGGAAATCATTTAGATGATTAGATACAGATCCACCTTCTTGCATTTGTAAATTAAATAACTGCTTCATAAGATATACCTTATTTGAAGTTGAGGGTTTTTCATATAAATTTGCTAAAGTAGTCATTAACTCTACCATTGACTTTGCCTGTGATAGATTAGATATCACAGTAGATGCTAGACTCAATCTTATAGATCCAAGAGCCTTTCTATCAAGAACTTCCCATTCTTCATCTTCCATGTCTGTGAGCTTCTTTGCAACCCCACCTAATGGTAAGTATAGATCTTTCTGATACAGATAATCTTCTATCTACATTCTCCATAATTGGTAATTCTTGCCATTAAACTTCTCCATTCTCAGTTTACTTTCTTCTGTCATTGCTTTCTCCCACTCAAACAGAAATCCCTATGAGTGACCTATAATCAATAAACACTAACCATATTTGAAACACCTGTTAGTCAACCTGAGCTCTGATACCACTTGTTGGGGATCAACCAACAAAGTTGATTACTATGTGAAAGCAACTAAACATGGAATTAAACCAGAATGATAAGTAACTAGAATCAGAAAACAACAAAGATTAAGAGATACAAGAAACCACCCTAAAAACTTATATTAAACTCTTTCAAAAGGAATACAATTGAAGAAACCTCTTTTCTTCTACACCTCTCTCAGATGTACAGATCTCTTTCTAGATCTCTTTCCCTCAAGAGTTCTCTCTCTCAATTACAATCAACTCCAACACTTGGATTGATACACATATACATGTATGTTCAATATTGTTACAATTCCTGTACTATTCTACAATAAGCTATGAATATCTATCCCTATTATATAACTTTAGGGATTCATGAGCATACAATCACAACCATTAGATGCACCTCCTAATCAAGGGCTCAAAATAGTCCTACTAAAGATAGAGATGCAGACTTAAGACTAACACTTAATCCTATCATGCAAACATTCTGTTCTGTCCACAAAAATAGATTATGGACACACAGGTGACCGACATCGGTCCCTACCTGTCTGCACATGACTGACGTTGGCCGATCCATGACCGACGCCAGCATCTCTCAGTCGACTCCTGATTGACGTCGGTCGCTCCTGACCGATGCCGGTGACTGTGTAGTTCCAGCAACCTACAACTTGCTCATTTGGTGAAGCTTTTAGCTCTACAACTCAACATTAAAATTCCACCTCTATCACACCACATGCTATGGTGAAGGCTATAATGTGTTCATTAGGGTGGACTCTTCCATAACCAAAGAATTTGGGGAAATTCTTCCTTGAACTGAGTGGTAGCTCATGCAGGGGTAGAGTTAGATTAAGTGGGCCAAATGAGTTACCCCAGGGGCCTCAAACTACCATGATTGGATTATGAAAAATGGGGATAACACATCTGAGTGGAGTTTCCAGATTATAGGACAAAAATGGAAAAGAAATTGGCCCTGCTTTAGCTTAAAGCTTGAGGCTTCAAACTACACTTTCTTTCCCAATAGCTCTGGTTTTACAGACCAGATAATATAATGGAGATGGATGAAAATGGTAAGGCTATAAATGGATAATGGGTAAGACATGGAATGGATTCACCAGAGTCTATAATATAATGGATAAGGGAAGGAACTACTTCAATCTAAAACTTGAGGCTTCAGACTGCACGTTCATCCCCAGCAGAGTTGTCAAAAATTGTTGGGTGAATATTTTTTCAACTAGCTAACTGGCATTCAAAATAGTTCCTATCACCACAACATAGGGAGATTGGTCATCCAGATGTGCAAGTTTATTACATCACAAGGGGAAAAATCTCTCCTCTCATCAAGGGGAGGTTCCCTATTAAATATGCGAAGGTTATATACAATATATATATGCAAAAAGTAAGACACAAGGGTGGGATGAACCATCCATCTCTCTTTTTTCAAAGATGATGCTGATAAACAAGGAAGAAATCCTGGGTGATGGGGATGGTGCTTCTCTTCTTTCAGAAGCAAATTTCAGCCAAGAGCCAGATTCTTTCCTAAATAGTAGAAATCCTGGGGCAATGACAGAAGGCACTTCTCTTCTTTCAGAAGTGTTCTTCAGTAGGCAGTAGGAATCTTTTAGGTAGCTAGTAATCAGTAACGGGGGTGCTGAGTGACCAGCAACTTGAGAGAGAAAAATGAAGAACAATGGGGGCACCACGTCATCCCAAGCTCTTTACATAGGAAAGGAAAATGCAAACACACTGAAGGTACTTATGGGGGCACAACGTCATCCCACAGTTGGCCTTCAAGACACCTTCTTGATTACCTCCACTAGTTCTACTTATTAAATCAAATGGATAAGAAAGCTCCTAGGAAATAGACATACGAACAATATCCTAAAATAGCACAAGCTATAACATCACAAAGTCTACAAGTAACTTATTTTCTCATTCAGATAAAATAATATGAATTACAATTTGAGCTCAAAGTCTCAATAATGCCTTTCAATTTGGGCAAATTTTTGCTTCTAATAATCAAAAAGGTCTCTCATAAATAGCATAAGAGATTACAATAAATAGAGGCCCGAGGGAGGCTTGGCACTTTCTCCCAATGAAGTGACCCATTCGGTGCACTCAATGCCTTGGATGCATTCTTGGTTTTGTCAAGAAGGGCCCTATTAGAGCAAGGTAACTACCTTAAATGTGGTATGTCGATTCCTCTCTTAGTGCCTCCTCTTTAGCTCGAATCACTCATTCATTCACCTACTTAGCCGCGTAACTATCTACTCTATCTTCCCCTCTAAGGGGACAAGCAGATGGCACTTTCAATGTTACCAACTCCCAAATATCTACTTGGTGAACTACTTCACCTACCGGTAGTAACTCCTACTAAGTTTCCCTCTCCGTCTCTTCCTTCTCTTGATCCTAGCCTTAGGCTTTTTCAAACACATTCGAGTCTGCACTTTAAGTCTGCTAAAAATCAACAGACACTTCATTGAGACAAATTTGATATTTGTGGGCCCGTCATTTTTCCCAACAACTTCCTCATGTCTTTCTTGCTTGCTATGGCTGCTTTCCACTATGACATAGATGAGGACACTTGTTGACATCCACAACTTTGAAATAAGCTTATTGGGATAAGCTTTGAAACTCTTAAAGGTTGAGGGGCACAGATGTAGACACTTAGCAGCTTTCACTGTGCTGGGATGGGACACATGGTGAGTTCTATGCTTTGGGGCTTCATTTAAAATTTTGTCTCAGCTTGCGACACCTGGTAGCATCTGCTGCTCTTTGAGGTTCAAACCTATCCCAAAGGGAACTTGCCCTTCAGGGTCTTCTAAGTGGCCTTCGGGCTTTGATCCTTTGGTGGGCTATCATCCCTTTCAATTCCTTTGGACAATTTGTCTAAAGGAAACCTTTTCTTGGCTCTATATGTGCCTTTGTATCATGAGTGCCCCTTTCTTTTGACACGTGGTGCCTTCTGTGCTTCAAACAAGTGTCAAGTGTCATCTTCCATGCGAACAGGTGAGGACACGTGGCATCTTCCACTGTCGATACTTGGCAACATCCACCTCCTTGAGCCTTTGCAACATCTTAGAAATGTTTGGAGCTCAGTCGGGCTCTTACAGATGATGACACTTATCAGCCTCCTTTGATCTCTGCAAGGGACACGTGGCATCTTCCGTTGCATCAAATTGAAACCCTCCACCATTGACACTTGTCTCCCTCCATGGAACTCTAAGAGAAGATTTATTGAAAGAAGCCTTGTAGCTTATAAGAAACTTTGAGAAGTGAATGCCAACACTTGTCACATTCTATTGAGTCACAATGCTGACATGTGGCATGGTCTGAATACATTTTTTAGTCGCGTAGATGTAGACACTTGGTGCATTTCACTTCATTTAGTCACTCGTCCTCAGGCCCACCATGGTCTTTACTCAAAATAGTGAAGCTAAGGGGAGAGACTGCAGATATTGACACTTGCAGGCTCCAAACAAGCTTCAAGAGGGACATGTGGCAATATCCACCAATTCACAGAAACAAAGTTTAGTGGGGCTCGACTATCGACACTTGGCAGCATCTGCCTGACTCTTTATTTTATGCGCACTTCTTTTCTTAACTAAGGTGTCCTTTGAACCTTTGAACCTAGAGTGTTGAACTGATTGAACATTGAACTCATTGAACCTATGAACCAAAATGGTTCAACGGTTCAACGGTTCAAGCTTTTGAGACTTGTTTGAAGCTTGCTGCCGATATTGAACCTTGAACCCATTGAACCTTGAACCAAAGTGTTTCAAGGTTCAATGGTTTATTTGATTAGAAGATTGTTGGTGACCCTTTTTTGATTGAACCAAAGCTTTGAACATGTCCTAAAAGTGTCCAAGTGTGAGAAACTAGTCCCTTTTGGTTGAACTCACCTACAAAAGCCTTTGAACCCGTTGAACCTGCTAATCCCTTTACCAAAAAGTTGAGAAAATGACAAATTTGAAAGTTGTAGAACAAATTCTTGGAAAGGGGATGGACAATTTTGGTCATGCAGGACCAAAATAGTCCTATGTTGTTTGAAAAATGAAGAATCATTTTTCATGGACAACAAATTGCATTATAGAATTGGTGTTGAGTGTGTCTAGAATGATAATGAGTCATAATCAGGATCATAATTGGTCAAGGGATAGAACACTCTAGGTTACCATGGTCTAGGGTATGAAAATAATATGGTTCTTAATACAACAATCTATGATGAAATAAGACAAAATGATAGGGTCTAAGATACGATGGTCCAGGGTGGGATAAAAAGAGTCAAGCTTGAATATAAATGATCCAAAATGCTAATGGTCTAGAGATTCAATGGTCTAGAGTTGTAAAAGAATATGGTTCTTATGATAACAACCTAGGCTAGGTCAAAACGGAATGAATATAGTCCAAGCTAGGATGGTCCATGATATAATGGTGGGATAAAACAACTTCAACACAAGTTGCCCTCAAGTAAGGGGTTTTATAGATAATGGTTTAAAATTTTTTAAGCATAGAACCGATTGAGATGTATAATGTTTATGGGCTCTGGGAGTTCTTCACCACTTGGAGTAGCCAGTCAATATGCCCCTAATCCATAGTTTGTTATGATGACATATAGGCCTATCCAATTGGGATGAAACTTACCCTTCTTCTTATGTTCAACATTTGTGTTCTTCTGATTCTCTTTCAAGAAAAAATCACCAATTTAAAACTCCTAATGGAGAATGTGATTGTTGTAGATTTTATGTATTAAGGAGTTCTAGTTCTTGCAACCTAAAAACTCTATAATCTTCATCATCTTCAATATTTTCCAAGGATACTCACAATGAAGGTAGATCAATCTCAATTGGGATAATAACTTATTTAACATAAACAAAGGAGTATGTAGTGGATTCTATAGGGGTTCGATGACTAGAGAGATAAGCCCAAATGGTAGGAAAAATTTACAAATGGAAATTATGACCAGTGTCATTGACAATATTCTTTAATATTGAAATAATGGTTTTGTTTGATGCCTCAACTTGACCGTTACCTTGTGGTTTATATGGTTTGGATTTCTTGTTCTTGATTTTGAATTTTTAATAAAGAACTTTAACATATCGATTTATAAATGATCTACCATTATCAGATATAATACAGGTAGGAATACCATATTGATAGATGATATGATAATGTATGAACTTGGCAATCTACTTCCTAGTGACATGATAGAAATGGCCTCAATTCACTTAGTAAAATACGTGGTAGCAGTGAGAATATGTTTATGGTCATCAAAAGATGTTGGGTTTATTTTTTTGATGAGATCAAGGCCCCATATATAAAATGGACATGGTGTAGTAATCGACTATAGTGGAAATGAAGGTGCATGTATTAAATTACCATGTTATTGACAAGAAACACACTTTCTCACATAATTACAAGCATATATACCCATTTTGGGCCAATAGTAACCTATTATTATGATCTTTTTATTTAGGACTACACCATTGGTGTGGGCCCCACATATTATTTCATGAATTTCCTTAAACATTAACCTAGATTTTCCCAAAGATAAACAATGAAGTATCATTCCATCATAGCCTTTATGATAAAATGTGTTTCCAAGGAGGGTATAATGGGCTATGTGGTGAAGAAAAAGTTTTTGATAATTATTAGAAAGGTCAGATGGAAAAAATTGATCGTGAAAATAACTATAGATGTCTTAAAACCAAGGCAGTTCAGGTGGGAATTCAGGACTAGAAATGGTGCATACCATTTCTAAATTTGAAAAGACATGAGTAGGATGTAGAAGGTTTTCAATGAGAAATTAATAATCTTTAGCACTACTATCAATCTATATCATGGACCCAAGTGTTGTTGTTATAACATGGAATTGCACCCCTCATGGGAGAGTTTTTTAGGCTCTCCCACTTTCGTCTATAAGCATAGGAACAACCTCAGGATGTGGGTGTCCTATGGTGAGGTTGAGCCTATAGTATTTTTAAAGTGGTTAGTTCCTTTTGGTGGATAACCTAAAACTAACGCTAAAATGAAACTTCACGGGGAAAAGGGTTAGAAGGGAGATAAGGGCTCCTAAAAGGGCTAACCACGTGATGCACCATAAATAAATAGACACTCATCTACGCTTAAACCCACACTATATTAGTCATGAGGTGACTTGGGCTTACATGATATTAGGTCCAAGATAACACATGTTATAAGAGGTTCAATCCGAACACTAATCCATATCTGCAAAACTTGAAAATACTTCAAAGAGGCAAGAAACAGGCTAATGGACTAGGAATAAATACATTCATAAACCCACCAAGTAACAAGCATACTGAAGCACTGATTGAATACATGACATAGGAAAGTAAATTGATTCTCATTACATTCAAGAGGTAGTTATTAAAATACTTTGATAGGGTTTAGCCTGGTCGAAGGAGCACACTTTTGCAAATGTCTTAATGGGCATCCATCTCCCAACAAGATGACAAAACTCTAAAAAACTGGGAACCCTTTACAAAATGGAAGACATGAGATATAAAAAGGGGGAGAGAGAAGAGAAAAATCTTTGCATAGAGATAAAGGAGAGAAGAAGTCATTGATGACCGACACCAATGCTTATTATACTCAAGCTCTTTACATTCAAAGCATGCAACTACTTTGACCACCAGATGAACCATCCAGAATCACCATCCATCTCCTCGAACTCCTCATGTATTCAATTATCTTATTTAGAATTGATAGAGCCATACTAAAGGTATCTACATGTTCCTACCAAGAGTGAGCAATTTGTCCTTGCATTTAAAACTTGGCATGTTCTTTACTGCAATTTGGACTATCCTGATTAGTCTTATCATGTTCACTACTCCACCTGGACATGTCTAATCCTTATTTGACCACTTTGTATGTTTTGTAAGTGAGTTATATGTACTTGTGACAATTGTCCTTATTTGATTGGCCCTTTGAATTTACTTACCATTGACCTTAATGTTCCACAGCCGTTTACTTTTTGGAGACTATATTCCATAATTTTCCTTTCAAAACTTTTCATTTTACTCATTTATTTGGGATTTTGACTCCTTGCAACTTAATTCTTGATTCCTTACTTTGTTATTTCCACTACTTATGACTTATAAAATAATTTGTCCTTCACCTCAAAAAACCTAAAGACTTGCCTCTTAAAGAGCTTGTGAACCACCGCCCAAGACCAACTCGGGTTTGTCATGTCCCTTTACTTATTTTGGGTTTCTGACTGCTTGCAACTTACTTCACCTTTTAAGAAAGGTAGTTCCACAAACCTGAAGACTTCTTGCTGAGAGAACCCAAAAAGCACTAACCAAGACCAATTTGGGCTTCTCAAATGGCACTACTTACTTTAGATATTAATTGTAACTTACAAAGTGAAATAAGTAATGAACCTTCACAAACTTGAAATCTTCCTACTTGACAAACTTGAGGTCTTCTGAGAGAAAGATCGAAGTCTTTTACTTGTTAAATATCGAAGCCTTCCTTCCAAGAACCCAAAGTTGTCTGTTGTCTGCTCCTAGAAGCTTGAAGTTATTTTGAACTTGTCACTTTTGCTTAAATGCCCATCTTCTCACACTTAGGAAAATTTTTGGTATGTGGGCCAAAAATGGCCAATAATTGCGATTGCATCAAAAGATCTATTATTGGCTCATGGTACTTGTTTAAACTATAGGAATTTGAAATGGGTTTTGAGATTATCCATAATGTGCTTGTAGGGTACAAGCTTGTCATCTCTAGTTTGATACTAATTTGTGGTTTGATTGATAATCAATTGAGAATTCCCATCTACCATTAAGTGTTGGATATCCCACTATATTACAAGACAAGGCCCTATAATAAGTGATTCATATTCAACCATATTATTGGTACAATGAAAATTAATATTAATTGCTTTGGGAATAAGATCCCCTTACGATGTAATCAATAAAATTTTGGCCCTAGATCCATGATAAGTAAAGGAACCATCAAATTATAGTTTCCATTATTTAGGTCCATGTTCTACTTCTTCTATTTTCATAATAAAATCATCTATAAAATCTAATATGAGCGGTTGAGTGTCGATAATAGGGGATTCTACAAGTTGGTCAACAATAACCTTCCCCTTGATAGCCTTTTGGTTCTAATACTCAACATCAAGTTTGCTTAAGAGCAAGACCCATTTGGCCATGCAGCCTATGAGAAATGCTTTGGATAATAAATATTTGAGGGGGTCTACTTTAGCAATAACAATGGTTTTATTGTTCAACATATAGTGTCACAAATTTTGGGAAGTGAACACCATTGCTAAACACACCTTCTCAATAGACATATAATTATGGTCATAATCCACCAGTGTGTGGCTTAAGTAATAAACTACATGTTCCTTTCCCTGATCATAATGTTAAGTCAAGAGTGCCCCTAGTGCATGTTTAGTCACTAATATATATAGAAGTAATGGTTGTCTAGTTGTTGGCAGTCTCAAAATTGGTGTGTTGGCTAAATATGTTATGATATTTGTAAATGATAATTGACACTCTTTATCCCATTGAAATGTAACCCCTTTTTTCAATATTTTTGTAAATGGGTGGCACTTATCTTCCAATTATAAAATGAACCTATGAATAGACTCGACCTTTCCTTACAAGTTGTAAAGTTATTTAAGATCAGAAGGAGGAGGGATTTCTATAATGACCTTGACCTTAGCAGGATCTACTTCAATCCCTCTTTACGATACAATAAACCTTATCAATTTTCTTGAAGTGATACCAAAGACACACTTCTTAGGATTTAGACAGACCTTGTACTCACAAAGTCTCTCAAATATTCTTTATAGAACATCAAGATGTTTAGTATGTGTTCTTGATTTAGCTAGGATATCATCAACAAAGTCTTCAATAATATCATGCATCATGTCATGGAAGATGATAGTCATATCACGCTGATAAGTGGCTCCAACATTCTTCAAGCCAAATGACATGACATGATAATAGAATTTAACCATGGTGTGGTGAATGCAATTTTGTGTTGGTCTTCTTGAGCTATCTTGATTTGATTGTATCCAAAAAATCCATCCATGAGGGATATCATCTCATACCCAACAATAAAATCAAGAATCATGTCAATGTTAGGTAGAGGAAAATCATCTTTGGGGTATGTCTTATTGATATCTTTGAAATCAGTACAAAGATGTATAACCTATGGCTTTTTGCTAACTAGGACTATAGTTTATATCCATTCAGAATAGTCTAGTGGTTTGATGAATCCCGATCCTAATAATTTTTCCAGATCTACTTTTACCAAAAGAGAAATGTATGGATGCATCTTCCTCAATTTTTGTTTGATTAGCTTGGCATTTGGATGGAAAAAAAGTCTATGCACAACCAAATCAGAGTCTAAGCCTAGCATGTTGGAGTAAGCACATGAAAAGACATTAATGAAATCCTAAAAAATGGTGACAATGTGATTACACTCCTCATCAATGAGGGAAACTCAAAGATAAATAATTTTGGTATCATCATGTGTTCCCAAGTGCACTTCAATAGTGTTTTCTATAAGGAGTATAGAAACATCTTCTATAATAGTAGGCAACATTTAATCCTGATCTTCTACTTCTTCTATAGTTTCTAGTTGTTCTTCCCAAAGCTCTAGGTAATGAAGCAAATCTGAATCCACTAGTTCAAGTAATGGCCAGCTAATAAATATCTTAGGAAAGTCTAGATCAAGATGCTCAAATACTTGTTATTCTGAGGTGATGTCAGTATTGGATATGAAGTTAGGACTTGATAGACCTTGCATGTCCTTTGGAGATGAGCAAACTTACCTATCCAAGAGTGCCTAAAATAGGTTTTCACTTAATGGCTTGTCTTTTTATTTACTATTTTTTTGACCAAAAAGTGCCTTAAAGAGGTTTTCACTTGAATATCTTGATGTTTTATCTTTCTCATGACCAATAAATTTTGCCTGCTCTCCAAAGTAGGTAAAAGGATCCAAAGAGAAGTCAAATCCTTGTTTATGATTGCCAACTGGCAATCTGTATCTGAGGCCCATACTTTGTAATATTTTATTCATTCTAGAATTCATCAAGGTGTATGATATAATTTTATAGGCCCCAATGAATGAGTTCAGGATAGCAAAGGCAAAGGGAATAATGGGGTATTATAGTCATAATCGAATTTGAATCAAATAAGTCTGTATCATCAAGCTCATAATAAATAATCTAATGAGATGCTAAGTCACTGCTAGGAGTCTCATTGCTAGTCAATTCAGAATAATCACTATCAAAAGTCATGAGGTCACCCCCAAGTGGCATAAATTTGACACTTTGATTCATGTTAGGTTTACCAGCTGATAAAATTTCCAAGATTCCTTTCTCTTAGGGCTCGAGGCCTTTTCTTGTATAATCAAAGTTATCCATAATTTGATTAGGGATAGGATATTTGGGATTCTGGAAATAATCAACAATGTCATTAGAATATAACCTATCTCCTTCAATGAAAGATTCTTGATCTTGATTTGGTAAAGTAGTAGGTTCAAATACCATTGATGGTTTCTGTGTATCTTTCCTTTTTCCAAATCATGTTGGGTCTACAAGGGCTTTTAGAAGGTTTGGGTTTGCCAAATGATTTAGGAGACTTGGGTAACTTAGCAATATGAAAGTAATCTTGAAGATGGGGTATGGAAATGCCTGAATCTTCTATAATGACCTATTTTTCAATGGTTGCATGAAATAGATCATTCGAAGTGGAATAAACGTTAATCAAGTTGATATAATTGGATTTGGGTGGATGCAAAACTATTTCCTTGTTCTTCTTCACAATGAAATCAGAATTAAGACAATAATTATAATTACAAAATTTATCCTCTAGGTGTTCGTAATATTGGTAGGGATGTAGATTGGTAGGAATGGTGACTTAAATCCCATCATGGGGGAACTTGAGGCACTGATGTAAAGTGGATGGGGTAGCCTATACTTCATAGATCCAAGGATGACCAAGAAGTATGTTATAAGGTAACTCAATATCCATAATATGTAATAAGGTATGATGGGACACATACCCAATAATGATTAGAAAATAAATAGTACCAAAAGATTCCCTTTAATTTTTGTCATATGCCTTGATCGTTATTGTCTTTTTTTGGATGTCCTTTGCAGTATAGCCCAATCACTATACTAGCTTGAGGGACACTATATTTAGCCTTGAACCAATGTCTAAAAGAACCTGCTTGATTTTATGGTTTTCAGTGATGACCTCAATATAAAAGGGATTTTTATGGCTAGGACCAAGAGTGGGCATGTTTATTTGATCAAATGTAACATATCAAAATGAAGACAAATGCCCTACAAGTGTTTGGAGTTATTCAGGGTTAATATCTTGGGGAACAATGGATTATTGAAGAAGGTCATTCAAAATAGCTATATGGACTTCAAAAGTATACAAAATATCTAAAATAGAAATTTGTTTAGGGGTTTTACTAAATTGGTCTAAGATATTATAAGGCTTTTCAATGGTAGCACGAGAAGGTTTAACCTTGGTTGGTATAGTGTTTAACTTTGGATCTAAAGGTACATTATTCATGTTAGGTCTAGTGATAGAAGAGGGCAAAGGGACCTGGAGAGTAACTCATGAGTGTCTAGTAGTGATTTCATAATATAGAGGTGTCAAGGAGCCATTATAATTAGAAAATGAAGGCAAAGGCCTTATAAGGTGACTTGTGGGCATCTAGTTGCATTTGTGTAATTTTGAGTCAGCAAAGAACCATTATAATTAGAAGAAGGGCATCCAAAAATAGTAACCCATGGAAATCGAGGTTCAATGGAATTACTTATACTTGGTGTGGTGTTACTTGAAGGGGAGGGTGTTGACCCTATAATTAAGGGTTTAGTACTTAAAAAAGCATGGGGTGGTTCATGAGCTTTGATAGTGATGGTGGTCATGTGGTTTACAAAAATACTCCCCATGGTGTTATTATAATCATAAGGCATGTTGTTGTAACCTAGGTTATCATCATGGGTATTATGATCCTAATTATGATCATGATGATCATGATTCTATGCTTGGTTATGTTACTACTGATTCTATCCTTGGTTGGTTCTGATTATTTACTGCTAATTGTTGATTATTCCTAGGAAATGGATCTTTGTATATGCCCATGTCCTGATTAGTGTTTTACGAGGCAAGTTTGATTTCAAATTTGCCACTTTAAATAAAATATTCAATGAGATATATCAATTGAACACATCTGTAAGCACCATGACCAACAACATGACAAAAATTTCAAAACTCATCCACCTGATACCAATCGGTTTTGGGTCGATATTCAATAAATGGCCTTGGTACAGGCCGCATAATCAAATTAGATACTAAGAGATTTTGGAACACTGGATTAATAGGTTCCCCTAGTTTATTATTATCAATCATACTCACACCTTTGTGAATTAGGCCTTCACAATCTGCTGAAACATGGAGACAATCTTAGGCTATGGGTAACCTAATCAGCAGATTGAATCTCTAGATTGTAAGGGTTAGCTCCCTTTGGTGTATCAATTGGGACCTTTAATTTTTGCTACAAACTATTGGGAAAAAGGGAAAAATAAAATTGAAGTAAAATCCTATCTAATGATGGTGATACACCTAAATTTTGAGTTGATCCACTCAATCTGAGCTCCTAGAAACACTGATCTAGACAAGAAAAATGCTAAATTTTCAAATCCAATTGACCAATATGTATAAGTATTTCATGAAAATTTTTAATCTGGTGATTAAATATTGAGGGAAGTGATGGAATAGGCTTGATTTAAGGCACTAACAACCCACTTATATCCACTATGACTTTATCAAAAACACATCAAACATAGAACATGATCTACATAATCTAATCAACTAGTAACTAGGTAAGAATCAAGACTTGTCAAGGAAGAAAAAATATATCACATGTGAAAATCACTGACATAAATACACTATACCAGTAGCTAAAAACTAAAAATAGTCCTTATATTAATATAAAATAGGTTACAACTCAATCTTTGGCAAAATTTTTGGTCTTGCCAAAAGAGGGATACCATTCAAGGCTAAAAATCCAACTTATATAGAAAAGTATACAACAACCAAGAGATTGGCATTGAAAATAGAAGAGGTCAACTCAATCCAACTTGTGTTATTTTAGACTTAAAATAAAATCTATTTTTGTCTCATGCCTTGCATGAAAGCTCTTTGGCGTTTGAAAATAATGGCGAGCTCAAGTTTGAGTCAAAACTCTCATCATGCATGATGCTATACCAATCTTCAAATATAGACTCCTCTTGAAGCCTAAAAAAATATAATAATTTCCTTTGCATGAAATCAATGGAAAAACTAAAAATAGAACTCCACTTGCACTGATGGAATGTTGAAAGTCTTCAACAAGCTAAACAAGAGCACATGCATGAGTTGTCAACTAAACAAAGTGTAAGACTAGTCAACTCCAAAACTAAAGCATGCATGAAATTCCATGTTGGCGTAGAAGGGATGAGGTGGAACCAAGTTTGAAAATTCAAACTCTTGCATGGAAATCCATGTCAAATCCTTAAACAACCATTGATATCTTGCTCTATTCATGTATTTCTTTGGGCATTTTTTATTCAATTTATTTGTCTCTATTTATTCCTTGATCCAATACTCTATCTCTAAATTTCGCCTTCTTTCATTTATTTGAACAAATTATCTGTGGATTTTATCTTATTTATTTATTTCTTGTGGACATTTTACTTTGGCATATATTCTTTTGGACCTTTATTTATTAGGGATAATTTGTCTGCAACTAATCTCCCTATTTATTTCCTTTGGATAAAAAGTCCAAAGGAATTCTTCTCTTTCGAGCCTTTGCCTCTCTCTTTCAAATTTTTGTCTAACACATTCCTTCGAATAATTTTTTCAAAGGAATGTCCCTTTTAACTTTATATAAATGTCCCTTTGGGTTTTTGAAACTGCCATTTGGGATTTTGACAATGGTCCTTTCCTACGTAAACTTCCTTTAGACAAAAAGTTTGAAGGAATTCCTTCAATGCAAATTGCCTTTTTTTGAAGGTCATGTACCCTTTAAATTTCTTGATTGGTCCCTTAATATTTGAAAATGGTCCATTTCCTTCAGACAAAAAGTTTGAAGGAATTAAATCTTTGAGCTTTTTGTCTTTATCTCTTTCCCTTTGGATTTTCATTCGTGGCCTTTATCTTCCCAAAGGAAATCCTTCAGAACTCTTTTAAGTGCCTTTTCCCCTTGAAATGCCTCCTCCTGAAAGGAAAAGACCCTTCAACATTTTTATAAATGTCCTTTTTTGAGAAGTGCCCTTCGGGTTTCTTGATATGCCCTTTGGAGAAGTTGAAAGTGTCCCTCATAAAAGTTAAAAAGAATCTTTTGGAAGAAAAATGACCCTTTTTCCTTATGAAAATAATTTTTTCGAAGGGAACATACCCTTCAAGATTCTTCAAATGACCCTCAATTTTTTTGAAATGCACCCTTTGGGATAATGAACGTGACCATTTCTTGAGGAAGATACCCTTCAAGCTTTTGGAAAAGGACCCTCCTCTTCAAGAAAACTAAAAATGACCTTTCATGGAAATTGTTTCGAACAAAATGTTTAAAATAATTCCCTGTAATTAGATAAAAATAACAAAATAAACATGCTCAAAATAATTCCTCTCGAAAGAAATAGGAATTATTCTTTTGCTATGGGCTCTATATGGAAAACTTCTACCAAAGGAGAACTTGAATGCCAACACTTGGCCTGAAGGTTGAAGATGTATAAATGTTGGCCTCTTCTAGACCTATCCCTATAATTGTTCATCACCATAAAACCCTACTTGGATCCCTCCACTACAATGACATGAAAAGCTTCAAATGATAAGGGTGGAAATTTGACCTATGGGGTCAAAATTGTCAACATTTTGGAATGCTACCTCAACAGGCTCCCCCAATTTACTAAAGACTATGTATTTATTATTAAATGCCCTTTGTAGAGAGACCTTTTTAAAAGTAGTTGGTGGATTAGGAGGAGATAATTACACATTTAAAGCTAGTGGAGCATGCACTATTTATACATGTTGTGATTAAGTCACTCCATTTCCCACCATGTTCTTATTTTTTTAAACCCCTTGGGTTTATCTATTGTAACAACTTGAATAGGTGATTGAGTCCAATTTTATGTTTGACCCTAAGATTAAATATTGATAAGGCCTTTAGTAATAAGCACCTTCTTAGTCTACACCTTTATCTACAATTTTTTCAAATGTGTTTGTGCAAGTGAGTTATAGATTATATGCCACTTTAGGGTATAAGTTCTATGCAAAAATATTAGCCAACTATTTTTTTGGAAAATTGTGTTGAAAGCATCCAGCTAATGCTCTCCATCACTATAGATATGCTATAAAGCTTTCTCCATCTCATTGGTTGGATTTTCATAAGTCAACCAGAGTCAACTCATGTTTAATATTTTAAGAGAAATGGTTGACAATTTTTTAGATAAATCATTCCAATCTTCCATCGATCCCTTGGGTAACTTAAGGAGCCAGTCTAAATCTTGTCTCATTAAACTTCATGGAAAAAAATGAAGTAAATACATGTTTTTATAAGCTATCTCTTGGCATAATACAAACAATGCCTAAATATGTTCATGAGGTTCACCCTTCCCTTTGTATTTTTCAAATTTAGGTGCCTCAATATGAGGTTGAAAGGGGACTTTGATAATATTCAAATCAAATAGATATGGACCTATCTCATCAAATTTGTATTTCTTGACTCGATTTCCTGTCTCCAATCATGATATGATTTCCTTTAGCGAATTCTACTCTTGCATGTTTGGTGCATCGGTAGGTGGAATATAATTATATTGGGGTGGTATGTTCCCATATTGATTTGATTTGTTAGGGATATAAAACCTATGATCTGCAACCTTATTTTGATTTAATCCTTGAGTCGATCAGGTTAGACATTGATTTTTTGATTAATAAACATTCCCTAAAATCTATCACCTTGAATTGTAAATGTTTTGTTTATTTTGGGGAGTCTATGGTCAATTAACAAAAGTATGCATGGGTTGAGAAGAACTTGCCAAAGTGTTTTTGACAATTACCTTAATACATATTGCGTGTTTCATTCCTTGGTTCTACAAAAGAATAAGAGGCTCTTGGTGATTGAAAAAAGTATACTTCATGTTTGGTGAAGCATGTTACAAAACCTCTTGAGGCTTATTTTATTTAATTGGGATGTTATGGTCCATCATATATGTGCTCTCAATTAAAGTATGCTATATTTATTCAAATACATTTTCTTGCTCTTTAGAAGCATTGTTGCATATTGAAGTGGTAACTAAAGAGTCGATCAAGTTCATGATAATTTTGTTTGCATATCATTGACTTATCTTATTTATATTGGTGGAAAGATATTGATCATAATGTGTTGACTCTATGAGTGCTTCCTTTCCTTTGCTAGATGAGGCAATGTTGGATCTTGCAATATGAATGAGGGATTGTTCTTGTTCTTGTTCTTCTACCCTAACCAAAGTATGCAATTGTTCCATAGGTAAAGTCTAATGCAAATATAATGTTGGATTCAATCAACCTTAGGAGGGATTCATATTTGTCCTCTAAGGGTTGTTTAAAATAGTCTTATTTAAATCCTACAATCTTTAGAATGTCTTCAACTACCACAAAATTGTCTTGTCCATCATAAATATGCTCTTCTTCATAACTAGGGTTGTACGAGATCCCATTATGAGTATACCTTTGCATCGTGTCTAGAATATTATTTTCAAAATTTGATAATGTGCTTTACAAACATTAAAAGGTGTGTTGTGATTTATTCAAACAAGCAACATTGTAAAAAGAGACTATAATAAAATAAGTGGTGTATTACAACATAATTAAAAGAAATGGTTATGGAATTAATCAATTTGGGTGGGTTGAAATCATCAAATTAAAAGAGGGTGTGATAACTCTGAAACCTAAAGTGTGAAATAACACAACAAACTTAGGTCAAAGATACATCAATACCATAAAGCATATATACAAGTTCGATGAGTTACAACTAGAAAATTAGAATAAGGTCTTTCTGATTAGGAAGGTAACTATGCGAACTTAGAATCTCAAGTCATGAAAACACATAAGAACTCCTAAGAATAAAGCTAAAACCAAATGGGATGCACAATGCCGCCACATGGTAATAGGATGTAGAATGGTTATAAAACTATTATAGCTATAAATTTCACCCTTTGTGAGAAATTTCTTTAGGCTCTCTCACTTCCAACTACAAGCATGGGGAGAACCTTAGGATGTGGGTACCCTATAGTGAGGTTGAACCTTTAGGCCTTTTAATGAGGCTAGTTCCTCAAGTGATTCACTTCAACTCTTGATTCCCACACTAAAATCTACTATTGACCAAGGAAAAGGGAGAGAAATATAACATAAAAAGGAACATTGAGCTAAGGGAGGTGATTCACCAAAATTATGGGTTGATCTACCCTACTCAAATCTCAGAACACTAATGAAACAAGCAAAAAATAGATTCAAACCCCCAAATATATATCATACATCAATGTTTCATGAGGGGGTTCACCAAATGATTTAAGGTGAGGGAAATGAAGGAGTAAGTCTAGAGTAAGACACTAACCATTTATAATATCCACATATGGGCTTCAAGAGAGAGATGTAGAACACTAAACATGACCTGCTTAACAAGATGAGCTAGTAACTAGGTGAGACTATAATTTGACAAGGGAGAAAACTCTACTGCATGCATAAATCTGACATGTACACCTTATAATAGAAAAATGGAGTCTAAAACATAGTATTTTATTCATATTAAGAGGTTACAAGCTCTGCCTTGGTAGAATTTGGCATGCCCAAGGGAGGGAGTAGAGAGAATACAAAGAGTGATTCCCCCTCTTTTTTGGCTCAAGAGCCTCCATTTATATGGATAAGAGAGAAAGAGAAATCCCATAATTGCATGAGAGCAAGGAGAAGATAAGTCATCGATGACTATCGATTATAATCAAGCTTCCTTTTGCATTAAAATCATGCAACTGCTTTGACCATGCGATGTAACATCTAGAATCACCAACCATCTCCTCGAGCTCTTTATGCAATCAATTATCCTATTTGGAACTAAGAGAGCCATATCAATGGTAGCTACATATCCATGCCAAGTGTGAGTGTTTTGATATTTGCATTAAATCTTGGCATGTTCTTTACTACAAATTGGACTATCCCAATCGATCCTTACATATTCGTTGCTCCACCTAGATGCATCCAATTTTTGTTTAACCACTTTGCATGATAGCATTGAAAGGAGAAGTCTTACTATCCATTGATCTGCTAAGCTTGCTAGATGTGTTTGTGCCATTTGTCTTTGATTGATTGGACCTTTGGATTTATGCTTGGAGAGGACTTATCTTTTTTAGAACCCGAGAAGTAATTCTAAGACCAAATCGGGATTTTGATGTCTCATTACTTATTTTAGGTTTTTGACTGCTCACAACTTATGAAGTAATTAAGTGGTGCTCCTTGGAGAACCTAAAATACACTATCCAAACCAAATCAATCTTTCCAAATCCCACTACTTACTTTGAATTTATCATTATTTTCAGCTTGTAAAGTGAAATAAGTAGTGTGCCCTCAAAAACCTGAAATACACTGCCCAGACCAAATCAGGGTTTCCAATCCTTCTTACTTGCTTTGGGGTTTTGACTGTTGATTACTTATAAGGTTTTTTAAGTATTTCTCCTCTAGAAACCCAAATTCTAAACTTTCCACTTTTGCTTGAATGTCCACCTTCTCACTCTTGGGCAAGATTTTGGTATGTGGGCCAAAAATGGCCAACATTTCTAGCGACTTGCAGGGAAGCATGCATGTTATGGTTGAGAACCCAACTCATGTTGCCTTGTCTAGTCCATTGGGCATGGAGTCATCAACCTCTGCAATTGGGAACATCTAAAACTAGATACAAGGCTGACTCTTTCTAGAACTCCCTCTTGAAGTAAAAAGGACAACACAAAATAAAATAAATCAAAATGCCCAAGACACTTTGAGGAAAGGAAATATATAACAAAAAGGAAAAGTGCACAAGACACTTTGAGGAAAGCATGAAATCTATCCTAATATGTAAAAGGTTACACTTTATAAGTACTCCCTCCTAGATTAAATAAGAAAGTATGAGTATCATTCACTTGTAATAAATCAAGATAAAATATACCTTGCTTTGGAGGTATCATAATTGGTGAACCGACAACTTTATGTTCCAACCTTTTGGTATGCCCTCTAATGGAGGAAATAGAATGAACATGTCCCCAATGTAGACATATTGGTTCATGTCCTCCAAACTTGGTTCACATTGGAATATGGGGGCTCTTGTAATCTCCTCATTTGATGGATCAAATTTGTGCTCTAAATTAAGCACAACATGTGATGGCTCCTTTGAGTTGGTGCTTGGTTTACTATCTAGGTCTAAGAAAAATAACTCTAAGTCATCCCAAAAGGTAGTTTCCTCTTTGTCATCTGAGACAATGCCAACTTCAACTCCAAATGTGTTTGGCTTGTGTTGAAAGGAGTCATATGGTAGTTTGTCAATCCATCTAAGGCCCAACATGTCATATTTTTGTGGCTCTAGATCTGACCATTCCCCTTCATTATTGAAGACATTAGTAATGCCTTCAATGGATAATTCATCTTGGGATTGGTCAGCTTTTTCAACCTGAATGGCAAGTTCATCCTCATAATCTAGAGGAGGCATAGGCTGGTTTATAACCTCTACTTAATCCATAAAGTTATGGTATAGCTACTACCATACTTCATCTTGATCCTCTTACTCATTCATGACCTCTCCAACATGGTCAGCTAACTGATTGACTACATCAATATCTACACCTTGGTCATCTTCATCTACAACCATGCCAAATGAAAGCTATTGGGACCAAAAAAAATCCTCCTTTCTTTTAGCTACATTCTAAATACACACCTCTTTAAGTATGAAAGCATCAATACTGCCTTCAAGCTCTAATTCATCAATGTCAAAGCCATGCCACAATAGTTGGTCCAACCCTAATTTCTCATTCCTTTTCTAGAGTGGACTGCCTATCATGATCTCTTCATCATAGGCACTTGTGTTGTCTACTTTAGGCTCAAACTTGAATGTAAACTCCTCCTTTATTACTTGCAAAATAGGCTCTTCCTCCAAGAGGGAGATGATGGGAGGGTGAAAAAGTTCACCTTGCTTGCAGCTTGAGAGAGTGTCTTTCCAGGTAGGGACCTTGGGTGGAATTTTTGGTGGCTCTTGATGGAGGGAGAAAGAGTCTTAGAACTCTTGTAGTGAAATCTCATTGAACTAAGCTAACCTCTCTTTTATATTCTTTAACCACTAACTCCTCCTTTTCTTGAATTGGCTATTGGATCACCATAATCGACACCTCTTCCTTCTTCTCTTGAACTTGTTGAACATATTTATAGGATGGAAATGTGTAGCAAATAACCACCTTTTCCTCCTTTTGAATGGGTATAGGAGAGGGTGTCTTCATGAGAGAGGGCATGACATAGTCAGGGTCAAAGGTGTAGGAAAAGATTCAAGGTGGGATGGTTTCACACTCTTGAGTGGGAATGGGCATATGGGGTTGATTTGAAACCTTTAAAAATTGAGATTGATGATATTGGAGGGGATATGACACATAATACTGATTAAATTGAGTCTATTGCACTTCATAAGATGTCAACACACTTTCATAATTTTGGACCATGCTTCTCAACCACACCTTATTTTCCCCTCACAAACTACCAATTGTTCATCCTCAAAAACTAACCACCTATTCTTGACCAAATGAAGAGAACTCCTTGCCTCTTATAGAACATGGATAGGGATGACTGGAGAAAGCTCCAAACCTTTACCAATCTCCCTTATCAACTCGCTATAATTTGATAATGCTTTCTTGAATCCTGACAAGGATGTAACATGATAAACATAGTCTTGACAAGGGAAATTAGTGGATTGATTTGAATGCATATGAGGCTAATCTTGGTCATACGTAGGGGTGGGAAGAGAGTAAATACCATGATGGGGATGATATATTGTTTGAGGAACACTTAGGGGGAACATATAAACATTATTATCTTGATAAGTGTGATGCTGAGGTAGAGAATATGCATATTGGTCAAAATATGGTTGATTATACATACCAAATATGTTGATTAGGCACTTGGTCTACTTAAACCAACTGACATATGCTTGGAATCACCATTGATGTTTAAAAAATGCCTCCAGAGGCTGATATGTAGAAGGACAACACCAAAAATCCTTCCACTGCTTTGGACCTTAGTCCCACTAGGGATGCCATAACTGTTATAGCTATAAATTACACCCTTTATGGGAGAGTTCTCCAGGCTATCTCACTTCTAGCTACAAGCATGGAGACAACCTTAGGATGTGGGTACCCTATGGTGAGGGTGAACCTCTAGGATTTTTAATGTTACTTAAGTGCTTCACTTCAGCTCTTGATTCCCAAACTAAAATCTACTATTGACCAAGGAAAAGGGAGAGAAAGATAACATAAAAAGGAAAATTGAGCTAAGGGAGGTGATGCACCAAAATTATGGGTTGATCTACCCTTATAAACTCTTAGAACACTAATGAAACAAGAAAAAAATAGATTCAATCCCCCAAATATATGTCATACATCAGTATTTCATGAGGAGGTTTACCAAATGATTTAGTCTAAGGGAAATGAAGGGGCCGGTCTAGAGTAAGACACTAACGAGTCATAGTATCCACATATGGGATTCAATTAAGAGATTTATAACACTAAACATGACCTGCATAAAAAGATGAGCTAGTAACTAGGTGAGACTATAATTTTACAAGGGAGAGAACTCTACCACATGTGCAAATTTGACATGTACACACTATACTAGAATAATGGAGTCTAAACATAGTCTTTTATTCATATCAAGAGATTAAAAGCTCCATCTTGGTAGAATTTGGTCATGCCTAAGGGAGGGAGCAAAGAGAATATAGAGAATGATTCCCCCCTTTTTGGCTCTAAAGCCTCTATTTATATAGCTAAGAGAGAGAAAAATCCCATAATTATGTGAGATCAATGAGAAGAGAAGTCATCGATGACTGTCAATTATACTCAAGCTCCCTTTTGCATTAAAATCATGAAACTAAATTGATCATGAAATATACCATCCATAATTGACATCCATATTCTTGAGCTCCTTATGCATTTAATTCTCCTATTTGGAACTGAGCGAGCCATACTGATTGTAGCTACATATCCCTACCAAGTTTGATTGTTTTGATCTTTGCATTAAATATTAACATGTTTTTTATGATAGCTTGGACTATCCCAATTAGTCCTTGCATATTCATTACTCCACTTAGATGCATCCAATCTTTGTTTGAGCAATTTGCATGCTAGAGTTTAAAGGAGAAGTCCTTGTTGTCAGTTGATCTATTGAGCTTGTTGGATGTGCTTGTGCCACTTGCCCTTAAATAATTAGACCTTTGGATTTATGCTTGGAGAGGACTTATATTTTTGAGAACTTGAGAAGCACTTCTAAGACCAAATTGGGATTTTGATGTCTCATTACTTATTTCAAGTTTTCGAGTACTCAGCTTATGAAGTAATTAAGTGGTGTTCCTTGGAGAATCCAAAATAAACTACCAAAACCAAATCGAGATTTCCAAGCCCCAATAGTTACTTTATATTTATCATTAGTTGTAACTTATAAAGTGAAATAAGTAGTGCACCCCCTGAAACTCAAAATACACCACCTAGACCAAATCAAGGTTTCCAAGCCTTCTTACTTGCTTTGGGGTTTTTACTGTTGATTACTTATAAGGTTTTTTAAGTAGTGATCATACAGAAACCCAAAGTCTAAACTTTCAAATTTTGATAAATTTCCACCTTCTCACTCTTAGAAAATTTTTGGTATGTGGGCCAAAAATGGCCAACATTTCTAGCGACACGTAGGGAAGCATGCCTGCTATGGTTGAGAACTCAGCTCATGTTACCTTGTCTAGTCCATTAGGGATGGAGTCATCAGCCTCTTTAACTAGGCTAGTCTAAAACTAGATACAAAGTTGACCCTTCTAGAACTCCCTCTTGAATTAAAAAAGACAACATAAAACAAAACAAAGTGCCCAAGACACTTTGAGAAAAGCATGAAATCTATCCTAATATGTACAAGGTTACACTTTAAAATTACTCCCTCCTATATCAAATAGGAAATTATGAGTATCATTCACCTACAAAAAATCAAGATAAAATATGCCTTGCTTTAGAGGTACCATAATTGGTGAACCAGGTAGCTTTATGTTCAAACCTTTTGATATGCCCTCTAATGGAGGAAATGGAATGAACATGTCCCCAATGTAGACATACTAGTTCATGTCCTCCAAACTTGGTTCACATTGGACTGTGGGGGATCTTGCAATCTCCTCATTTGATGGCTCAAATTTTTGATCTAAATTAAGCATAAAATGTGATGAATCCTTTGAGTCAATGCTTGGTTTGCTGTCTAGATCTAAGCAAAACAACTCTAAGTCATCCCAAAAGGTAGTTTCCTCTTGGTCATCTGAGACAATGCCAACTTCAACTCCATATGTGTTTGGATTAAATTGAAAGGAGTCATATGGTAGTTCATCAATCCATCTAAGGCCTAACCTATCATATTTTTGTGGCTCTAGATTTGACCATTCCTCTTCATTCTTGAAGACATTGGTATTGCCTTCAATGGATAATTCATCTTGGGATTGGTCAGCTTCTTCAACCTGATTGCCAAGTTCATCCTCATACTCTAAAGGAGGCATAGGATAGTTTAGAACCTCTACCTGATCCATGAAGTTATGGTATAATTGCTACCATACTTCATCTTGATCCTCTTGCTCATTCATGACTTCTCCAACATGGTCAACTAACTGATTGACTACATCAATCTCTACACCTTGGTCATCTTCATCTACAACCATGCTAAATGGAAGCTCTTAGGACCAAAAAAAATCTTCTTTGCTCTTAGTTACATTCTGAATACACACCTCTTTAATTATAAAGGCATCGATACTAACTTCAGGCTCTAATTCATCAATGTCAAAGCCATGCCACAATAGCTAGTCCAAACTTGATTTCTCCTTCCTTTAGTAGATTGGATTACCTATCATGATCTCTTCATCATAGGCACTTGTGTTGTCTAATTTAGTCTCAAAATTTACTATAAGATCCTCCTCTATTCCTTGCAAAATAGGCTCTTCCTCCAAGAGGGAGATGGTGAAAAATTTCACCTTACTTACAGCTTGAGAGAGTGTCTTTCTAGCTAAGGACCTTGGGTGGAATTTTTGGTGGCTCTTGAGGGAGGGACAAAGAGTCTCAAAACTCTTGTAGGGTAAGCTCATTGAGCTGAGCTAACCTCTCTTTTTTATATTATTCAACCACTAACTCCTCCTTTTCTTGAACTGGTTCATATATCACCACAATAGACACCTCTTCCTTCCTCTCTTGAACTTGTTGAACCAATTTCTAGGATGGAAATGTGCAGGAAACAACCACATTTTCCTCCTTTTGAATGGGTATAGGAGAGGGTGGCTTCACAAGAGAGGGCATGACATAATTAGGGTCAAAGGTGTAGGAGAAGATCCAAGGTGGGATGGTTTCACACTCTTGAGTTGGAATGGGCATAGGGGGTTGATTTGAAACCTTTGGAAATTGAGATTGAGGCTCTTGGAGGGGAGATGACACATAATATTGATTACATTGAGTTTACTGATCTTCATAAGATGTCAACACACTTTCTAAATTTTGGACCATGCTTCTCAACCACACCTTGTTCTCCCCCTCATAAACTACTGATTGTTCATCCTCACAAACTAACCACCTATTCTTAACCAACTGAAGAGAACTCCTTGAATCTTATATAATATGGATAAAGATGACTGGAGAAAGCTCCAAACCCCTACCAATCTCCCTTATCAACTTTATATAATTTGATAATGCTTGCTTGAATCTTGACAAGGATGTGATAGGATAAACATAGTCTTGACAAGGGAAATTAGTGGATTTATTTGAATGCATAGGAGGCTAATCTTGATCATACATAGGGGTGGGAGGAGTGTAAAGACCATGATGGGGATGATAGGCTATTTAAAGGACATTTTGGGGGAACACATAAACATTATTATCTTGATAAGTGTGATTCTAAGGTAGAGAATATGCATGTTGGTCAAAATATGGTTGATTATACATACAAAATATGTTGATTAGGCACTTGGACTACTTAAACCAACTAATAGATGCTTAGAGTCACCATTGATGTTTAAAAAATGCTTCCAAAGGCTGATATGTAGAAGGACAACACCAAAAATCCTTCCACTACTTTGGACCTTAGTCCCATCAGGCATGCCAAAACTATTATAGCTATAAATTTCAGCCTTTGTGGGAGAGTTATTTAGGCTCTCTCACTTCTAAATAAAAATATGGGGGTAACCTTAGGATGTGGGTACCCTAAGCTGAGGTTGAACCTCTAGGATTTTTAATGAGGCTAGTTCTTTAGGTGATTCACTTCAGCTCTTGATCCCACATTAAAATCTACTATTGACCAAGGAAAAGGGAGAGAAAGATAACATAAGGAAAACTAAGCTAAGGGAGGTGATGTACCAAAATTATGGGTTGATCTACCCTTCTCAACTCTTAAAACACTAATAAAACAAGAAAAAAATAGATCCAAGCCCCCAAATATCTATATACATCAGTGTTTCATGAGGAAGTTTACTAAATGATTTAAGCTAAGGGAAAATAAGGGGTAGGTCTAGAGTAAGACACTAACTAGTCATAGTAGCCACATATGGGCTTCAATCGAGAGATGTAGAAAACTAAACATGACTTGCATAAAAAGATGAGCTAGTAACTAGGTGAGAATATAATTTGATAAGGGAGAAAACTCTACTGCATGCACAAATCGAACATGTACACACTATACCAGAACAATGGAGTCTAAAACATAGTCCTTTATTCATATCAAGATATTATAATATCTATCTTGGTAGAATTTGGTCATGCCCAAGGGAGGGAGCAGAGAGAATATAGAGAGTGATTCCCCCCATTTTTGGCTCGAGAGCCTCTATTTATATGGCTAAGAGAGAAAGAGAAATCCCATAATTACATGAGAGTAAGGAAAAGAGAATTCATCAATGACTGTTGATTGTACTCAAGATCCTTTTTGCATTAAAAGCATGTAACTGCCTTAACCATGAGATGTACCATCCATAATCACCACCCTTCTCCTTGAGCTCCTTATGCATTTAATTATCCTATTTGGAATTGAGTGAGCCATACTCGTGGTAGCTACATATCCTTACTAAGTCTGAGTGTTTTGATCTTTGCATTAAAGCTTGGCATGTTCTTTAATGTAGCTTGGACTATCCCAATTAGTCCTTGCATATTCATTTCTCCACTTAGATGCATCCAATCTTTGTTTGACCAATTTGTATTTTGGAGTTGAAAGGAGAAGTCCTTACTATCCATTGATCTATTGAGCTTGATGGATGTGCTTGTCCCACTTGTCCTTGACTGATTGGCCCTTTGGATTTATGCTTGGAGAGGACTTGTATTTTTGAGAGCCCAAGAAGCACTTCTAAGACCAAATTGGGTTTTTGATGTCTCATTACTTATTTTGGGTTTTTGACTACTCACAACTTATGAAGTAATTAAGTGGTGCTCCTTGGAGAACCTGAAATACACTGCACAAACCAAATCAAGCTTTCCAAGCCCCATTACTTACTTTGAATTTATAATTAGTTGTAACTTATAAAGTGAAATAAGTAGTGCACCCCTAGAAACCTGAAATACACTGCCCAGACCAAATCGGGATTTCCAAGCCTTCTTACTTGCTTCGGGATTTTGACTACTGATTAGTTATAAGGTTTTTTAAGTAGTGCTCCTCTGGAAACCTAAAGTCTAAACTTGCCACTTTCGCTTGAATGTCCACCTTCTCACTCTTGGGAAAAAAATTTGCACGTGGCCCAAAAATGGCCAACAAGAACTTAGACCATGAGCAAATGTAAGATAACCTAAGTCCACAATGATAAAAAAATATGATGAGTCTATATAATGACCTTCAATGCAAATGAGAAATCATACCCAAGTTAACCCAAACCAAGTGCAAATGGAAAATCGATTAAGACCTTGGCCTAGAACTTAGAAAGGTGAGAGTCCAAATTTGAATTAAAAATTAAGAAATTGAAGATTTTTACAAAGTGACAAATGATCTAGACTCAATTAGGTAGCATAATAACACTACTTATATAATACAAACATAATTTTATAAATGATGATTTGAATAAGGAAAAAAGAGGTTTTGATTTGGTAAGTGTAATACCTAATTATTTAAATAAAATGATGGGTAACAAAGGTGTTTGCTTGTGACATGTTTTTGTTTTAAAAAAAAAATTTAGACTCAAAAATACCAAGCAAGTAAAGGATAAAATGACAAAATACAACTAAGTATAATGTTCAAAGTCCTAAAACTGATAAGGTTACATCGTACCATTGAATTTTGTCTATATGCGTGCTCTTGGGAGAGTTTTAAGTGTTAATCCAAAAATAAAAATGTGCAAATAAGTATAGTTTTTACATCCCCCCTTCTCCCAAGAGATTTTACAATGACATGGAACTTCGAGCTACTCACCCTGCATAAAAAATATGTCCACAAAAAGTGAGGTTGTTGTAAAACTAAAATTTTCATACATCTAGATGGTCCCAAGTGTGGCTAACACTAGAGATGCCTCATATAAATTGTATTCATGTCAATCACCTTTTTTTGAAAAGGTCTTGTCATTTATAAAACTACTACATCCATCACTTGCTCAGTGTAGTGTGATGTCTAAATTGCCCCTATGGTCTGAGTTAGAGTATCACTAACAGATTTTGCTAAACTTCTCAAGAAAACATCCTAGTAGGTTACCCTTAATTTATATACCCTATTATGGAGTGGGTTTTGAATTATGCTGAGAGATGAATTCTTGGGTCAACACTTCCCTAAATAACTTGTGAGGAGGCTATTAACTCCCACTCACAAGTCAAGTTGCATAAAAATAAAAGACAAAGTGAAAAGACTTTAAGGTCATGTTTAGATCACCCAAACCATATGGATTTGAGGAGATCCTCAATGACATTATTTTCATGCCTTTGTACAATGCTTAAAGTCAAATAAAGAGAATTTTTGGTCTCCCATATTCCCTAAGGGGATGGGGGGAGAGCATACATGCATCAATCATTTTATGAAGAATAAATAATTTTGAAAGATCTAGCATAAAACAAAACACTCTTTAATAGCTTGAAATATAAGTGAGTGTTTATTTTAATGCACCAAAGTGAGTTGTTTTATGAAATTTGGCCCCTTGGTTTTAGTTGAAATATTGTAAAAACTTTCACAAATCAACTAAGCATAAACAATCTAAATTCCTTTTAAGCACCAAATGAGAGTATTCAAGATTTAACCATTTTTAAATTTGTTCCTTTCTCTAGCTTGTGAACTATAATTTTTAGAGGGTTTATGCTTGACTTGAATCCCAAATATAAATGAGAAAAAAAGATTCAAAAACTTGTTCTTGGATCTCTATTTTATTTTTATAGAGACCGACGTCTATCAACATAGGGATCGATGTTGGTTATAAGAAAACTAATGCCAGTTAGAATAAAATTGATGCCAATCAATTTAAACAAGATTGACATTGGTTGACTGGAATCAACGTTGGTTCCTTGTAAAAACGGAGGAAAAAAACAATGATTTTCACAAAAAATATGGTTGTAAAAATAAGTATAAAAACTTGAAAGGTCTCTAGATTCTGCAAAATAAAGGTTAGATAGAGAGTACTCAAGTTCTAAAATAGAGAAAAAAATCTGGAAAATTTAAATAAAAACTCAAAAACCAAGTCTTTTGTCATGTCCTACCCTTCACATAGGGACTGATGCCAGTTAGGATGGGTCAACATTGGTCAGGTTAAATCAACGTAGGCCACTGTGTAAACTATGTCATCAAAAAGATCAAAACATGTGAAAAATGAAGACAAAACTTGATTTTTAGAGACTTTTAAGCATGTATCAGAAGATTTAAAAGTTGTAAATTAGTCTCCTTTCTTGTATGGGATGTGTGGTCCCACAAGGTGTGCCAAGATATAGAGTAGGAATCCAAAGTGAGTTAGATCATGCATTAGTCACGTAAAACTCAAAATAAGCATAAAGAACATAACTCATAAATCCAACTCTCTCATGGGGTTTTGAAAATGAAAACTTAGAGATATTGAAAGAAGGAATACAACATCAAACCTTCTGAAGAGCATCTCTCCTCTAAGTGCAACTCAGAAACATGATTTTCCCCTGATTTGGTGCTCCAAGTCTTTATCAATGATGAGTGGCTTGTTCCTCCATCATATCTCAATGCACCAATGAACTAGGCTCATGAAATTGATCAAATATATGCCAATATTTGAAGCTATCTTATTGCAAATTCAACAAAATAACATTACACAAAAATAACTTGAAAGGATGAGTGAGAACCCTTGTATTTATAGATTTTTGGAAATGATCAAAATCAACCATGATTGTCCATCTTAAGATCAATATGTGTGGCCATGAATCAATTAAATTTTGGAGGCTCAATCCATAAATATCCCCATTAATATTTTGAAGAAAGGGGCATTAATGAGACATGAGAGGGATTAAACCACATATTTATTCCATTTATGGCTCACAGATGCCACCCCACTAATGATGTCATTACATGATGTAGATATTAGAAATGAATTTATAATTAATATATCTTTAATAACTTCCATGGATTTTACACTTAAGCCTTTGATTTGGATTAATTTTCTTAAGTGAGGTTAATTAAATTTAATGTAATTTACTAGAAATTGGTTGCTCACTTAATCAAATTGGTCAAAATGTTAATTTATTGAGTCAAAATTTGACTGGAGTATAATTAGAGGAAGGTTTCATTTGCATATGGATGAATACCCCTCTTAGAGCATTGTGGACATGAAATAACACATTCACATGTCGTGCTTCTGAATTATAAGAATTTAGTAGTTTAGAGCGTCAAATTGAATTTTCATCATTTTGGAATTGAAATAATTTGAGAAAAGTTAATAATCACATAAAATGTATTTTCATATTTAGAGATACATTAGCCTCAATCGACACTTGTATATGACAAGCTCAAACCATTTAGCATATTTTAGTGATTTTGGCTCAAATTGTGTGTTGTCACAAAATTTTGAGTAAGATTGACAATTTAAACACAATGGTGGTAAGAATTGAATGTCTACAGTCATATATTGTAATCAATTAGGGTTTCTAATTTCCCATCAATCAAATTTTAATGTTGATTTCCAATCAATCCATATATCTTTATCCATTTTTTTAAACTTTTGAATCCCAGTCAACCTTATAACATGTGTTTCTTTAAGAAAAATGTCTAAGTAAAATATCAAATGAATGATGGTCCAGCCAAAACATTCTTACAAGATTTAAGCAGGATTGATATCATTAAATAATTTTAGACTTAATATTGACTTCCAATAGGAATTAAATTGGCTTATTATTTGGCTCTTGAAATTTATACCTTTTCAATAATTTAGGTATAGAATAAATAAATTATTAACTTTATCAACTTCTAATTATAGGCATCTTATGTATTTGTCCTAGAGTTAGTTGAAAATTTGGTATTAACTCTATAAGTTATGAATAAAATAGTTTGATTCATGTTTTATTTGTGTTATGTTCACGGGAATGCTTTTAATTTTTGGATAGTCACAGTCGATGCTTGTTGGGTGGTTAGCCATTAGAAATCTAACCAATAAACTTATTGGGGCAACATTAATACTTATAGTACACACCATCAATTATTCATAAATGTCGCTTATGTGTACATTCTTCTTGGGATTCTTGTTGTCCTTGATTAACGTGTGTTTCACATTATATAAATACAAGTGAAGTGTTTCATTTATTTATATGAGTATTTATTTATGTATTTATATACGTCAACTAATTTTTTCATTATTTCATATATTATATATTTTTACTATAGTTCCATCATGTTTTATTACACTAACATGGGTTGGCCAAGGTAATGTTGTGGAATATCTGTTTGATTTAGAGATAGGAAGGGCAATTGAGAAAATTTATGGGTTGAGAATTTGAATACATAGAATCCAAATAAGATTTAAATGACTGTGTAACAATTGACTTCTCCTTGTAGAACATTGTAGCACCATAATGTATCAAACAAGAAGTTGGAAGGACATTCAATTAGAAATGAATGAGGGTAAAGATTGTCTACACTTCGACCAAGTAGCTATATTTTACTTGTAGGAAAAAAGGAAGAGGAATCCAAACAAAGGTGGAAGAAGACACAAAATTTATGAAAAATTTAAATAATTTGAAATTTAAAGGTAAGTGAAAAATTGGTAAATTTGGTAATTATTTTCCTAATGGGTCAAAGTTCAAGATTGTCAGTGCTAGCGTTGAGTAAAAATTCACATATTCTAATGCCAATACTAATGTTTGGTTATATTTTAGGTGTTATCATTTATACTCTATAATATCAATCATTCCCAAGACACCACTCAACTCAATAAATGTGAGATATGCTAGCTTAAATGTTGTGTAGAACTGTGGGTTTACTACAAAATGATGACTGCTCAAAATGGAAAATAAAAGGATGAGGTTGACCAAGGCAAGACTAGAGTCAATTCACACTCATTAAAACCATGGATTTAGAAAGGATAATTGAAAAGTGATGAAAGCATCCATTATTTTAGGTTAGTTTAAGGATCCTATCTCTAAATTTGTCCAGTCATCTATTACTCATCCTTGAGGAGGTTCACATCGTAGATGTGTTAAATCAATATGCATTATCAAAAGAGGTATATAGGAGGTGTTGGTAGGTTAATTCACTAGATTTTGATTGGTTTAGGGGAAGGTGGATAAGGCCATTAATATTCCTTACATCCATGGAAGGAATTCACTACAAACTTGAAGAGGATGGTCGAGAAGTAAAAATATGTACCCTCATTTTAATACAAGGAGCCATGATGGAGGTTTATGGGTCAACTAATTCCTTCTATAGGAGTTGAAATTCCTCTTGATGGTAAGTTCATGGTGAAATATGATAGTAATTAGATTTTTGACTTATTATTCAAAAAGGCCTTCAAAGACTATTTCATACCTCCTAAGTTGAAGTATGGAAACACAAGGACCTTTTACTAGAGGATAAATGGAGAATTTTACTTGAACTCATACGTACTTGGTGGGTTGGTGATAAAAATTTAGCGTATTACATATATGGATGTTGGAATATATGGGTAGACTAGTGCATGTTATGGTCCATAAGTGGGAAAATTATCTGGTTGAGTAGTGTTATAGGAGTTCATGTGCATTAAGTATAATTTATTCTTTATGTCTCAACCTATAATTTACCCTGATAGATGTATTCTATGCAATAAATATGACTATAAACCTATCCCTAGATCATAATAGGGGCATTTCATTATTTAAAATATTTTAGGTGGAGATATATGTAGATTCCATTACTTGCATACAAGGCAAAAAATAAGAATAACAAAGACAAACATTTCTCAGTGGCCAATTTTTATCCTATAGTCAAGTCCTCCCCATGGGCATAAAAGAAGGTGATTATTGATGTATTGTATGACAAGGACTATAATAATACTTCATATTTAGACAAATATGAAGAGAGAGAACTCGAATCAAGAGCATTGAATAAGAATGTCCTTAATGATGACCATGCTAGAACATGTACATATTTAAGAATATCTCATGAAGTGAAAACCCCTTTGATATGATAGTAAATGTCCAGTTGATGTACATAATTATATATATGTACAAACACCTAATACTATATCATTTATTATTATTTGATCCTTGTCTATATATTCATTTATTAGTACATTTTTTCATGCTCCTCTTATATAGACCCTTGGTTATTACACCATTCACAATCTCTTTGCTTGTTCACCATTAGCCTCAACCCCTATGATGTTCATGTTATCAAACTTCACCATAAAGGCTACTTAATTTTAGAGTATATATAGTGGTTGAGGGAGATAGTAGGATAAGGAATTAGTGGGCATATTCAAATGCTAGTCAAATATGTTTGCAAGTTGGTGTTCGATGAGACCTAGAAATGTCCCTCATATTGCTTCTTATTATTTTATAAAATACCTCCCTATGTTTAAATTAACATTTTTTGGCCTACATTATGTTGATATATGTTCATATTATATGAATACTGTATATACACATTGTATTGGTTAAAACTAGTTATCTTTATATAAATTAGTATGATTTAATAGCTTGAATATTTATGGTATTACTAATAATAAATAGAGAATGTAGAATATAATTATTACAACATATTTTATATCCACAAATATGAATTAAAAAATATCTATTTAATTTACTAATGGCTTGTATTAACTAGGTGAGCTACCTGTAGCAATTGGATGCCACCCATAACTATGAGGCACTCCTTGTAACAACTCAATTCCATTTGTAGCAACTAGGCACCACCTGTAGCAAACACTGTGCATACAATTTTGAAGAATTTATTGTTAGATGATGATTTTAAGTAATTAACTCCCATGGTTTGAGGATTATGACAATTCTTCATTTTGAGGAAAAGGGGAAGTTAAATTTATATTGTCTAGTCATTACTCCTCCTTTACTCAATCATCCATCTTAAGCGGTTACAACAAGTGAATGTTTTATTTTTATGTACTCCATGTTTTATTTTTCCTATTATCTAGTTCTTAGTTGAATTTTTTTTGTAATGTCTTATTATCCTATGATATATTCTAATTTATTTATGTTATTTTAACATATTTGTTTGAATTGTTTTAACTTAATTCATTTTAAGAATAACCATATATTTATGGTTGTAACCTCTAGATCTTGGTATATCTAAATAAATACCTACCTTATTTATTAGAGAGAAGTTTTAGGCTACAATTAATTAGTGAAGTTCAATTCAGATAGGAAATTAGTTCATAATATTATTTGAGTGAAGCTTTGTAATCATATTGTAAGGTACCTTTAAAAATTTCATTTGATGATATAGTTGAATCAAAAAGATTTGATTTGATTTAATGTTTTCTTAAGAAATTAGGGGAGTCAAACTTGTGTCCAACTAAGGTAGGGCCCACTCATATAGATTTAGTGATCTGATTTATCATCCATTATTTTAATTTCATTTACATAGGTTCTTTGCATTCATATTTCATTTCTTGCATATGCATTTTTAATTCTATAATTTCAATTTAGAAAAGTGTGGAGAGCTTCCAAACATAAACTAAAATTTAAATTATTGTAATTGAGTTTCCAATATTTCCTTTCATATAATTTACTTTTCTACCATTTAATTTTCATAAGTGTGCATTATCCTTCTCAATATTCCATGTAGTTTAATGATGAACATACAATGCTAACACCTTACAAAGTTATACATACCTGGATTGACAATTAAATGAAGGATAATATAGTCTATTTATTAGGTTGTTGTCTCCTATGGTATATCCTCATATGTTTTAGGAGAAATGTTCAACCTAAAATATAAAATTAGATTATATATTCCTTAAATTTTGATGTTGTTGTCAGGAAGGTGACAAGTAATGAACTCTTAGAAAAATAAGAATATATTTATTATTTCTAGGTTACATTTATGTTTTATAAAATAAATTTCCTACTTTCTACGTTAAATTTCATACTTTCTAAAATAATTTCACTATTTTATAGATTAAATTATTTTTTTACAATTATAAATTAGAAATTAGATTTTCTTTCCCCAAGCAAACTAACCTTGTGCAGGTGAAGTAATGGTTGAGCAAGGTAAATTTGAAGAGTCTTTAATTATAAATGTTGATGTAGGGTGGCTGAAGAATACATTGGGTTTTGTATACCAAGAGATGGAATCCCTCAAGGATATAGTTAAATAACTACAAGAGAAGAACAATAGGTTACAAGCTATAATTTGGACAATAGATGTGGAGGTAGGACACATTGATGGGGAAAGGTTTTATAAATTAATTTAATATGTAAAAAAGACTTAATCCTATTAATGAATAAATACCACCTATAGAAATTTATCCTCTATCAAAATTTGCACCTGTGAATACAAAAATCTGTATATTTATTTGGTAAATAAGATAAATATATAGTAATTGGTCATGCAGATGTTGATGACCCTACAACAAATTATCCTATAAAAAATTCTCAAGCTGTTAGTGATAAATGAGTTCCCTCATAAATTTATCCTATAACAAATTGAGTACCTATTAGTGAAAATCAACATGAAGCAATTACATTTATAACATATCTTACACTTGTTGATAAGGAATGAAAATATGCAAAAATTAATCCCATGCTTGAGAAAAATCCATTTCTAGTAATTGCTTACATAAATGAAGTTACCAAAAAATACTAAGTGGTTAAAATCATAAAAAATATAAAAAATGGCACATTTTAAGGGTGATTCAAATAGAGTCAAAGATAGAATTTCTTGATACCTTGGGACCTTATAAGGGGTGTTGCCCCTTGAACCCTAATTATTGAATTCAAAAATGAAAGAATAAATTGATGGGTAAATGCACTAATAAAATATGTTATTTTAATGACTTTCTTTGCTATGGAATACAATTTATATTTTACTACTTTTTCATCAAAAGTGTTGCACTCAACTAAAGAACTTAATCCAAGATTTGAGAAATAAAGTAATTGAAGAATTCTTAAAGGGAGAAAATATTTCTCAAGATTAACTGGAAAGGGAAGCTTTGACCATATATTTTATTGGTTGTTTCAATAAAAAGGCTAAGTGTGGATGTCAAGATGTTTGGAAAATACAAGAACAAAATATATGAGTTGCTAGTTGAAAATCAAAAAATAGAAAATGAAGAAAGTATGTTTTATTTGAATCTCAAAGAGAACCTTGGCATTCAATTCACATAATTATTATGCATTCCATGCTTTTAATTACATCCCACCATCATCTAAACATTAGACAAATAATTACCAACAATCACAAATCTAATGGTTATGGTATCAATGCTAGTCATTACATCGACCACCTTAAAATTAACAACCATAAGACATTGGGTTTAACAAAAAACCATAACAAAAATATATCATAGGATTTTTTAAATAACCCAACCTAATATCCACTTATAGCACCTAACATTTCCACACACATAGCCTTAGTAAGAAGTTAACTTAACTAGTTTACAATAATGAATTGATGGCATTCTTATCCACTACACTCTATAGAGTTCCATCCACATTCAAGGATTGTAGTAGGATCACATTCAAATCACTCATAATAATAAAATTGATTCGAGGAAGTTTATAAAAATATTATAAATTACAAAAAATAATCCAACCTTTGAACCACATCTATTCACAAGTAAGGTTGTACCATTTTTATAAAGTTTTCTTTTCACAAATATTTGAATCATGTAAGAAAATAACCTTGGTAAATTTTTTGAATTTATTAATAGGCTAAAGAATGTTTGTGTTTTTATTCCATTATTTTAGATTATCAATAACATGTCCACCTATATAGAGGAAATCCAAGATCTATGTTTGAAGAATTCCCAACAAGACAAGATTTTCAAACAACCCAAGTAATTACATAGTTTTTTGATATTATGCTTAGAAACATGGTTTCTCTCATGCAATTTAAACCATTAAGTTATTTTTTGAATACACATATCTATATTTATTATCAATAATATCTTAGGATCTACCATAATTAATGAAATAATGAAACAAGAAAATCTCCAAGGCTTTCACTCCATCGCCCCCTCCCCCCACCCCCTATCTTCTAAATGTTGGAGATTAAACCAATTATCAAAATTTAGGGGATTGAAAAATATTTTATTATATAAATTTATTAATAGGAATAACCCTATAACTTGAATGACACTACACCTTAAATTCCACTTGGGGAGGCATCCACTAATCTTTGAGAGACTTTGGTTTGCTACCAATTTTTTTATTTAGTCAATAATTTCTTGTTATCTTAATAAATGATTTATAAAACCATGTTATTGTTGTGATCATTCATGTCATTCCAATTCACTTTATTTCACCCACTTATATATCTATAAAAATTCTCACTATTCTATCACTTTGTAAACACACCATATTTTTTATCCATTCTAGCACATGATATATATAAATTGTATATATTTATTATTATGGTTTAAAGCTTCTAATTTATAAACAAAATAATTTTTAGTGTCGGTAATTTGAAATTACTAATGGTTTAATTTTATAAGCATAAGCTTTCAATCTATAACAAGTGTTGCGGGTTAACCCGTAATAACTACTGCAGGCTACCTATAGAAATTTATATAGGTCACTTATAAAAAATGCTATAGATTGATATAAAATATTTTGTAAAGTTTTTACATATTAAGATGAGGTAATTACATAAAATTTAATAAGATTTAATTTTCACAACTAATGCATATATGAGTTATAGATCAGATAACGTGATAATTTTAAGATAAAAATAACATTTAAGTTTTATTATTTTAATCACCCACCCAACCTTCATTATATACGAAACCATCCATGTGGTTTGAAATCATGAGCAAAGACCACTCTATTTTTCAACTAATTCCCACCATTGGTTAAAATATAATATCACCCAAGATAAACGTTATCATCTTTAGCTATGTATATAACATACACATATTAAATGAATAAATGATCTATAATTTCCAACATGTTTATTGTCCTCAATGAAATATCATCCCATCTGCATGACTCTCAAATCCTATTGGGGATGATATTAGTTTCCATCACCTCTTATCACATTAATGTTGTCTTGAAAACCTTTTAACAAAAGTGTAGTTCATTACTATGTTAGCTAAGATTGTTTAATGCCTTCCTAAATGATCCCTTACCATTAAAAACTAGTTGGAGACTTAATGAAAGAAAAAATTAACATCATCAAAAAAATTTCAAATAAACCACATTTAGGTAGATACAATCAAAAATATTCTTTCACATCTCAAACACAAATGAATGTTAGGATTTTCCTTGAGCATGCATATCTTATCGATGTTCATTTCATATATTAGAAAAATTATAGCACTAATAATTATTTTAATAATGTTGTTTTTATTTTGAATAATACATGTTAGGAAGAATTTTAGGCTTTTCAAGTCACTCTCAAGTCAATACATGCTCTCTTAGGGCTAGATTAGATCACTCATTTTCATTTCCTCATTTATGCATCAAAAGAGTACAAAGAGTTGTCCTTAACCAAATGGATGGATAGTTGAACTATGCCATATATTACATTAGCCAAAATATTTATGGCATAAATCTTAATTGTATGGTAATTATAAATGAATTATTTGAGATTATATGTGTTATTAATCATTTTTTTTCATGAGTAGATTCCATGTTCATGTGCATCTTGATTATTCACCCATATGGTATCTAATTCACAAACTAAATCTCAATGTTTTCACTATTATATGGTTTTATTACCTTAGGAATTTAATATTAAAATCCTAGATAAGCCTGAAATAGATAATTTCATTATTGATTTTCTATCACAAATAACATCTTATGAACATAGTCTATAGGTGGATGATGAATATCTATTTTTGATTTCTATACAAGCTCCTAGGTTTGCTAATAAATTAGTTCTAGGAAAGTATTCCTAACATTTTTATTTATTTAATAGATAAAACAACATACATCTACCAATTTGATAAATGTTAGAATATAGGGAAACCCACATGCTATGATGAATTATGTCAAGCATATTAATATCTCCTAAAATTTAATTAACAACTGAGAATCTTGTGGCATGATGTATTCACTAAAACAAATAAATTTCTACTGGGATACTAGATATTGCTTCATGATTTCATGCAAACCAAGATGAAATTCAAATCATATGGATTAAGATTGAATAGATGTTAGACAACACACTTAGAACTAAGGAGTAATTCACATAGACACTTAAGTCTCAAGTTGATTTTTAGGTTGTAGAGGCTATGATATATCCTCTTCCTAGATTTTCATCATGCCATCATTCAAAAACAAATAAAAAATAAAAAATATTCAACAATGAAAACCCTCGAACATTATTGGTAGTATTGGTTATAAAACCAACTTACTCGCTAACTAAATACTGAATAAAGAGCCTTTATTGGAAAACCAACTTGATGGATCTTAAAGGGAAAAATATTGAAAAATAATAAATAAATAAAATCAAGTAATGAAAAAAATATTCCATGTCTTTTTAATTTATAGTTATCTCTAATTTCTTGCATAGACAATGCCTATATTTATAAGCTTATATTACCTTCACATCTTTCTAACAAGGCTATAGGTTACCCTTCCATTACTATGTGTCCTTCTTGTAGCATTTAGAGTAAAACTACATCATTGCATATGTTCAAGATGCCTATTATTTAGGGGTTATGGGCTCCATGTTCTTCTTTCATGTTTTATATTCCCATCTACCCTTATACAAATTTCTCCCATCTATTCTAAGGTTGTATCTCAATGCTCTCATTATATCTATGTGTTACTGAACTCACCCATCTAATAGCTACAAGTCTCAATTTTTCACTTGTAGCCCTTGTTTTAATTTTGCAACCACTCTTACATTTTTGGTCCTACAATCGCTACCACCAACTTACTACCGATTCTTTCTACCTTGACATACTCATCTTGCATGCTTAGTTTTTTTGGTCAAATCCTAAGCTATTTAACAAATCTGTTATTTTTGGTCATCATCAAGAATTAGTTTTTACATAATAGAGATGTTCAATTCATTTCCATTTAGCAGAACATTTCCAAATGACTCACAAGGGTACTATCATAATTTCATAAATTAAAAATATCAAAACTTATGATAGTCCTCTCTTTAATTTTAAGCCATTCTACATTGCCACCCATCATTGTTCGAGATGTTGGATTATTGAACACATCACTTGGTTCCATTTCCTAAGGGACTACATCAATTACTACTCCAATTGATTGGCTACCATAATATTTTATAGTATCATTGTTCTTGATAGTAAAATTTTACATCAAGTCAGGTAATTACACTATTTATTTAGGATATTTATGTTTTTTTTTTTTATCATTTTCAATTATTATGTAAAGTGTTTGTATTCTATGTGCTATTTTACACTACATGTTGCAGGCCTTGACCAATCTTGAGTTAACTATGGTATTTTTAATATCCACTTCATACTTGATGTCACATCCACCCAAAAAACTTCATAATGTAAGTTGATTTTCATAACTCTCAATTTTTGTATTAATTGTCCCATCTATGTAACCCACGTTTTGAAACCATCTTCCTAAAATCAAACCATGTAGTTCACTTGAGGACAAGTGTCTACCTTAAGTTGGGAGGATAATAAGGATGTAAATTGTATTTACCTCTTTTGGATTGATATGGCCTTTAAATATTAAGTTGAAGGGTATACTATAAATTCATGTCACATGTAAGAGTGTTGAAAGAAGGTTGTCAATCATTACATGTGAAATTGTGATCATGATGTATTCATTATGATACCATGGTTATCACCTTCAAAATTTGAGACACAATCAGATTTAGATCCAATCAAGGAGGAATGAAAATATTCATTATTTTAATCATTGTTGTAATGGGTTTCATACCTATATAAACTGTTGCAGACACTTGTAGCCATTGCTTTTTCTTACTTGTAGTAATGGTTATAGTTTGTTATTTGATATAGATGGTTAAAAGGAGTTGCCACATATCATGACCAAAACACATATATTTTGTTTTTGTGTTTGAATAAGAAACAATTCATTTCCAACTAAAGATGCTTCGAAAAATCTTATTTTGTTTATTTTATTATTTATGATTCTTAAGATTCCTCTTCACTATGATTAAACTATAATAAGCTGATGCAAATAGAAATGTTTACTTGTTTTTGAAAGTGAGACTCAAGATATATCGGTTCCAAGTCTCTTATACAACTCCTCTAGGTATCATTATTTTCAGCATTCTTATTACTCATATGGTACTTTCTATTGATTGCATCTTTAGATAAAAACATTAAAAATATTTAAGCATATGAGAAATGGATGGTTCTTGTTGTATGATTAAAAAAATAAAATATCCATCAAATTCTTAAAATATAAAAGGAATTACATGGGTATAATTATTATAAGTTCATTTTTTCAAATCTTATGTTTTCATTTTTTTTGGAGATTAAAGATTTTATATGGTTATGTATTCATATTTTGTAAATGGGATTGATCAAGATATTTATTTGAGAGTTTGTTGTGAATGAAAAATGATTTGATGACCTATATAGAGGCAAGACAATATGCAAAGATTAGATCTCATAGCAAAGTAACCACAACAAAAAAAATGAATGACCAATATATGTAATCAACCATGTTTCTAAACTTTATTGAAATAATTCAAGAAATTAGAAAATAAGTTATAAATCACTTCATTTCTCATTACAATACAACATGCAAAGCAACATGAAGTTATTATTAAGAGAGATAGATTGTTTAAAACTCATGACTACAAACATTAAAATAGATTGATGAACACAAGGAGGTAAAAACATTCCATGTCTTTTTAATTTATAGTTATCTCTAATTTCTTGCATAGACAATGCCTATATTTATAAGCTTATATTACCTTCACATATTTCTAACAAGGCTATAGGTTACCCTTCCATTACTATGCGTCCTTCTTGTAGCATTTAGAGTAAAACTACATCATTGCATATGTTCAAGATGCCTATTATTTAGGGGTTATGGGCTCCATGTTCTTCTTTCATGTTTTATATTCCCATCTACCCTTATACAAATTTCTCCCATCTATTCTAAGGTTGTATCTCAATGCTCTCATTATATCTATGTGTTACTGAACTCACCCATCTAATAGCTACAAGTCTCAATTTTTCACTTGTAGCCACTACTACCTTGTTTTAATTTTGCAACCACTCTTACATTTTTGGTCCTACAATCACTACCACCAACTTACTACCGATTATTTCTACCTTGACATACTCATCTTGCATGCTTAGTTTTTTTGGTCAAATCCTAAGCTATTTAACAAATCTGTTATTTTTGGCAATCATCAAGAATCAGTTTTTACATAATAGAGATGTTCAATTCATTTCCATTTAGCAGAACATTTCCAAATGACTCACAAGGGTACTATCATAATTTCATAAATTAAAAATATCAAAACTTATGATAGTCCTCTCTTTAATTTTAAGCCATTCTACATTGTCACCCATCATTGTTCGAGATGTTGGATTATTGAACACATCACTTGGTTCTATTTCCTAAGGGACTACATCAATTACTACTCCAATTGATTGGCTACCATAATATTTTGTAGTATCATTGTTCTTGATAGTAAAATTTTACATCAAGTCAGGTAATTACACTATTTATTTAGGATATTTATGTTTTTTTTTAATCATTTTCAATTATTATGTAAAGTGTTTGTATTCTATGTGCTATTTTACACTACATGTTGCAGGCCTTGACCAATCTTGAGTTAACTATGGTATTTTTAATATCCACTTCATACTTGATGTCACATCCACCCAAAAAACTTCATAATGTAAGTTGATTTTCATAACTCTCAATTTTTGTATTAATTGTCCCATCTATGTAACCCACGTTTTGAAACCATCTTCCTAAAATCAAACCATGTAGTTCACTTGAGGACAAGTGTCTACCTTAAGTTGGGAGGAGAATAAGGATGTAAATTGTATTTACCTCTTTTGGATTGATATGGCCTTTAAATATTAAGTTGAAGGGTATACTATAAATTCATGTCACATGTAAGAGTGTTGAAAGAAGGTTGTCAATCATTACATGTGAAATTGTGATCATGATGTATTCATTATGATACCATGGTTATCACCTTCAAAATTTGAGACACAATCAGATTTAGATCCAATCAAGGAGGAATGAAAATATTCATTATTTTAATCATTGTTGTAATGGGTTTCATACCTATATAAACTGTTGCAGACACTTGTAGCCATTGCTTTTTCTTACTTGTAGTAATGGTTATAGTTTGTTATTTGATATAGATGGTTAAAAGGAGTTGCCACATATCATGACCAAAACACATATATTTTGTTTTTGTGTTTGAATAAGAAACAATTCATTTCCAACTAAAGATGCTTCGAAAAATCTTATTTTGTTTATTGTATTATGTTATGATTCTTAAGATTCCTCTTCACTATGATTAAACTATAATAAGCTGATGCAAATAGAAATGTTTACTTGTTTTTGAAAGTGAGACTCAAGATATATCGGTTCCAAGTCTCTTATACAACTCCTCTAGGTATCATTATTTTCAGCATTCTTATTACTCATATGGTACTTTCTATTGATTGCATCTTTAGATAAAAACATTAAAAATATTTAAGCATATGAGAAATGGATGGTTCTTGTTGTATGATTGAAAAAATAAAATATCCATCAAATTCTTAAAATATAAAAGGAATTACATGGGTATAATTATTATAAGTTCATTTTTTCAAATCTTATGTTTTCATTTTTTTTGGAGATTAAAGATTTTATATGGTTATGTATTCATATTTTGTAAATGGGATTGATCAAGATATTTATTTGAGAGTTTGTTGTGAATGAAAAATGATTTGATGACCTATATAGAGGCAAGACAATATGCAAAGATTAGATCTCATAGCAAAGTAACCACAACAAAAAAAATGAATGACCAATATATGTAATCAACCATGTTTCTAAACTTTATTGAAATAATTCAAGAAATTAGAAAATAAGTTATAAATCACTTCATTTCTCATTACAATACAACATGCAAAGCAACATGAAGTTATTATTAAGAGAGATAGATTGTTTAAAACTCATGACTACAAACATTAAGATAGATTGATGAACACAAGGAGGTAAAAACATCGCAAAAAATTGAGAAACATAAAGGATGATTTTCTATAGATAATATTAGAAATACCACCTTATGGTTTGAAAATTACTTTTTGCACATTTCATTTCTAATTTTGAACATAATTGAAAAACTATTTTTTTCACAAGGATGTGCAAATACTTAAGTTGGATGTGTGTTATTCTCCCTTATCTTGATTCGTAGTCTTTCGTAAAATACTTACCTATATTTTTATTCACACTCTTTTAGCCTACATTATGTTGATATATGCACACATTATATAAGTAATGTATATACACATTATTTTGGTTTAAATTAGTTATCTTTATATAAATTAGTATGATTTAATGGATATAATTTTTATGGTATTACTAATGATGAATGAAGAATATAATTCTCATAAGGTGTTTTATGCCCATAGTTATGAAGGATAAAATATCCATTTAATTTGATGATAACTTGTAGCAACTGGGTGAGCTACCCATAACAACTAGGTGAGCTACTCGTAGAAACTTAGTTCCACCCATAGAACTTGGGTGCCACCTATAAAAACTAGGTGATATCCATAGCAAATTGGTGTTACATGTAGTAATAATTGTGCATATACTTTAGAAGGCTTGGCAATTAGATGATGGTCTTGAACAATTAGCTCGCATAGTTTGAGGATTGTGTCAGTTCTTCATTCAAGGAAAAGTGGAAGTCATCTTTAGATTGTCTAGTAATTATTCCTCCTTCATTGGACCATCCATCTTGAGTAGTTGCAATAAATTAATTTTTTGTTTTCTCATACTTCCTATTTTATTTTATTGCCTAGTTGTTAGTTGAACTTTATTGCAACATCTTATTTTACTAAAATAGATTTTGATTTATTTCTGCTATTTTACTATAGTTGTTTGGATTCTTATAACTTAATTCATTATAAAAATAATTATATATTTAGGGTTTTCACCTCTAGATATTGGTATATATAAATAAAGTGCTTTTTTCTCTATTTAAAAAAGACGTAGGTTACTATTAGTTAGTGAAGTTTAGTTCAAATAAAAAATTAGAATATAATATTATTTAAGTGAAACTTGATAATCATAATATAAGGTACTTGCAACAATTACATTTGATGCTATAGTTTAATCAATAAGATTTTATTTGATTCAATCATGTCTTAAGTAAGGAAGGGGGTCAAACTCCAGTCCAACCAAGGTATAACCCACTTGCAAATATTCAATGATATGATTTCTCATTCATTAGTTTATTTTCATTCTGTACTATATGTATGTATCTTTCAATTTCTAAAACGTATTTAAAACATATGTTATTTAGGTTTATGTGTGATTTCTTGCATAAGCATTTTTAAGTCAATAATTTCAATTCAACAAAGTGTGGAAAGCTTCAAAATATAGATTAACATTTCAATTATTACAATCTACTTTCCAATATTTATTTTCATGCAATTTAGTTTCCTCCAATTTAAATTCTTGTTATTTTATTTTTGAAAGTGTTTACTTTCAGCAAGTGTGCATTATCCTTCTTAGTATTCCACATAGTTTAGTGTTACACATGTTAAGCAAAAAATATAATGAGAGGGGGGGGGGGTGAATTAGTATATTATATATCTTTCACTTGATCTGATTTCTTTTCTTTAACCACTTAATCACACATTCAAGATATGCAATAAAATTGAAACAATAATATGCACCACACAAGAGAGAGAGAGAGAGAGAGAGAGAGAGAGAGAGAGAGAGAGAGAGAGAGAGAGAGAGAGAGAGAGAGAGAGAGAGAGAGAGAGAGAGAGAGAGAGAGAGAGAGAGAGAGCATATTTTTATGTGGAAACCTAAAGTGGAAAAAACCATAGAGAACAATATCAAGTATATGAATGAGCACCAAATCAAATTATAAAGTTCACAAACACCAACTTGCAAGAGCACCAACCCCTTTGTTGAGCACCAACACAATAACTATTCATGAGCACCAACCCACAGGAGCACCAACCCCTTTAAAATATTTGTGAGCACCAAATCACAAGAGCACCAACCCCTCTTGTGTATAAAACACAATTATCTTTCAATGTTTCTTACTCAACAAATGATATAACTCTACAATATCTCCTACTTTTCTCTCTTCAAAAACAAATACAAACCATGCAATCTCTTGCATATTACAAATGGCTTCTCAAGCCTTTATTTATAGCTTTGCAAATGACCTTTAACAATCACCCTTTGTGACCATTCAATACTCATGGAAAATATCACCAAACTTGCATGACCCTTCGTATCCTTGCATTTGAAAAGTCATATGGTGACCCTTCATAAGCAAATGCATCCTTTCCTCTTTTGTCTTTATCTTGGTGACTTTTTGTATTCCTCAAAGTGTCCCTTCATGTAAAAATGCATCATACCCTCTTTTGTCTTCACATGGTGACTCTTGGAATTCCTCAAGATGACTTCTCATGAGAAAATGTGTCCCATTCCTCTTTTGTCTTTACCCCGTGACTCTTTGACTTCTCCATGGGCCCTCTTTTGACTTATATGCAACTAAAAATATATTTATTAATATTAAATAAATATTAACACACATTAACCATTAAAAACATCATTAAATGTAATGGGGCCTTTATCACCAATGCTATACCTTTGACATCAATGATAATATTTACAATAATCTCCCCCTTTGTCATTGATGACAACCTCAAACTAAAACTACCACATCTTGAAACCTATACATACTGCCATCTGAAAAACATATAGTAACTCACACTTACTATAGAAATTTATACCTGTTCCATGTACCTATTTTTACACCTGTACTTGTACTTGTATCTTTTTCTATTCATCCCCCCTTTGAAATCACTGGCAAAGGGCCTACTTGGAGCTAACACTTATCTCCCCCTCAACTGATGCTAAACCTCAATGGTAGGAAGTAAAATAAATTACTCCCAACTTCTCTTGTAGATACTCAAATGTGTCTTTTGGTAGTGCCTTTGTAAAAATATCTGCAATCTTCTCTATAGTACTGATATATTCCATCTTAACCTATTGATTTACAACCTGCTCTCTCAAGAAGTGATATCGAATGAGAATATGTTTTGTTCTTGAATGCATCACTAGATTATTCAAAATATTAATAACACTTGTGTTGTCACAAAAAATAGAAATAGGTTCATCATATTTTACCTTGATATATTTCAAGGTTTTCTTCATCCAAAGCACTTGAGTACAACACAATACCGCTGCAATATATTTTGCTTCAGCTGTAGAAAGTGATACTAAATTTTGCTTCTTGCTTGGCCATGATACTAAGCTATCACTAAGGAAGAAAGCTCCTCTAATTATACTATTTCTATCATCCAAGCACCCTACCCAATATGAATTTGTATAAGCAATAAAAGTGAAATATTTGCCTATGGGATACCATAATCTATAATCCAATGTCCCCTTGATATATCTAAATATTCTTTTCACCAACTAAACATGACTATCTTTTATAGCTAACTGATATCTTGTAGCCATACCTACTGCATGCATGATGTCTAGCCTTGATGCTGTCAAATATAAAATACTACCAATCATAGATCTATATAAAGATTGATATATAACAGGTGAATCTTTATCCTTGCTCACTTTATTTCTTATACACATTGGTGTGCCAACTGGTGCACAATCCTCAAAACCAAATTTCTTCAACATTTTCTTGGCATATTTACTTTGAGATATAAAAATTTCTTTATCTAACTAAAATATTTGCAACCCTAAGAAAAATGATAATTCTCCAAGCATAGACATCTCAAATTATTTTTGCATATTATCAAAAAATTATTTTATCATCTTTTCAATATTTCCTCCAAAAATAATGTCACCAACATATACCACAACAATCAATTGATGCTCACCTTCTATTTTGATGTAGAGATTACTGTCAACAAATCCTCTCTTAAAACCTTGATCCTGTAGGTACTTATCAAGTCTTCATACCAAGCTCTGGGAGCTTGTTTCAATCCATACAATGCTTTCTTTAATTTGCATACATAGCTGCTAATATTTGAGAGAATAAATCTCTCAAGTTTCTTAATGTAGACCTCTTCTTCTAGATTCCTATTTAGGAAGGCAGATTTGACATCCATCTGAAACACTTTAAAAAATTTAAACACTGTATATGCAAGAAACATTCTAATAGCCTCTAGCCTTGCTACTAGTACAAAAGTTTTATCAAAATCTATTCCCTCAATCTGAGTATATCCTTTACATACTAATCTTAATTTATTCTTGGGCACTTCTCTATTTTCATTCAACTTATTTCTATAAGGCCATTTTATTCCTATCACATTGTAATCTTTTGGTCTAGGCACTAATTCCCAAGTATCATTCTTTTCTATCTGATTTAATTCTTCATCCATTGCCTTAACCCAATGCTTATCATGTCTAGCTTCTGAAAAAAATTTAGGTTGAATTTTGAATAACAAAGAAAAATTAACTTGCTTAGATTCACTTACCATAATTTTTTTAGTGTAAATTCCTTTATTTATATCCCTGATGATGTCACTTTCATTATGATTTCTCTGAACATATTTAGATGGATTTTTAGTGTCTTTTTTCTCCTTCTTTTCATCTTCATCTGGTTCTTCAAAATCTTCCTCTTTAATGATTTCAAGAATGTCTACTGGATCACTGATTCTTTGTGTTCCATCTTCTTCTATCATGACACTTACACTTTCAAAATTTTTATTGGTTCTTTTATTATAAAATTTATAAGCTTTAATTTTCCAAGAATAACCAAGAAATATACCTTCATCTACTTTGGATTCAAACTTACCATGTTTTTCATCAGTTCTCTTTATGAAGCATCTACTACCAAAAACTCTGAAATAATCAACTATTACAAGTTTATCTTTCTATAGCTCATAAGGAGTCTTGTCACTATTGAATCTCAATAATGCTTTATTATAAATATGCACTATTTTAGCAACTACATCTCTCCAATATTTATCTAGTATCTTAGATTCATTTAGCATTGTCCTCACCATCTCCTAAATTGTTCTATTTCTCTGCTTAACTAATTCATTTTGTTGTGGAGTTCTAGCTGATGAATAATGTCTCTTTATTCCATGGTCTTCAAAAAAATCAATAAACTTATTTGACATAATTTATTCTCCTCGATCTAATCTTAGACACTTAATCTTTAAACTAGTTTCATTCTCAACTAATGCTTTGAATGCTTTGAAATCTCTGAAAGCTTCTAAATTTTTATTTAAAAACATTACCCAAGTCATATATGAAAAATCATCAATAAGTAACATAAAATATTTCTCACTTTGAGTTCTCATAGGTCCACACAGATCAGTGTGAACAAGCTCTAACATCTGAGTTTTTGAGTACTCTATTGTTTTGAACCGCCTTCTGGCTTGCTTCCCATGTTGACAAGGTTCATAAAGAATGTCAGATGGATTTGTAATATTTGAAAGATTTATGATTACTTGCTTCTTTCTGATGTTAACAAGATTGTCAAAATTTATGTGTCCCATTCTCCTATGCCATAGCCAACTTTTTTCAATTTGTCTCAAACAACATCTTTGACCTTTGATGTCTGATAACATATACAAATTATTGCATGTTCTATGAGCATCTGTAATCAACACATCTGAATCTTTTTTCCTAGTTTCACAAACTTATAAATAAAACTTTAGTGTGTACCCTTGATCACATATTTGAATTACACTCAAAATATTATTCTTAAGACCTTCTACATATAAAACATTTTTAGTTTTAGTTCTACCATTATCCAAACTTAGTGTACAATTTTTGGTAATTATGGTAGTAGTATTATCTTCAAATGTCATTGTGCCACCATTGATCTTATTTAAGGTTATAAAATTGCTTTTATCTCTTGTCATGTGACTCAAACATCCACTATCAATGAACCATGTTTTTTATTCATTTTTTTCATGCAAAGTTGTCTATACCAACATAAATTTTTTAGGTTGTTTCTTTTGCCATGAACTTGTCTAAACTTTCTTCTTGATGAATGGATCTTTGAAAATCTATTCCTTCTTGACTGAATCGAACACACTTCTACAATACCAAACTATGTATCTAAAGTTGTTACACTTGTAACATATTATGGCCTTTTCATTAAAGCCTGATAGAGGAGCAAAAGAGTTGTGGCTTTCACTTGACTCTGCATGACTTTCCTTCTTATTTCTAAAATTGTTAGCCTTTTTTTTATATTCTATTTTCTTTTGACCATATCCATTACAATAAAAATAGTAACCATAAAAATAGGACATTTTTTTGTATCTCTGACCTGATTATTTTTTGTAGCTCTATTCCCTCCAGCCTTTTTTGTTTGAGATGTCCTCTGTATTCTTAACTTCTTCCCTTTTTATTTCTTTTTTTGTAAGAGCTTCATCATAGCTCTTTCTTTTTTCTTTATTTTTGAAAGTAGTGGCCTCCTCTTTCTTTATTTCAAATCCAATACCTATCTTATCTGACATTGATCTTTGATTTTCTTATATCTTATTCAACATATTAGTGATATTCTCAAATTTTGAATTATTGGTTACTCTATCATTGATTGCTTTATTTGTTTTCCCAAGATCTATTTTTAAATAAAAAAATTCAATAACATATCTTTCACATTATTTACTTATTATTTTAAACTGTGCCATTAGATCTTCTTCATTCTTTTTGGCTTCTTCAAAGTGTGCTTGTAGATCTTCAATTATTTCCTTTGACTCCTTTTCATTTTTTTTTGATCTAGAGATTTAATCTTTGATTCTTCTTTTCAATAGCTTTTAACTCTTCTAAGGCACAAATGAGTTCTCTTTCTATATTTACTTCGGATTCATCCTATTCTTCTTTTTGATCAACTATACTTTTACTAGCATAGGCTTCTTCATGTATGGCCATGAATATAATCTTTTCTTCTTTTGAATCATTGACTCCACTATTTTCGAATGAGCTAGGATCTTCAAAATACAAACTCTTCTTCTCGAATCCCTTCTTAAATTTTCCTTTGAAATTCTTATTATATGTAGACTTTCATTCTTTATTTTCACAATTGCCCTTATCTGGGCACTTAGCTACAAATTGTCCAATCTTTTCATAATTAAAACATTTAAAATATAATTTTCTTGATATTTACCTATTCCCTTTTTCATTTTGTGAATGAATAGAGCTCCATTTTCATCTTCATCATTGATAAAACTGTCACTTGATTCTTGAACCTTAGCCTTCTCTTTCTTTGATGTCTTGAAAGTAGCTTCTCTCTTTGAGGGTTTCTCTTATTTGGTCTGCATCTCATATGCTGTAAGAATACCATGTAGCTCATCCATCTTTAGCTTGGCTAAATTCTTCATCTCTTCAATTATCAAAACTTTTGCATCATATCTCAATGGTAGAGATCTCAAAAAAAATTTAACCACAATTGATTCTTCTAAATTTTCTCCAAGACCTTGCATCTGATTAACTATTTGATCAACCGTAATAGATAACTTCCTATATTTTCTTCCTCTTCCATCTTCAAACTCTCAAACTATCTTCTAAAAGTCTGAAGCTTAGCTTGCTGAACCTTTCCATCACCTTTATAAATATTCTCAAGTTTTACCCAAGTTTCATGAGCGGATTAGGTGGAGAAAGAAAGTCAACCATGGATCTTATGCGTTGTCGATGACCACCAAACAAATCCAAAAGAATCAACAACCACCTCACCTGGAACAGGGCCACGAAGGTTGTAGAGAGAAGGAAAAAGGTTAGCCAACCAAGCCACTTTAGGGACGTCAAAAAAGGATGAAAAACCCCAACAAAGAAGGGGAATTAGTGAATAAACAGTCACAAAATTGGATGACAAACATTGCATAACTTTAACAAATTATATTTCACATAAACCACATAAAATAACATTTAAATCTTTATCATTATTTTCAATTGCCTTCTTTTTTATAGGAGTAGTTACAAGTGTTTGTGGCTCTTCATATTCCTCCACCACTGCTTGCCAAATGTTGAATCCAAGGGCCATCAAATAAGTATTCATTCTTATGCTCCAAAAAGCATAATTTGTCCCATCAAACAAAGGTGCCTTATTTGTAAAAAAACCTTCATGTGATCCATTCATTATGCTTTCCCGATCTACCTTCAAGCTATTAAAATTTTTCAAAAGGAACCTGCTTTGATACCAATTGTTAAGCATGAAATATACTGAGAGGGGGGGTGAATCAGTATATTACATATCTTTTACTTAATCTGATTTCTTTTCTTCAACCACTTAATCATACATTCAAGATATGCAATACAATTGAAACAATAATATGCACCACAAAAAATAGAGAGAGAGAGAGAGAGAGAGAGAGAGAGAGAGAGAGAGAGAGAGAGAGAGAGACCAAAATTTTATGTGAAAACCCAAAGTGAGAAAAATTATGAAGAATAATCTCAAGTATATGAATGAGCACCAACTTGCAGAAGCACCAACCCCTTTACCAAACACTAACACAACAATTATTTGTGAGCACCAATCCTTTTCAAAGATTTATGAGCACCAACTCACAGGAGCACCAACCCATCTTGTGTATAAAACACATCTCTCAATGTTGCTTACTCAACAAATGATAGAACTCTACAATATCTCCTACTTTTCTCTCTTTGAAAACAAATACAAAATATGCACTCTCTTTCATATTACAAATGGCTTCTCAAGCCTTTATTTATATCTTTCCAAATGACCTTTGGCATTCACCCTTTTTGACCCTTCAATTCTCATGAAAAATGGTGCCAAACTTGCATGACCCTTCGTATCCTTACATTTGAAAAGTCATATGGTGACCCTTCATAAGCAAATGCATCCTTTCTTCTTTTGTCTTTATCTTAGTGACTTTTCATATTACTCAAAGTGTCCCTTCATGGAAAAATGCACCATACCTTCTTTTGTCGTCACATGGTGACTCTTGGAATTCCTTAAGATGACTCTTCATGAGAAAATGTGTCTTGTTCCTCTTTTGTCTTTACCCCGTGACTCTTTGACTTCTCTATGGGCCCTCTTTTGACTTATATGCAACAAAAAATATATTTATTAATATTAAATAAATATTAACACACATTATCTATTAAAAACATCATTAAATTCAATGGATCCTTTATCACCAATGCTAGACCTTTGACATCAATGACAATATTTCTAACAATGCATACAATGTAGATATCTTATAAAGTTATGTATCCCTGGGTTGATAATTAAATGAAGGATCATATAGTCTATATGCTAGGTGGATACCTCTTTGGGTATATCCTCACAATTTATATTATAAATACTCAATCTAATATATATAAATAGATTATATCTTCCTTACATTTTTGGTATCATTTATGGGGAAAATATCAAGTACTACACTCTTTAAAATTTGGGAATAGATTTCTTAATTTCTAGAATAGATTTATTTACTTATATATTATATTTACCACTTTCTAAAATAGTTTCACTATTTTTCAGATTAAATTTTATTTTTGCATAATTAAAAATTATAATTTTTCTCATAAGTAGAGTATTCATGAACACGTGAAACAATGGCTAAGTAAGGTAAATTTGTTGAAAATGTTAATGGAAGGTAGTTGAAGAATACATTAGGTTTTGTATACCAAGAGATGGAATCTCTCAAGGCTATGGTTAAATAACTATAGGAGAAGAACAATAGTAACAAGCCATAATTTACACAATATATGTGGGGGTTGAACATATTGATGGGGAAAGGTTGTTTGCATTAATTTTTTATGTAGAAATGCTTGTTCTTATTAATGAAGAAATACCACCTATATAAGTTTATCCTTTATCAACATCTACACCTATGATTGTAGATATCTCAACATTTTTTTGGTATATATATATATATATATATATATATATATATATATATATATATATATATATATATATATATATATATATATATAGTAATTGGTCTTGCACCTATTTATGAAACTATAAAAATTTATCTTTCAAAAATTCTTGATGTTGTTGACGAGGAAAGATTGCCCCCAAAACTTTCTTCTAAAACAAATCAGGAACCTATTGGTGATAACCAATATGAAGTTATTTCATTTATAAGAGATCATCTACCTATTGAAAAGGAATGAAAATATGTAGTAATTAATCATGCACTTGAGAAAGATCCATTAGTAGCAATTACCTACGCAAATAAAAAGCATAAAAATACTACGAGTGAATGAGATAATAAAAAAATAGAAATAATTACACATTTTTATGGTGGTTCAAATATGACCAAATAAAGAGAAAAAACATTCTATTTTGGGACCCTGCAAGAGGCACTACCCCTTGACCTTGACGGGAGTTGTCGCCCCTAAACCCCCACTTTTAAATTCAAAAATTAAAGAAGGAATTGATGAGATAATTATACCAACAAAATTTATTATTTTAATGGCATTTTTTCCTATGGAATAAAATTAATATTTTACTATTTTTTTTAATAAAAGTGTTGCAATCAACTGAAGATCTTATTCCTAGAGCCGAGAAAGAAAATATAATTAAAGAATTCTTGGAGGGAGTAAGTTTTTTTCAAGAGCACATGGTAAGGGAAGCTCTAACCATATGTTGTCTTAGGTGTTGTTCCCAAAATCAGTTACGCTCATTTTTGGAACAACCCCTATGAAACTTGTCTGTTTCATGTTTTTCTCTTTAAGTTCATTTTTTGAGGTGAGTTTTTCTTTTTCTTGCATTTGCTCAATTGGCATCATCTGAAGTTCGTGACGCTCCCTTATTGCATTTTCTCAAAAATTTGAAAATAATTACAATCTCGATGTAGCCAAAGGACAAAGTTTTTTGTTTCCCAGAGTTAGCATTTTCTAGCGTTTCCATGCAGGGGCGGCAATTTTTGCTGCCACTGCATTTGTTTTGTGAGTTCCATGTAAAGGCAGCATTTTTCACCACCCTTGCATCGGTCATGAAAGAGAGGAAAAATTTTCCACCCTTGCATCTTGTTGATCAGTTCCATGCAAGAGTGGCAAAATTTTCCACCCCTGCATATCTTTCCAACCTCTAGTGTAAGAGCGGCGAATTTTTCCGCCCCTGCACTGTCTCAATTTTTGTGCGTGGCATTTATGGCAGCACATGTTGAGTGGTTGGGGGTGATTTTTGCCTCCATTTAATCTCCTTTTGATCCTTTTCACTTTATTTCTTCCATTCCTCCTCCTACCCTCTACCTCTGGACGATCAAGCAAGCAAGAGGAAGCACGTTTTTGCCGAATTCGAGCCTCATTTCACATTGTTCTTCAGGTAGGTCTTTATTTTTGTTTTCCTTTATTTTTTTTGTTCTCTCTCTCCTTGTTAGGTTTTATTTTGTTTTCCTCTCTTTTCCCATTGAAAGAGGTGATTCTTTCCCCCCTGCCGCACCTCGACCCTCTTCTTCCCTTCCCGTTCAGCCTTTTCTTCCTATGTTAGGGTGATGAATTTCACCTCCCTCACATCTCTTGAATCCTTACCTATGTAAGGGCAGGGATTTTTGCCACCCTAACATAGATCTACAATTTGGACAACATGCACCGATGACAATTTTTACTGCCGACGTGACCCGACCTAGACTAAGTATAAGGGCAGTGAAAATCACTGCCATTAAACCCGACTTTCCTATTAGGTGCAAGGGCGGCAATTTTTGCCACCCTTACATGTCTAACCCCATCAACATGCATCAACAATGATTTTACCACCGATGCATCCCCTTTCCACCCTGACATGCACAAGCAACAATTTTTGCAGCCTATGCACATAGAACCCTTTCCTCATATAAGGGCGAAAAATTTTGCCGCCCCTACATACCTTCTCCCTATTTTTTCTAACTCTAAGAAATTTTTGTATTTTTTGTTTTTCCTTGCCTGCTCCCCTTTCCTTCCACTTTTTGACCTGCTCTCACCTCAGCCCTTTTAAGCGCACTTCCCTAGTCATGATCACCCAACGTGCAATTTTCCCAAATTGCCAATATTTCTCCTAATTGTGCGATCATGACTCTTATTGCAGTTCCTCCTTGGGATCCTTCTTCATTAATGTACTTCCAAAAAATTCTCATCCCAATGACTGAAGCTTCTCCAAAGAAGTCGAAGGTAATGAAGTCTCAGTATCAAGGTGTTTTACCAATCACCTCAGTCACTTATAATGTCGATGACATTAGGGACACAAAGATCGGCCACGTAGATATGGCCGAGTTTATGGAGAGAACCAAGGTGAAAAAATTGAGCTCAGAAATGAAAAGAATAGTTGAGAGAAATACTCACCTAGTCTCCTCTTTTCTTGTGGTGGCCCATCACATTGAGTTCATCCTCCAGTGCACCCAATTCTACAACAAAGAGACTAGAGTAGTGTCAAATGCTAGTAGCAACGTAATAATTCGATTAGACCTTAAATTTATAGATAAAGTTTTCATGTGCCTTCCTGCTATTAAAGTATTGAAGATTGATTTCATCAAAGCATAGAAGGAATACGACAAAGATCCCAAGAAGGCAAAAAAGGTGATCAACAATAGATGGCTAAAGACTCCCAGAGCTAACTTGTCCAGATGGCCATGAATTTTTTTGAGAAGTGACTTTATAGAGGAAGTTAGTGACTTAATTAATCTTCTTACTAGAGTATGAGGTCTACCATCTTCTTCTTAATTTCATGAATGGATGTACCCCTTCATCAAGATAATTCTCCAAGAGAAACAAGTCATCTTCTGGGGTGAACATATCAACAATACTCTGCATGAGTAATTGACAAAAGTGTCTACTACTTTGAAGTTCTATATGACTTCATACCTGGTGTACATCACAGCTTCAATGAGAACCTTTCCAGGTTTAGCATTAGAGGGAGATAGAAAAATCACCCCTGTATATCAATATTACCCTCAGCTAACACTAAAGGGATCAATCCATCATTTTAGGAGGGTAAATGATGCCTTCTTCATAGTATTTTGTGTCTTTTTGATCCTCAATTGAAATACAAGAGAGTATCAGATGAAGCCTGGACTATCGTCAATGACTTTAGCTATATGTTTACAATTCCCTACTTTTTGCTATCTGTGAGTTGGCTTTTTCCAAGGCTATCCCTTTATGCTCCCCATATTTCTTTCTGAAAAATTGGTCCTAATGGAGATGTGTAGACAAATTATTATCGTGCACAATAAACAAATGGAACTTAAGAAACTAGGCTTCAGGTTCCCAATTGAAATTGGCAGATACTCAGTTTTGTCTGCCACCAAAGCAAGGGTAATGGAGACTGAAATGCAACTTATCACCACGAAGCATTTCAAAAGAAGGCCCAATTTTGACTACAGGGGTGTCTAAGACATGATAAGAAGGAATACTCAGTTTCATGAGCCCATGATCGAAGACATCAGAATATATTTAAGAATAGTAGAAGACATCAAGATGGACTACAATAGACCGTCTCTAGAACAAATTGAATATCTAGGGCTCACTGATATCCTTATGAATCTAGTAGATGACAAAAATTTGGTCAATAATAGGTATCTTGCTGAACAAATTTCTAACTCCCCTCTTCCTCCAATTCAATGGTCTAAAAAAGAGTTTACCTCTTTAAGGATGAGATTCAAACCAATATTAGCTAACACCAATGATTGGTTAGCAAACAAAGGGATCACATTAAAAGAATTCATCATAAGATCAGAGGCTAAATTCTAAGAAGAAACAAGGAGGAGAGTAGAAAATAAGACAAAGAATAAAAGTGATGTTCCTTATCCTTTTAGGCCCCACAAGCCTAAGATCATCTTTGTATCTAAGAAACCAAAGGTTGCTAAAAAGGAACTAGAGTCAACAGATGTGGGGGTTGAGGAACAAAGCACCCAAGAACAAGTGGTAGAATAGATGAAAATAGATGATAGGCCTACAGATCAATAGGGGATAGAAACTCTATCTCCACAAGAGGGGGCACATCTAGTTGTAGGAGTCTCTTCTTCTCCACCCCAATCCCCTGTTCCAGCTCCTTCACCCATTTCTCCCATCAGTATTCCTTCCTCTAGAGCCACCTCTCATTCTAGATTTATTTTTGGTGACCCTCAAAGTGCTTCTGGAGATGTTATTCGATCATCAGGATCAATTCCTAGTCTTTCTTCTCCTTCTTTCAACATCAGAGACAATTCCACCTTTGACAAGTCAGCGGTCAGTGCAGTGTTGCCTGATACTACACCTACTACTCCCACTACACCCATTCTTCCCACTAGCAGTGCAGATGTTACTCTAGTGACACCAACTATAGGGACTGTTGCTACTGTAAGTGCTTCTACTCTCCCACCTTGGTTATCAACTTCACACCTAAAAGGAAAAAGCAAGCCATGTCTCTAAATGATTTTGATTTAGGTAAAATAATGCCAGTGAAAGCTAAGACCCCCAAGAAGCCAAAAATCCTTTCAAAAATGATTGGAGATAAGGGGCACAAATTTTTGGAGATAGCCAAACCCCATAAGATGTAACCCTAGAGGCTTTTGATATGAGTAGCTACTCTATTTCTCGAGTTGAGTTAGGTAAAATAACTCATGAGGGGGCCAAAAGTGATTTAACGTTTGTAATGGATATCATGGTCTATAAATTAGAGAGAGAGAGAGAGAGAGAGAGAGAGAGAGAGAGAGAGAGAGAGAGAGAGAGAGAGAGAGAGAGAGAGAGAGAGAGAGAGAGAGAGAGAGAGAGAGAGAGAGAGAGAGAGGATTATTACAAGGCAAAGGCAGAACAATTGACTATAGTGGTCAGGAGATTTACTTTTGCCTCAAAGGTAGCGACTCTAGAGGCCTTCTCCATAGATGATCATGTTATCCAAAAAGTAGAGAAGACATACCTGAAAGGAAAAGTACTTGAAGATTATATAGATAAGATGCATGCACAAGGGATTTCCTTACTTATAGAGGTGGCCGAGAAGACATGTAAAATGAAAAAAATGAGAACAGAGTTAGAATAACTTATCTCTCTTATTTCTCAAGATATTGACAGCACAAAAAAATATCTTAGCAAGTGGATAGAGATGAAAGCAATGAAGAAACATACCTTAGTATCAATCAACATCATTAACAATAGATATTCTTATATTGAAATCAAAGAATCACTAATATACAGGATCTAGGTACTTAAGGAACTCATCAATGACCTCAAATCTTCCAAGAATGCCAGTGAAGAAAGTGACACCAACCTACTGAACAGATTGGAGGAATTGCCTTGCAGACTCACCTCTCAAGACAATCAATTTATTTTAGTAGAGGAAATGATTTAAGAATTCAAAGGTATGATCCAAAGGGAGTTCAAGGAGAGAGCGTTCTCAATGACTTCTGTGGATAATATTTTAGATAATCAGTTAACCCTGGATAATTTGAGAACCAGGTTAACTAGTCATGCAAAAGAAATCACAATAGTGAGAGACCCTACAATCAGAGCTAAGGTGATTTTTAGAAATACTATTGCACCAGATAGTATCAGGATACAAGAATCTATCACCATGTACGATGCTCATCTGAAGAAGTTTGGTGACAAGAGTTGAACTATTCTTCCATATTCTCTTCTTCATTCTTCTCGTGTACTTTGTAATTGACTTGGGACATTTTCACATGTACTTTTGTAATATGTAATTACATGTAAAAATCTAGAAAAGTCCCAAAGTCAATGCTGACTCATCTTTGACTAGGTTTTCAATATTTTAATCTTTTTCCAATTTTGAAGGTTTTTCCCTATATATAGAGGGAACCTCTTTTGTAAAAGATATTTCTGGATAAACGAGAGCAAAAACTCTGCCGAAATTGAGATACTTCTTGAGACTTTGAGCTCAGCTTGTAAATCATATTTTATTGAATGAATGAGAAGCAGGTTAATTTCAGACTTTGTGTTGAAATAATTTGTGTTACTTAGGAAATAGTTTTTATGTTCTCTTTCCTAATAATCTCTCATCCGTCTGATTAAATAAGAAAAGTGTGCATAGAAATTATCTAAAGACATTCTAAAGGATATCACAAAGACTTTGAGCTAGTTTTATCCTTGTGATTTTTTTATTTGTTGTAGTTTTAAGTGAAGACTTTGAGCTTTACTTTACTCTATTGTTACATATGCTTTGGATCAGTGAAGGAGACAACAAAAGACTTTGTGCTTTCATGGGTTTTCTTGTGAATCTAGTTACTACTTAGAAGATTTTTTGCTATTTGCTGAATACCATTTCTGAAAGAAGAGGAATGCTTTTAGTCATCAACCAGGATCTCTTTTGCTTTGTGAACATCATCTCTAAAAAAAGAGAGATGGATGGTGTTATTCTACCTTGAGTATTATTTTTGCTTATTTATATACATATATAACATATAAGTGATTTATAGGAAACCTCCCCTTGATGAGAGGAGAGATTTATCTCATTAGAATATGGTAAACCCACACTTTTTATTGTATAAATCTCCTTGTACTGTGGTTGATATACCCATTTTGCCATCAGTTAGTTGATGATAAAATATTCACCCAACAGCTTTTGGCAACTCCACTGGGGATTACGAATGTGCATTTTGAACCCTCAAGCTTCAACTTGAAGCATCTCCAGTTCCTTTTTCATTTTACACTCTGGAAGATCCACCGTACATGCAAAGCTAGAGAGCTCAAGGTATTGTTGATCCTATATTCGAGTTGGTACGATAAACTAATTTTGAGATTTCTCTTCCACCATCTCGCCTTCAGCGAACCAGGGGTTTTCTTCCTACCAATGTTAGATCTCCCATACCTGGTGAAGCTTCTAGTCTCAGTACTAGTAAGGTTTTGTCTATACCAACCCCACCAAGATTTGTTATCCCGCCATTCAATCATCCTATCATAATGGCTCAAGGCCCTTGGGGCAACTCTTTTGGTCCTCTTAATCTAACCCCACCTTTACATGAACTACCTCATAGTTTGAGAAAGAATTTCGCCAAATTTTATGGTGATGGAAAGGTTCATCCTGATGAACACATTGTTGCTTTCTCTATAGCATGCGGTGTGATAGGTGTGGAATATGAAGATGTAGCAGTGAGACTTTTTGTAGAAAATTTGTAAGGCGCTGCCATGGATTGGTTATACCACCTTCAAGCTCAAACTATAACTAACTAGAATACACTCAAAGCCAAGTTTGAGTCTAGGTTTAAACCTGCTGAAGATGCACATGCCTTGTTGGCTCAGCTTACGCAAATGAAGAAGGAACCTCATGAGCCCATGAAGGATTTCATAGAAAAATTCAATAAGCTGAGGAACCAAATTCCTATGATCTCTCAGCCAATGCTAGAGAATCTCAAGTGCTTTTTCATCAACTCAAAACTTCCTAAAGTAAGTTTTTTGTTGAGGTGGGCCGGTCCTATGGATCTCGCTGTGGCTCAAAATTTGGCTACCGAGGTGAAAGATGATCTTATTATAGTAGGTAAGATTAGAAAAGACTAATAAAAATAGATTTTCTTCATCTGCTAAAAGTTCTTCCATAAGCACCACAGATTCTATGGTGTAAAAATTAACGAATAAACTACTAGCCTTGAAAAGACAGATGGCCCAAGGTATGTCTGCTCCTTATTGAGATATGCCAAGAAGAATGTTTCCCAATCAATCACATCAAGGCAATGTTGCTAGAAATCAAGGGCAACCAAGTCACCTTCCTCCCCCACATGGGAAACTTTCCATTAAAACAACACCTACTAATTCAGTAGTTGGCTACCTTGAAGCTGAACAAGATTTCTCACTCCAACTCGAATTGGACCAACAAGATGACATTAATCTCTTTGAAGAATAAGAAGAAGAATTAGCTGGCGAATCCAATATTGGTTTCTTAGATTATTGGGATCAAGTTGGAAGTAAGGGAAAAGTGTTTGATGGATCCTATGCTATTTTTACCAGATCTCAAAACCAGTTAGCTCAACAAGCTGATAAAAAAAAGTGAGAGAAGAACCTTAGCCAGTAGTTTCTATCGCTAAACGAGGGACTTCACTGCCTTTCCAACCAAAGGATCAGGTAACTAACAAAAAAGTAAGTACCTCAAAACGTCCCATACCTTCTACTTCTGTTTCTCAAACCAGTACCACACCTAATAAAGATTAAGATGATGGGCCCTCTTCCTCTACCTCTAGCTCATTTCAATTATTTGATATAATTGATCATGCCAAAAAGACTAAGATTCAAATGACCAAGATTGAGTACTTGTGAGCCAATCCTGAACAGTTTGATAGGTTGGCCGATTACGTGAGAAGTAAGACTATTCCCATAGGACAAGACTCTTCAAAGACAACTCATGATTCCTCCAAGAATAAACCCACCAAGAATAATCTTGTCGTTACTCCTCCTATTGCTCTTGAGAAAATAGAACATTTTTATGTTTCCCTGTTGATAAATGGTTATAAATTGAGTAATTTCATAATAGACTCTAGAGCTTCTGATAATGTTATGCCTGTCAAAGTAGCAGATTTTCTTGGTCTTACTTTGACTAAGACTTTTGAGAGGTGATTTTCTATGGAAAAAAAACAAGTCCCACTCCTGGGTCAAATAAAAATGCCCAATTTGCATTTGCAACTTTTCTAGAAAAGAGAATCAAAATGACGGTCCTGGTGGCTGATGTTCTAGCCTCTTACGTCATCCTTCTTGGGCAAAATTTTTGTAAGGATGTTGGTGGTGAATTAAGCATGGACCTATCCAAAGCAAGGATTCTATTCAAGGGTGTTATGAAAAGGCTCCTCCCTGAGAAGGAAGCAAAATATGTGGTTACCCAGACCTCGACACCTAAAGCTCAAATTCTATTTGAGTCTTTAGGCATGGGTAATTACTTTTTGTCTATGAAAGAAGTCCATGAGACATCTGATGAAATTCTCAAATGCGTCAACCTAAAAATTGGTTCATATGAAAAAGTAGAAAGATTAGTGGAGCTCAGTGCAAGTGTAGAAGAATCTCCCTCGCTAAACAAAGAAGAATCTAAGAAAAAATTAGTGTCTGATGGGGTATGGACTCTAGAATTTGATGGCAGCTACTCCTCTATCAGCTCAGGAGCCAGAATTGTGTTGATATCTCCTCAAGGAGATATTTCTCCTTCTTCATAAAAGTTGCAGTTTAGCAAGACCAACAACATAGTTGAGTATGAAGCCTTGTTGCTTGGATTGAAGGCTACTCGAGACAAAGGTGTTAAACTCCTTCACGCCAAAGGTGATGCTGAATTGGTGGTTTGTCAGGTAAGGAACATGTATCAAACCAAAAATGAGAAATTGTGCCACTACCATAATTTAGTCTGGGATCAAATTGAAAGCTTTGATGCTTTCAACATCTCGGCCATATCGAGAGAATTCAATGACTAAGCTGATGCACTAGCTATTTTAGCAACTCTATTGGTCCCTCACCCTGACTTTAAAGGAGATAGGTATACTATTGAGCTGGTCTTTAGACCAAGTGTACCTGATAATGTCATCCATTGGCAGGTGTTTAACAATGATAACCAAATCATTGCCTTCTTAGAGCAAAAGAACAACTTTGAATAGCTTCATTTCGATGGCAATGAACCTCAAAAGCTTGAGCCAGCCTCTGAATCAAGTACAAATGTAGGTAAAAAATTCCTGCAACTTAAAGGAAATAAGATCCCAAAAGGCCTAGTTTCCCTTGAGAAGCTATTTGACAAACACGACAGATTCATTAAACAGTGGCAAAAGGATTCAAGCTCCTCCCAAGAATTTGATCAAGTAAATTTAGGTACCCAAGAAAATACCAAAGTGGTGAACATCGAGAAATGCTACACTCAGGAAGAAAAGTTCAAATTCACTGCTCTACTCTGCCAATATATAGATGTCTTAGCTTACTCCTATGATGATCTGAAGTCATTCAGACCTGAAGAAATCCACCATAACATTCCTGTCAAAATCAATTCAATGCCTTACAAGCAAAAATCTAGATAGTATAACCCAAAGATATTAGGTACTATTTTATCCGAAATACAAAAAATGCTAAATGCAAGGATAATTTTCTCAATCTATTATTCCACATAGATTGCGAACATAGTCCCTATGAGGAAGAAGAATGGTGAAATTTGAATTTGTGTGGATTTTAAAAATTTGAATGAGTCATCCTTAAAAGATAACTATCCTCTCCCTATCATGGATCAAGTTCTACAGATGGTGACAAGTTTAGAGATGTTATTAATGCTAGATGGCTTCTCAGGGTATAATCAAGTTGAAGTTGAAAAAGTAGACCAGCATAAAATTGCCTTCACCACACCTTAGGGCACCTTTGCTTATCAAAGATTGCCATTTGGTCTGATAAATGTGCATGCCACATTTCAGAGAGCAATGGAACTCACTTTCAAAGATGAAATGGGTAAGTTCATTATAGTATATCTGGATGATTTAACAGTGTTTTCCAAGCATCGTCTTGACCATGTGCACCATTTACAACAAGTGTTGGAATGCTACTGTCAGAATGGTATTTCTCTAAATCCCAAAAAATCTATTTTTGGTGTAACCGAAGAGAAAATTCTCAAGCACATTGTATCCCGAGAAGGTATACAAATTGACTCAAAAAGAGTCAAGTCCATCCAGGAGCTTACTCTACCCACAAGTAAGACTGTGGTTCACTCTTTCTTCGAAAAAGTGAATTTTTTATGAAGGTTCATCCCTGAGTTTGCTGAGAAAACTTGCCACATTGTCAAAATGATGAAGGGCAAAGCCACTTTCAGGTGGACTATAGAGGGCAAGTCAGCATTTGAAGACATCAAAAAAGCAATCGCCTACGCACCAATTCTGGTTTGTCTAGACTATACCAAAGACTTCAAAATATACAGTTATGCTTCTGAACATACACTTTTAACTATTTTGGTTCAACATAACCAAGAAGGTGTGGAATCTCCTATTTTTTTCATGAGTTGTCCGCTCAAAGCTCATGAGTTAAAGTACTCAAACATGGAGAAACATGATTATGCTATGGTTAAAGCAGTGAAGCATTTCAGGTTATATATCCTGAATTCACATATGGTAGTCTTGGTGCCCGATACAATGGTGAAGTCCATTCTAACTCAACAGGAGTTTGGTACAAAAAGGGGTAATTGGATCACTAAGATTCAAGAGTTTGATCTTGACATCAAACCTACCAAACTAGTGTAGGGAAAGGGCCTCTACCAATTGATTAATGATAATATCCCCAAGGAAGCAAAAAATGAAGAAATGGAGATAGAAGACGTGCCTACGGTCCTCTTCATTGCTACTACTGATGAGTGGTATTCTGACATCACTCATTTTCTAACCTATGGTGAGTGTCCTGCTCATCTATCCTATAAATAAAAATGAAATGTTAAACTAAAGGTTGCTAACTATGTCTTGTGGGATAATGGTTTGTATAAGAGAAGCCTTGATGGGGTATTTCTTCGCTACGTCAATAAGGTGCAACAAGGAGTCTTTCCACAATTTAGCCTATGGAGGACATTTTTTTGTGCCAGTAATAGCCCATAAAATTTTATGAGCAAGTCACTGTTGGCCTATGCTATTTCAAGATGCTTACAAATAGGTGCGTAGGTGTGAATTATGTTAGCAGTTCATCGAAAAGCCTAAATTTGCTGCATCAACCCTTAAGCCAGTGGTAATTGAAGAATCTTTTCAATAGTGGGGTATCGACTTCATTAGTGCAATCAACCCATCTTTAAGTGTCAGGCATGACTATGTCCTCACTGTGACTAATTACTTTACCAAATGGGTGGAAGCCATTCCAACTAAGCACGCTACTTCAGAAGTGGTGTGTAATTTTCTTAAGGAAAATATTATCTCTTGGTTTGGGGTTCCAATTAAAATTATAACAGATAATGTAGCCTGTTTCTCTTCTCATGAGATTACCCAATTTTGCTTTTATTATGGAATTACCTTATCCCACACTTCTAATTATTTTCTATAAGGGAATGGCCAAGCAGAATCAAGCAACAAAAACCTAGTTACTATTATCAAGAAATTAGTAGATGATAATTAGAAGACTTGGCATAAAGCATTGTTTGATGCTTTATGGGCAGATAGGATTCCACCCAAGAGGGCCATAGGCATGTCACCATTCTAACTTTTGTATGACTTGAATGCAGAGATACCAATCACTTTGGAACTACCAGCACTCAGGTTAGCAAAGGCAATCGAAGATTCAACCTTCAAAAATTCAATTGATAAAAGGATCATGTGTCTAACTGAATTAAATGAGCAACAAACCATGGTGGTGGACCGGATTACTACACATCAGAATCAGGTGAAGAAACTTTTTGACAAGAGGGAAAAGGTTTGTGATTTTTAGATTAGAGATCAAGTCTTGTTGTGGGACAAGAGGAGAGAACCAAAAGGAATGGATGACAAATTTGATTCCTTGTGGAGAGGTCCATTTACCATTTGTCAGATCTGTAGTGAGAATAGATTCTTACTAGAGTATCAAGATGGGGCACCATTCTCACTACCTCACAGTGGGCATCATCTGAAGCACTTTAATCCTTGAAATTTTAGATGAGTTCACTTGTACATATGCATAGTTTTTATGTTTTTTGTTTTCTTTTGGTCTTTCATGTCTTTTCCTTTTTGGCTTGACTCAGTAGCCCAATGGCTTGGATGAAGGCACTTAGAGACTAGTTTCTACTCCCATCAATTGGTTGATCAATGAAAGTTCCCCAACAGGAGCCAACTATTGTTCTCAAAATCAACTACGCTCATTTTTGGAACAACCCCTACGAAACTTGTATGTTTCGTGTTTTTCTCTTTACGTTCATTTTTTGAGGTGAGTTTTTATTTTTCTCACGTTTGCTCAACTGACATCATCTAACGTTCATGATGCTCCCTTATTGCATTTTCCCAAAAATGAAAAAATCATTACAATCTCGATGTAGCTAGAGGACAAAGTTTTTCATTTCCCAGAGTTAGCATTTTCTAGTGTTTCCATGCAGGGGTGGCAATTTTTGCCACTACTGCATTTGTTTTGTGAGTTCCATGCAAAGGTGGCATTTTTTGCCACCCTTGCATCTATCATGCAAGAGAGGTGAAATTTTCCACCCTTGCATCTTGTTGATCCATTCTATGCAGGAGCGGTGAATTTTTCCACCCTTGCATATCTTTCCAACCTCTAGTGCAGGAGCGGCAAATTTCGTCGCCCCTGCACTGTCTCAATTTTTGCGTGTGGCATTTATGGTAGCACATGTCGAGTGGTTGGGGGTGATTTTTTCCCCCATTTAATCTCCTTTTGATCTTTTTCACTTCATTTCTTCCATTCCTCTTCCTACCCTTTGCCTCTTGACAATCAAGCAAGCAAGAGGAAGCACATTTTCGCTAGATTTGAGCCTCATTTCACATTGTTCTTTAGGTAGGTCTTTGTTTTTATTTTTAGTTTTGTTTTCCTTTCTTTTTTTTTGTTCTCTCTCTCCTTGTTAGGTTTTCTTTTGTTTTCCTCTCTTTTCTCATCGAAAGAGGCGATTCTTTCCCCCCCGTCGCGCCTCGACCCTCTTCTTCCCTTCCTATTTGGCCTTTTTCTCCCATGTTAGGGCGACAAATTTCACCACCCTCACATCTCCTGAATCCTTACCCATGCAAGGGAAATTTTTTTTGCCACCCTAACATAGATCTATAATTTGAACAATGTGCACCGGCGGCAATTTTTTTTGCCAACGTGACCCGACCCAGACTAAGTGTAAGGGCAGCAAAAATCACTGCCATTACACTTGACTTTCCTATTAGGTGCAAGGTTAGTGATTTTTGCCACCCTTACACATTTAACCCCATCAACATGCATCAGTGGTGATTATTACTGCCCATGCATCACCTTTCCACCTTGATGTGCATAGGCAGTAATTTTTGCTGCCTATGCACGCAGATGCCTTTCCTCATGTAAGGGTGGCAAAATTTGCTACCCCTACATACCTTCTCCCTATTTTTCTTAACTCTAAGAAATTTTTATAATTTTCATTTTTCCTCACCTACTCCCCTTTCCTTCCACTTTCTAACCTACTCTCGCCTCAGCCCTTTTAAGTGCACTTCCCTGGTCATGATCACCCAACGTGCAATTTTCCCAAATTGCCAATATTTTCCCTAATTACATGGTCATGACTCTTATCACAGTTCCTCCTCAAGATCCTTCTTCATCAACATACTTTTGACAAAGGCTCATCCTGATGACTGAAGCTTCTCCAAAGAAGTTGAAGGCAATGAAGTATTAGTATTAAGGTGTTTTCCCAATCACCTCGATCACTTCTAATGTCGACGACATTAGGGACACAGAGATCGGCCACATGGATATGGCCGAGTTCGTGGAGAGAACTAAGGAAAAAAACTTGAGCTCAAAAATGAAAAGAATAATCGAGAGAAATATTCACCAAGTCTCCTCTTTTCCTGTGGTGGTGCATCACACTGAGTTCATCCTCTAGTGCACCCAATTCTACAACAAAGAGACCAGAGAAGTGTCAAATGCTAGTAGCAACATAATAATTTGACTGGACCCTAAATTTATAGATAAAGTTTTCATACCCTCCTGCTACTAAAGTATTGAAGATCGACTTCATCAAATCATGAAAGGAATACCACAAAGATCCTGAGAAGGCAAAAAAGGTGATCAACAACATATGGCTAAAGACTCCCAGAGCCAACTTGTCCAGATGGCCACAATTTTTTTTGAGAAGTGACTTTATAGAGAAAGTTGGCAACTTAATTAATCTTTTCAGTAGAGTATGAGGTCTACCATCTTCTTCTCAATTTCATGAATGGATGTACCCCTTCATCAAGATAATTCTCCAAGGGAAACAAGTCATCTTCTGGGGTGAACAGATCAACAATGCTCTGCATGAGCAATTGACAAAAGTGTCTACTACTTGAATGTTCTATATGACTTCATACCTGGTATACATCATAGCTTCAATGAGAACCTTTCTAGGTTTAACGTCAGAGAGAGACAAAAAAACCACCCCTGTATATCAATATTACCCTCAGCTAACACTAAAGGGATCAATCCATCATTTTAGGAGGGTAAATGATGCCTTCTTCTCGATATTTTTATGTCTTTTTAATCCTCAATTGGAATAAAAGAGAGTATCAGATGAAGCCTAGACTGTCGTCAATGACTTCGGCTGTATGTTTTTACAATTCCCTACTTTTTTCTATTTGCGGGTTGGATTTTTACAAGGCTATCCCTTTATGCTCCCCAGATTTTCTTTTGACAAATTGGTCCTAATGGAGATGTGTAGACAAATTATTTTGTGCACAATAAATGAATGGAACTTAAGAAACCAGGCTTCAAGTTCCCAATTGAAATTGGTAGATACTCAATTTTGACTGCCGCCAAAGCAAGGGTCATGGAGACCAAAATGAAACTTGTCACCATGAAGCATTTAAAAAGAAGGCCCAATTTTGACTACAGGTGTGTCAAAGACATAATCAAAAGAAAGACTCAGTTTCATGGGCCCATGATCAAAGACGTCTGGATAGATTTAAGAACAATAGAAGACATCAAAAAGATGGACTACAGTAGACTGTCTCTAGAACAAATTAAATATATAGGGCTCACTGATATCCCTCTGAATCTAGTAGATGACAAAAATTTGGTCAATAACAGGTATCTTGCTGAACAAATTTCTAACTCCCCTCTTCCTCCAATTCAATGGTCTAAAAAAGAGCTGACCTCTTTAAGGATGAGATTCGAACCAATATTGGCTAACACCAATGATTGGTTAGCAAACAAAGGGATCACATTAAAAGAATTTATCATAGGATTAGAGGCTGAATTCCAAGAAGAAACAAGGAGGAGAGCAAAAAATAAGACAAAGAATAAAAGTGATTTTCCTTCTCCTTCCAGGCCCCACAAGCCTAAGATCATCTGTGTATCTAAGAAACCAAAGGTTGTTGAGAAGGAAGCAGAGTCAACAGATGTGGGGGTTGAGGAACAAAGCACCCAAGAACAAGTAGCAGAACAGATGAAAATAGATGATAGGCCTACAAATCAATAGGGGATAGAAACTCCATCTACACAAGAGGGGGCACAACTATTTGCAGGAGTCTCTTCTTCTCTACCCCAATCCCCTGTTGCAGCTCCTTCGCCCATTTCTCCCATCAGTATTCCTTCCTCTGGAGCCACCTTTCCTTATATATTTATTTTTGGCGACCCTCAAGATGATTTTGGAGATGTTCTTCGATCATCAAGATCAATCCCCAGTATTTCATCTCCTTCTTTCAACATCAGAGACAATTCCACCTTCGACCAGTCAGTGGCTAGTGTAGTGTTTCCTGATACTATGCCTACTATGCCCACTATGCCCATTATTTCTGCCAGTAGTGCAGATGTTACTCTAGTGACACCAACTACAGGGACTGTTGCTACTATAAGTTCTTCTGCTCTCCCACCTTGGTTATCAACTTTCACACCTAAAAGAAAAAAGCAAGCCATCTCTCTAGATGATTTTGATTTAGGTAGAATAATGCCAGTGAAAGCTAAGACCCCCAAGAAGCCAAGAATTCTTTCAAAAATGATTGGAGATAAGGGGCACAAATTTTTGGAGATAGCCAACCCCCACAAGATGTAACCCTAGAGGATTTTGATATGAGCAGCTACTCCATTTATCAAGTTAAGTTAGGTAAAATAAGTCACGAGGGGGCCAAGAGCGATTTGTAATATGTAATGGATATCATGGTCCAAAAATTTGATAAAGAGAGAGATGAAGGATTATTACAAGGAAAAGGTGGAACAATTGATTGTGATGGTCAGGAGATTTACTTTTGCCCTAGAGGTGGAAACTCTAGAGGCCTTCTCCATAGATGATCATGTTATCTAGAAAGTAGAGAAGACCTACCTAAAAGGAAAAGTACTTAAAGATTATATAGATAAGATACATGCACAAGGGATTTCCTTGCTTACAGAGGTGGTTGAGAAGATAGGTAAAATGACAAAAATGAGAATAGAGTTAGAACTTATCTCTCTTATTTCTCAAGATATTGACAACACAAACAAATATCTTAGCAAGTGGATAGAGATGAAAGCGCTAAAAAAACATACCTTAGTATCAATCAACTCATTGCCAACAAAGATTCTTATATTGAAATCAAAGAATCACTAATATACAGGATCTAGGTACTTAAGGAACTGATCAGTGACCTCGAATCTTCTAAGGATGCCAGTGAAGAAAGCGACACCAGCCTACTAAGCATATTGGAGGAATTGCCTTGCAGACTCACCTCTCAAGACAATCAATTCCTTTTAGCAGAGGAAATGATTTAGGAATTCAAACATATGATCTAAAGGGAATTCAAGGAGAGAGCATTCTCAATGACTTCTGTGGATAATATTTTAGATAATCAGTTAACCCTAGATAGTCTGAGAACCAAGTTAACTAGTCATGCAAAATTAATCACAATAGTGAGAGATGCTACAATCAGATCTAAAGTGATTTTTAGAAATACTATTGTGCCAAACAATAGCCATGTATGATGCTCATCTAAAGAAGTCTGACGACAAGAGTTGAAATATTCTTCCATATTCTCTTCTTCATTCTTCTCGTGTACTTTGTAATTGACTTGGGACATTTTCACATGCACTTTTGTAATATGTAATTACATGTAAAATTTTGGAAAAGTCCCAAAGTCAACACTGACTCATCTTTGATTAGGTTTTCAATATTTTAGTCTTTTTCCAATTTTGAAGGTTTTTCCCTATATATAGAGGGAACCTCTTTTGTAAAATGTATCTCTGGATAATTGAGATCAAAAACTCTGTCGAAATTGAGATACTTCTTGAGACTTTGAGCTCAGCTTGTAAATCATATTTTATTGAATGAATGAGAAACAGGTTAATTTCAGACTTTGTGTTGAAATAATTTATGTTACTTAGGAAATAGTTCTTATGTTCTCTTTCCTGATAATCTCTCATCCATTTGATTGAATAATCAAAGTGTGTGTATGGAAATTATCTAAAGACATTCTAAAGGATATCAAAAAGATTTTGAGCTAGTTTTATCCTTGTGATCTTTTTATCTGTTGTAGTTTTAAGTGAAGACTTTGAGCTTTACTTTACTCTACTATTACGTACGGTTCGGATCAGTGAAGGAGACAATGGAAGACTTTGTGCTTTTTTGAGTTTTCTTGTGATTCTAGTTACTACTCAAAAGATTTTTTGCTATTTATTGAATACCTTTTCTGAAAGAAGAGGAATGCTTTCAGTCATCAATTAGAATCTCTTTTGCTCTATGAACATCATCTCTAAAAAAAGAGAGATGGATGGTGTTATTCTACCCCGAGTATTATTTTTTGCTTATTTATATACATATATAGCATATAAGTGATTTATAGGGAACCTCACCTTGATGAGAGGAGAGATTTATCTCATTAGGATGTGGTAAACCCACACTTTTTGCTGTATAAATCTCCTTGTACTGTGTTTGATATACCCATTTTGCCATTAGTTAGCTGACGACAAATTCACCCAACAGGTGTTTCAAGGAAAATTATAAGTGTGGATGCCAAGATGTTGGGAAATTAATGACAACATATAAGAGTCACTAACTAAAAACTTAGACTCAAGGAAATGGAGATGGAAATGTATATGCTTTCTTTGCATCTCAAAGAGAACCTTAACTTCCAATGCAAAAAAATTTAGGAATTTTTATTAGAATTTTATCATTATGTTCTTAGTTTTTTAATTATATTTCACATGATTATTATACATTCCATGCTTTGAGTTACATCCCAAGACCATTTCAACATTGTCTAAACCATTTCCAATAACCAAAACTTTAATGGTTGTGGTATCAAGGCTATTCATGGTAGCCACCACCTAAAAATTAACAATCAAAACACGTTAGGTTTAACAAACACCCATAAACACAATAAGTTATGGTATTTTTCAAACAACCCAACCAAACCTCCCCTTATAAAACCTAATAGTTAATGCTCCACTTACACACATAACCTTAGTAATAAGCTAACTTAACTAGTTTGCAATAATGAATTGTTAACATTCCCATCTACTACACTCAATTGAATTCCATCTACATTCAAGGATTGTAGTAGGACCATTTATAAATTACTCATAATAACATAATACATCTAATTAAGTTTATAAAAACATAATAAATTATTCAAAATGAGCCTATCCTTCAACCACATCCATTCACAAGTAAGGCTATATAATTTTACTATTTTTTTTCACAACTATTTGAATCATGCAAGGAAATAACCTTAATAATTTTTTTGAATTTAAAAATAAGATAAAGAGTGTTTGTGTCTATATTACATTGTTTTATATTTATCAATAATGTATCCACCTATACAGAGGCAATCCAAGATCTATGTTTGGGGAATCCCCTATATAAGATGGACTATTTTCAAATATCTCAAGTAATTGGATAACTTGTAGATCTTATGATTGGAAACGTGGTTTATCTCAAGCAATATAAGCCATTCAACCCATTTTTATTATTATAAATAACACCCTTAGGATCAACCATAAATAATGAAACAATGGAATAACATAAACTCCAAGTTCTTCACCACTCACCTCTTTTCTTCCAAATGTTAGATAATAAATGAAACATTAAACATGAGGGGATTTTAATTTTTTAATCATATAAATAGGTTCATGGGAATAACTTGTATCTTGCATGATATTACAGCTCAAATTACACTTGGGGAGGCATCCATTAATCTTTTAAATACCTCAATTTGCTACGAAAATTTTATCTAGATAATCATTTCTTGTTATCTTAAGAAATAATTTATGAAATTATGTTATTGTTACACTCATCCATGCCATTCCAAATGACATTATTTCACCCAATTGTATATCTCTAAAATGTCTTAGTATTAGACCACTTTGTAAACCCACCATAGCTTTTTATCCATATTTATCCATTCCAACACATGATACATATATATTGTATATGCTTATTTTTATGGTTTAAAACTTCCAATTTTTAGGTAAAATGATTTCTAATGTTGGTCACTTGAAATTACTAAATTTTTAATTTGATAAGAATAAGTTATCACCTTGTAGTAATTATTTCAAGTCCCCTATATAAATTGTTTCAGGTTACTAGTAGTAACTGTTATAACTTGATGCAAACTATTTTACAAAGTGGTTATAGATTAAGATAAAATAATGCCAAAAACTTTAATAATATTTAGTTTTAAAAACTAATGTATATATGATATATAGATTAGATAACATGGTCATTTAAAAATGAAAATAAGACTCAAAATTGAGTATTATAATCACCCACCCAACCCTCAATAGAGACAAAATCATCCCTATAGTTAGAAATAATAAGTAATGACTACTCTAATATTCAATGACTTCCAACCATTGACTAAAGGCTAATAGCACTAAATTTAAAAACCATCATATTTAGTTATGTACTTAGCATACACACTAAATCAATTAATCTTTAATTTTTTCCAACATATTGATTGTCCTAATTGCAATATCATCATATGTATAGGAAAATCAGATCCTGTTTAGGATGTTATTACTTTCCATCACCTCTTTTCACATCAATGTTGTCTTGAGAATATTTTAGCACAAGTGTGATTCATTACTATGTTAAATAAGAATGTTGAAAGCCTTCTTAGATGATCCCTTAACATTAACAACTAGTTGAAGCCTTAATGCAATTAAAAATTAACATCACCTAACAAACTTCAGATAAACCATACTGACATAGATATAATAAAAAATATTCTTTCACACCTAAAAAAAATAAATGTTAGAATTTTCCTTGAGCATACATGTCTTATCAAATATTCATTTAAGTTCTTAGTAAAATTAAAACACTAATAATTATTTTAATAATGTGTATTGTGTTTTGAATAATGAATTTTAGGAATATTTTAGGTTTTTTACGTCACTCTCATGTCAATACATGCTCTTTGAGGTTGGATTAGATAATTCATTTCTATTTCTTCACTAATGAATTTAATAGAGCACAAAGATTTATCCTTAACCAAATAGATGGAAATATGAAATATGTCATACATTACATCATCCAAAACTTTTATGGAATGTAGCTCAATTATATGGTAACTATAAATGAATTCTTTGAAGTTATATATGTTATTAATCAATTTTTTTCATTAATAGTTTTCATGTTCTTATGCATCTTGATTATCCACCCATATAGTATCTAATGCACAAACTAAATCTTAATGGTTCCACTATTATATGGTTTTATTACCTTATTAATTCAATATTACCATCTTAAATAAGCCTCAAATATACAATGTCATTGTTGATTTTATATCACAACTAACATTTTATGAACATAGTCTACATGTGGATAATGAATATATATTTTTATTTTCTATACAATCTCTTAAGTTTTATACAAACTTGGTTGTCAGAAAGTCTTCCCAACATTTATCTTTTTTAAGAGATACAACAACATACTCCCACCAATGTGATAAATGTTGGTGTTCATAGAAACACACATACTCTAATGAACTCTATTGAGCAGTTTTATATCACTTAGAGGTCACTCAACAACTAAGAATAATATAGCATGTTGAGTTCACTAAAATAAAGATATTTTCATTGGAATACTATACATTATTTCATGATTTCATGCAAACCAATCTGAAATTCAACTCATATGGTTTAATATTGAATAAGTGTTGGAAAACAAACTCAAAACTAAGGAGGAATTCACATAGACACTCAATTCTTGGGTTGATTTTAAGGGTGTAGAGGCTATGGTGAAATCTCTTCCTAACCTTTCATAATGATGATGATGATGATGATGATGATGATGATGATGATGATGATGATGATGATGATGATGATGATGATGATGATGATGATGATGATGATGATGATGATGACGACGACGACGATGATGATGATGATGATGATGATGATGATGATGAAAACCTTTAGATATTGTTGACTGTACTAATTATAAAACTAGATTGTTGTTTGATCAAGGAAAAAATAATTTGAAAAATAAAAAATAAAAAGAATCAAGCAATAAAGTAACCTTTCATGTCTTTTTCATTTGCAATTATCTTTAATTATTTTTAGACACAATGTTTATAGTTGTAAGTCTCTATTAACTTTTCATATTTATTAAAAGGTTATAGGTTAGCCTACCATTACTACATGTCCTTCCTACAATATTTATAGAAATATTACCATCATTACATATGATCAAGACACCTATTTTTTAGTGTTTGTAGACTCAATGTTATTATTTCATTTTTTATATTCCCACTTGCCCTATTATAGATTGCTCCCATCCATTATAATTTTTTATCTCCATGATCTCATTCTATCTATGTGGTTATACACTTATTGGATTAATAGTTATAGGTCCCAAATTTACACCTTCAACCACTCTTAATTTTTTGGTCCTGCAACCACTACCAACAACTTGTTACCAATTATTTATGCCTTGACATATTCATATCATATGATTAATGTTTATTTTTATCCAAAATTTAAACTATTGAGAAAGCTTATTATCTTTGATCATAATTAAGAACTAGTTTTTACACAATTAAGGATGATCACATCATGTCTATTCGATATAATATTCCCACATGAATCACAAGGGTGATATCAAAATTTTAAAATTTATAGATCTTAAACCTTCTAAATCCTCTATTTAGTTTTCAACCATTTTACATTGTTACCCATCACTTGGGATGATGGATATCTAAATACATTACTTGGATCCATTTCTTGAGGGACTACATGTTATTACTCCAACTAAATGGCTACCAAAATATTTTACAATATCATTGTTCTTACTAGTAAAATTTTGCATAAAATTAAGTAATTGTACTATTTATTTAGGATAATTACATTTTTTATATTTTCAATTGGTTTATAAAATGTTTGTATTCTATGTGTTATTTTCTACTAATTTTAGGCCTTAACCATTCTTGAGTCAACTATGATATCTTTCATATCCACTTCATACTTCATGTCACATCCACCCAAAATCCCTCGTGATGCCAATTGATTTCCCTATTTCTTACTTTTTGTACTAATTATCCCACTTATGTAAGCTTCATTTATTAACCACCTTCCCAAAAAAAAACTATGCATTTCACTTGAGGACATGTGTCTACCTTAATTTGGGGGAAGAATAAGGATATAAATTATATTTATCTCATTTGAATTGATATGGTTTTCAAACATTAAGCTGGGGGGTATACTAGAAATTATTGTCACATGTAGTAATGTCAAAATAAATATGTCAATCATTACATAAAATTTTTGATAATGATGTATTCATTCTACTACCAAGGTTATCACATTAAACATTTGAGACATAAGCAACTCTAGATCTAATCAAATAAGAATGCAAATATTCATTATTATAATCATTTTTTAAAGGGGTTTCATACATGTAAAAAGTATTGTAGACACATAGCCACTATTTCCACTTACTTGTAGCAATGGTTGTAGCTTTATGTTTGCTATAGATGGTTAAAAGGATTTGTCACATGTCATGATAAAAACACATATAGTTTGTTGTTGTGTTTGAGTAAACGACAAAGTCATTTACAACTAAATATACTTCCAAAAGGTCTTATTTTGTTTTTTTTTATTGTGTTGTGATTGTCAAGAATCATTTTCACTATGATTAAAATATGATAATCTGATGAAAACAAGAAATATTTACTTGTTATTGTACGTGAGACTCAAGTTATATTAGTTTCAAGCCTCTCATAATACTACTCTAGGTGTTATTATTTAGAGCATTCCTATTGTTCATATGGTATTTAATGTTGATAGCATATCTAGATCACAACATTACAGAAATTTTAGCATATAATAAATGGATGGTGCTTCATGTATGATTTTAAAAAAATATCCATCAAGTTTTTAAAAGATAAAATGAACTACATAGTAAAAATCATTACATGTTCTTTTTGTTAAAGGTTATGTTTTCATTTTTTTTAGAATTCAAACATTTTGTATGACTATGTAGTAATATTTGATAAATGGTATTGATTGAGATATTTAGTTTAGAGTTTGTTGTGAATTAAAAAGGAAAAATGATTTGATGGATTATATAGAGGTAGATCAATTTGCAAAGACTAGATCTTAAAGCATAGTACCCACATTGAAAATGAATTAATGATCAATGGAAAAAATTAATCATGTTTCCAAAATTTGTTGAAACACCTCAATAAATTAGAAATGAAGTTATAAATCACTTCATTGCTCATTCCAATATAACCTACACAATAACATATAGTTCTTATGAAGAGAGGTAATTTTTTTATAAATTCATGATTGGAAACATCTCAACAAATTGATAGACATTAATAGATAAAAATCTGGAAGAAAATTTAGAAAGATAAAGGTTTCCTTCCTAGAGATATTATTCTATATGCCACCTTATAGTTTGAAAATTATTTGTGCATATTTCATTTCCCATTTTAAACAAAACTTAATTGTTATATTTTGCATAAGGATATGCAAATACTTAAGTTTGGGGGTGTGATGAGGCCCTAAATTTTCCCTCATATCGTTTCTTAGTATTTTCTAAAATACTTTTCTATATTTTTATTCACACGTATATATTTATATTATATGAATAATGTATATACATATTATTTTGATTAAAAATAGTTATGTCTATATAGATTAATATGATTTAATGGCTTGAATGTTTATGATATTACTAATTATGAATGCATAATGTAGAATATACTTATTTTAAGGCGTTTTATGACTGTAGTTATGAAAGATAAAATATCTATTTAATTTTTTAACAACTCATATAAACTAGGTGAGCTACCCATAACAACTAGTTGAGTTATTTTTAAAACCCAGGTGAGATACCCATAGCAACTAGGTGCTACCTATAGAAACTAGGAAACACCCATAGTAATAATAGTGCATACAATTTTGAATGATTGATAGTTAGATGATAGTTTTGAGTAATTAACTTCCATGGTTTGAGGATTGTGATAGTTCTTCATTTTGAGGAAAAAGAGAAGTCAACTTCAGATTGTCTAGTCATTATTCCTCCTTCATTAGACCGTCCATCTTAAGTGGTTGAAATAAATGAATTTTTTATTTTCATGTAATTCCTAATTTATGTTATTTTATAGTTGTTAGTTAAAAATTTGTTGTGACATCTTATTCTATTATGATATATTCCAATTTTTTTTTGCTATTTTAGTATAGATGTTTGGGTTGTTATAACTTATTTATTTTTGGAATAACCATAAATTTATGATTGTAACCTATAGATATTTGTATATCTAAATAAAGTGTTGCCTTACATATTTAAGAGAGAAGTTGTATGATGTAGTTAGTTAGTAAAGTATAGTTTAGCTAGAAAATTAGATCAAAATATTATTTGAGTGAAGCTTTATAATCATATTGTAAGGTACCTTTAGAAATTCTATTTGATTTTATAGTTGAATCATCATATTTTATTTCATTTACTCCCACATTAAGTAAGGATGGAATTCAAACTCCGTTCCAACTGAGGCTGAGCTTACTTACAAGGATGTAATGATCTAATTACCCATTTGTTAGTTTAATTTCATTCTACAGTGTGTGTGTGTGTCTTTCACTTTCTGTAAAGTATTTACAACATGTGTTCTCTACGTTCATGTTTTATTTTTTGCATAGTAATTTATAGTTATGTAATTTAAATTTAGAAGAGCATGGAAATATTAAAAACATAGATTAAAATCTCAATTTTTAAATTCACTTTCTGAAAGTGTGTTTACTTTCAAAAAGTGTGCATTAGATTTATTAGTATTCCATGTAGTTTAGTTTTGCATATATAGTACATACATCTTACAAAGTTATACATCCCTAAGTTGAAAATTAAATGATCATATATTCTATGTTTTAAGAGGTTGCCTCATGTGGTATATCATCACAAGTTATCAGATAAATCCTTAAGCTAGCTTACAATGGTATATTATATCTTCCCCATAGTGCCCCTAACATAAATACTAATTATGCCATAAGGCTTATGGGCCCTTTCTATGTAATAGGATGGGTTGAATGTTATTCACCCAAGCCCATGGTATTATGATATGTATGGAGGTTATTAAGATGCTTACATGACACATTGTAATATCCCCAATTAAATCACTAAATTTCACAACATTAAGGAAATCGCCCATAAAGAGGAGTGCCATAAACAACATTTATTAATTATTAAAGGAGTGTCACACTAGAAGGAAGTCAATGTTTAGTTAATTAAGTAATAAAAAACACTCATTAAATGGAAGTATCAATGGATGCCACCCTTGGGAAGACATACCCCTTGGGAAAAGACATTTGTAGGAGACATATCTTTTCATATAAGGCTATGTAGGTATAAATAATCAGCCATTGGTATGGAATGAAGCATTCAAAAATGTATTCAAATATATAACCTTGTATAAGCACCATGCTTTACAATTTCTCTTAAGGATGAAACCCCTTGAGGATTCACTTTATATTATTTGAGATTTGATAACTTTTAATGAAATTTCATTTTATGATATAATTATTTTTTCAAGTATAAAATCTATATTATCTTAAATAGATTTCCAAGGATTTCAAATTTTAGTATAATATTCTGATTAATAATAGTGCAGTGGTATCAAAGCTATGATCTTGCCAGCCTGTGAATAATGAGGACAATAGATTAATATATGGTAGAGTTTTAAAAAGTAATGCAAGACCATTCAAAGGAGTTAAGGGCATGGGTAGAAGAAAATAAAATGAAAAAATCAAGGAGCCAAGGTAAGAACAACGGTGAAAGAGAAGGTGGTGACATAAAGGCTATTGATAGGAAGTCATTAGAATCATATTAATCTTTGAATATAAAAAAGAGGGAGCATTTTGAATTATATCAACCACCTTACAACTCAACTACACCAACAATAGATGCAAGAAAACAATGATAGTAATTCTGAAAGGCCCCTAGAATATATAATAATAGAATAATAATATAGAAATATGCTAATAGATCATGTGGAGAAAAATATAAAATGTCTACAGCTGAAGTAAGCCCCAAAAGGCACTTACAAGGCCCAAAGAAGCTAAAAATGCAAGGATAAAGAAACCAAATCTTGATTTTCAAGTTGGAACCTCACTATCACCTTTTGATGGTACAAATAAATGTTACCCAACATCATCAGCATAAATGTTAGATGAATAAGTTTATTTCAAATATGCATTATAAAATTTTAGTAGCTCTTATGGTGTCCATTCTATCTTTCCAAGCAACTTTAGTTATTTGTATGTTACCCCAAGGGATTCCTCATGTGACTTTGGAACCCCAATCATGAATACCAAATATGATATTTCTAATAAGGCTTTATCCCTAGGAGAAGAAGAAGAGGAAGAGAATGATGTGTTTGAATTTATAATTCTTACATTCATTCAATTGGTAACATCCTATTTCATGGGATTGGCAACTATAAAATCTCAACAAGCAAGTTGAGTTGTAGATAAAGTTGAAGTTGAGTGGCTTATTCAACAATTTGAAATGGAAGGGTTGCTTGTAGTGAAATTTTAGGTGTCATTCCACACCATTATTATTATTATACCATGTAAATCTATGAGAAAATATTACATGTAGCTTGATCTAGGTCATCCTCAAGTGTCGAACAAGTTCGAATGGCGTGATCATGGGGACAAAGATCCATCTGCTATACATCTTGATGTCATTTAAATTAAGATATCATACATACATATGGTTGTTGGAATTGATTAAAAATTAGGTAACTCTATGATATAATAAGCTTATAGATAATATATTAAAATATTTCACTCTTTGTGGGATGTTTTTAGAAAGGTTTGAGAGGTGGTTGTTAACATACAAGTTGACTTGTTGTGTGGAATAATGTTCGATAAAGAGTACATGGTTATAATATACTATGCTTTTTCAAATATATTTGAAGAGTAAAATATTCCTTCTGATGTAAGAGAAATTACAGAAGGGAAATCATGTATATAACAAGTGGGAAAACTTAGCTCACAAGTTGAACTAAATCAAAGCACTATACTTCATGAAGGTCAGGAGAGAAGCCACGATAGTTTATTCCATGCACTATTACAAGTGATAGTGGAAATCCAAAATGCTTCAATGAAGTTATATAATGGAATTAATCAAGAGTATCCTATTGCTTGCATGAATCTTTAATTACTTTGGGTTAATTAGTGAATAACCTCAATTCTATAAATAGATCTTTATTTCATACTTCCAAAATTGTTAGTCATGGATCTGTGGCCAAGTACAAAGCCAAAAATGTGCCTAATTCTTGGATCAAAGATAGATGTTGAGAGGAATGAACTCCAAAAAAAAATTTGGGGACCTAAAAAGTCTGACATCTCTAAACTAACCATGCTAGTAATGGATTGGAGAGTTTAGCCTGATTTGCAAGCCTTGGTGGTTTGGATGCAACATCCATGTTTGCTTGTAGTTTTGGATTTTTTACTTGTAGTAGGTGAATATTTTGTGCCATCACTAGATGTTATCACTAAAAGGGAGGAAGAAATGTATATGCAAAATGATCTAGTATCCATGTGTGATCATATTTATCTTAATTCATCTCTCTATGAGCAGAAAAAAGACACTATATTTCTATCTCCAGATTGACATCTCATTGTAGATGCCTATGAAGTGGATGAGTTTTTGTATGATGGTTAGAAAAAAAATTACTTGATTAAAAAGGATGATTTGAAAGGAAACTCTTTTTCAAACTTCTGTTCCTTCATCATAGTTGGATAAGGAAAAAAGCTTCATTTCAAGAATGTAAGAATTAAGAATGGCTTACAATTGGGAAAGTGTATATATTTGAGTAGTAATATAAGTTATTTTTCCTTCGCAAAATAAGGTGTTCTACTTGATGCTTACAACAAAGATACCTAGGAAGGAAACTATTTTGGTTATAATGATATAAAGGATGAAATTCAGTGTTCCTCACTTGTTTCAAAAATAAAGTGATTCCAATGGAATAAACAACTTTATCATTTAAATTTAGGTTGTAGCTCTGGATCTTACCTTCTATGATAACACGAAATGGTCTTCAGAGGATATTGTGACAGGATAGAAGTTACTCTGTGCTCAAATGGATTTTAATTTAATGAAAGTTGTAAAGGAAAATGATAGGTGGGTTTGTGGACTTGTCAAAGTGCTTAATATTGGATCTTGACATGCTTGATCCAGTGGATATATAAGTCAAATATTATTGTGTTCAAGATAAGATTACTATTTCAATCACTAAAACATATATTTACATTCATTTTTCCTTTAGTGTTTTACGCTTGTTGCTTTAGTTTCAAGATAAAGCTATGGCAACATTACAATTTGGAAGTGAAAATGTCATATCATGTTGCAATTATTTTGATAGAGTATGGGTGGATAAAATATGAAATGCTTCTAATCAACATATTTCTATTTGGATACCCCATGGTCATTTAAATTATGTTATTCTATGTGATTAAATCACATTAGTACTTGTGCCTCCAACTCAAGCTATGATGGCAATCAATAATATCTATGGCTGTGTGATAAAGCCTCAATTTTATAGGGAAGGAGAAGTAATTATTGAACATTCCCATTTAAAATTTCTCGAGGACAAGAAATTTTAGGAAGGGAGGTCTGTAATATTCCCAATTAAATCTCTATAAATCAAAACACTAAGGAAATCACCCATAAAGAGGAGTGCTGCAAAAAATATTTATTAATTATTAAAGGAGGAGTACCACACTAGAAAGAAGTCAATGTTTAGTCAATTAAGTAATAAATCAACATTCATTAAATGAAAGTATCAAGGGATGCCACCCTTGGGAAGACATACCCCTTGGGAAAACACATTTGAAGGAGACATATCTTTTGATGGAAGGATGTGCAAGTATAAATAATTATCCATTGGTATGGAAGGAAGCATTCAAATATATAACCTTTTACAAACATCATGCTTTACAATTTATCTCAAGGATGAAACCCATTGAGGATTCACTTTATATTATTTGAGATTTGAAAACTCTAAATTAAATTTCATTTTATTATCTTAATTATTATTTCAAGTATAAAATCTATATTTATCTTAAATGGATTTCCAAGGATTCCAAATGCAGTATAATATTTCGATTAGGAATATTACACACACTTAACTAATGGTTCATTATATTAGAGAAAAGGGTAACTTGTATTGGATAATGTGTGGTTTATGTAGGATCATGGAACAAGAGGAATAATTTAATAAAATATATTCAATATGAAAGTTATTTTATTTTTGTACAAGGTAAGATTTAAAAATAAGCTTATGGGGAGTTAGTTTAAGGCAACCAACTAACAGGTATAACTAACCCATAAAAACAAATTAAAAAAACTAAACAATAAAACTAATTGGATCATAAGCCTAGTAAACTCCCCATTGATCCAAAGGGGTATGAAAGATATAGAGCAATAACTCTAAAGTCATCAAAGGATCTCTATCGTAACTGCAACCAGTACACTATACCTATAACACTGACAAAAAAACTGATGACATTCCATAAAGAAGCTTGCCCCTGTGAGTTATGGCATAAAATGGCTAATGAAAATGATCAAAGTCTACTCATCCCTAGTGATCATCATATCGTACTGTAGTGGAACACAATCAAGCATACCCAACTATATCAATCCACATAGGAACCCATCTAAGTGATAAAACTGTACTATGTATGGCACATCTCCCTGATGTCTAAAAAATGATAATGACCTTTAATCAACACTGAAGGTGCTATCAACCCCTATCAACTTGTACTATCATTGATGATTGATCAAAGACCAATAAATGTAATATATTCTCCCCTTATCGGGTAAGCGGTGAGAAGCTATGCATTGAGATAAATAAAATCAAACAATCCTATCTACTCCATGACATGAATATTAGGTTTAGAAAGCCAAACATGGAATTGAAAGTAAGAACATAAGCCAAAAAATTGCTACTACAACAATTCCTAGTCTTGAGCCTAGTAGCTTACATAAAATGGGTAAATTACTGATCACTCAAAATATGGTATCAGGTCCATCAGGACCATATATGTCTAAGCCATATAAGATGCTTCTTGATTAGAGGAAGTATCAAAATAATTATAATAACTAGAGTAACAAGAAGAATGGTCACTAGAAATATCCACATAACTTGCCTCAACTTTCTTTTTATGTCGAGAATGGGGTTATTGGGAAGGACACGCATCTGCAAGATGTCCAATGCCACCACATTTGAAACACATGGGATATTTCCTATGTCTATGAGATCCAAAAGAATTTAAATCATTGGAGGAACTAAAAGAGTGAGAAGAGTGCTTATGATGATGTCTGCATTTGGAAGACCCTAGAGAGTGTTGATGTGAATGTTTTAGAGATCGTTGAGAATGATGTAAAGAATGTTGTTGAGAGTGTTTTAGATAATGCTTATGAAAATTTCATTATACATGGTGATGATATCTATGATGGGATCTATTCTTGACATAGTGAGCCTCTTCAATAGACATAATTTTATTCTTTGTAAATTGTCTCTCATGTTGTGTCAATAACTCACAGATGGTGTCAAATGTGGAACCATTAAGCTTATCACTAAGCTGTAGCATTTAAAAAAATTGGTGTATGTAGAACTAATACCATTCAATGTGATGAAAATCAACATGTCATCATCAATTTTACCCCTTGTGGTGAAATACTCTTATTTTAGAGTTTTCATGCTAGAAAGATACTGAGAGACATCCTCATCATTTACCAGTTTATTATTCAAAAGTTGCATAAGAAGGTTAATATTATTATATGCAAGTTGCTTTTCATATAAATATTTTAATGTTTTCCATGCTTTTCATGTACCAATTTTAATTGCCTCAATATGGATGATAATCTATTCAGTGCAACATGATTTCAATAGGGCGAGTGCATGCTTATCATGTTTTTGGTACTTAACCAACTTTACAACTTTAGTTGGTGGTGTGGTTTCTTTCTCTATTATTCCTATAAATAATTAAATATTAGGGTGTTCTTCATGTTTATACTCCATTCTTTGTAATTTTTAGGTCACAATTTACCATTTTATGAGATCAAACTCATAATTTGTGTCATGGTGCTAAAAAAGAATCAAGTCAAAAGGGAATTCTATTGAGGTTTTTCCTTGACATCCCAAATAGCTTCTGAATACAAGAGATTTTTGAGACTTGAAAATATACAATTATACCACCTTAAATCTCTTTTTATACCCTTATATCATCAAAATTCAATCTTATTCCACCAATTACATCTTTATTTTACTAAAATTAAAAAAATCAAACATCTATTGCTTTTCTCCCACTATAATTCATGTTTTTACAATATGTATGCCCTTTGCAACTTGCAAGGCATGCGTGTAATGTGTCAAAAAGATTATCAAAATATAATATTCCTCCAAAAAGGCATATACCATAGAAATTTTGTCCAAAATATAATGTTTGAACCTTTGACCTCCTACCTTCAAAGCTTTACACAAAATAAGCTTCTCTAAGTGCTCCAAGAGGATTTACAAGATATGAAGAGAAATTTTTTACATTTAAACCTAATTTGCCTCTCTATGATTAAAAATAATTTTCTTTGTAAAAAATGTATTTCATCTATGAAAAATTATTGAAAAAGTTGACTTGCCACTTTTATGGAGGGACCACGTGCCAATGCAAAGAGAAGGAATTTTTTAAAAAAAACTAATTCAAAAAGCTTATTGGTACTAGGGTGATTTTTGTTTCCATACTAGGTATACATTATGAAGTAATCATGAATAATGGGAGATAGTCAGTATTCAAATATCTCACCACTTTTAATCCTTCAAAAAATATTATACAGATCAAGCATGCTCTAATGGCCATTGGATTTGGTCAAACATTGCTTGGAATTAAAGATACAAATGGAGTTGTTATTGCAATAGAGAATAAATTGACTTTAATACTTTTTGATGAGTCCTTAGTTCAAAATATACAACTTAGTCCACTGTTAATGTCATTGTTTTCCCACTATTTAAAATCAAAATAGGAGGAAAATTTAACACAAGATCAAACAAGACAGTATCAATCAGCACCAGCATGAATACCAAGAATCTTGATAATGAGATGGAAGTTCTTTATCATGAATGAGTTCCATTTGAGTTAAGGAAAAACATTATGCAAAACCATTTGGATAGAAAACTTACACAAGCCCAATAGTGCATTCCTTAGGATTTTGGTTCCATAGGCTCTGCAAATTTATTCATTGCTCTTCTTCAATTTTCTAGGGCTACAACCAAGCTTTTCAAATTTCTTCTATCTTCCTTCACAAATTTCTTGCCATGGATCTAATACCACTATAGGATCATGAAATAGGAGGAATAATTCATTAGAATATATTCAATATGAAATCTATTTTATTTTTGTACAAGGTAAGCTTTAAAAAGAAGCTTACAGGGAGTTGGTTCAAGGCAATCAACTAATGTGTGTAACTAACCCGTACAAACAAATTAAAATAAAACTAAACAATAAAACTAATTGGATCATAAACCCAATGGTTTAAGAGTTCACCCCACCCTAGTTTAATAAGATGAGATACTATAAACATGGAGTTATATGAATCACTTGGAATGAATCAATCAAGGATAAATTAAGTATTGGATAAGATTGGAATAGAATTGTAGGTTCAAATCTCATAACAAATATCTCTTAGAGTGATAGTTTCATTAAGAAATATGGTATGGTGTTCCCCTACCTTATTTCTGAATATATTGAATATTATGGAAAATTGACCCACCAAACATTTCTATGCATATGTGTTATGTTATATTATGCATTATTTATGTATTATAAACGTTTGGATCTTAACAAGGGGTGTCATAAAAATGATTCTGTAAAAGTGAGAATTTGTTTGGGTAGATTTTGAAATATTACAGATTTTATTTTATAAAAAAATTAACTAAGTGGATCATTTTCACACCTATATTATTAGATTTAAATAAATCCACCATCATTGGAAAGTATTTTTTGAGATATTTCTGAAAAGTGGTTACAATAGAAAATCAAAAAATATTGAGGGAATGATTACTTGTTGAAGTTAGGTTTCCATAATAGTTGTATAGTCATATTGTATAGGTAACCCTAGTAGAAAAGGTCAAAATATTCACATATTTTAATTTGGGTAAGAAATTACGATGCCATTTTTTCCAATGCAAATGAAATTCTTAGTTCTACTTGCACACATGTTTTATGCTCATAATTGTGGTAGGAAGATAGATCAATTGAATGCCCTAGTTTTTATATGAACTGTGAATCAGGGAGTTACCAAAGTATTTTGGAAATAATTATATTGATGTGATAAGATAGTGTTATACATTTAATAATAATAAAAATTTGTAGGACTTTTCTTGTGATAATTATAACAAATAACTTTATTATATGAGATTATGCTTGGTGGATTTTTTTCAATATCTGGAATAATTTTATTGATTGGTATTTAGTGGCACAATATTTCTTATTAAAATTAGAACATAAGAAACTTCTTAGGCTGTAAATGGATCAAGAATTTTACAAAATAGAGTTGAAGAACAAAGAGATAGAGATATCCAAATTGAAGAAGAGCATTGGTGCCCAATAAATTAAATTGTTGAGAAAATATGAAGAGATTCCCATAACATAAGATAGCAATATATCATAAACAAATTAAAAGAAACATAAAATGAGAATGAAACCCCACCCATGGTTTAATAAAATACAAAAATCAATCCAAGATCTTAGTTTCCAACTAATGAAGATTCAATCTTGCAAGTTAATGGATACATTCAAAATAAAGTTGTTATCTTCTTAACCCCTTGTCATAAGCATAACTTCATCAACTTTGAAATTTCTAAGGGGTCACAAGTTCAACTAAGGAATAGTAAGGAGAAACCAATATATGGCAAGAAGACTTATGTTTATGAAGAATTTAAGCTCAGTATGGTTGATTACGTATTTCATTTTGATTTGTATGCTTTACATATACATGATTTAGATATTTTTATTGTGTATCCCTAGCTATATACTTTGGGAACTATTAATATTGATGTCAAAAATAAGTTTATAAAGTTGTGATGTAAGAGAAATAAGGTTACATTGCATGATATTACACATCAAAAAATAAATAAATAAAGGTACATGAGGAACATAAGCAAGAGAATGAGGCACAAATTTTATATGAGAATAAGAATAAATTTAAAGAGGAGAGCAATGAAGTAGTTGAAGGGAAAAAGAGAAAAATAATAAAATCAAGAGGATAACAAGGAAGCATTTGAAGAAGAGAATAAGAAATAGATTCAAGAGGAGAATAAAGAACCAATTGAAAGATAAACTCAAGAGGATCACAAGGATGAATACAAATAAGAGCACAAATAAATATTTAAATAAGAGCATAAGAGTCTCAAGAAAATTAGGAGATGGCCATGGTTACTTGTGAAGTAAGTTCAAATCCTTCACCTAGGGACAAGCAGAATAAAATTTGAAAATAATAAGATGTTAAGTCTACAAATGTTGAAATATATAGGCATCCACATCATTATGATAGAAAAAAATCATGGAGGCATAGTGTGGAACATGAAAAGTAAAATGATTATTAACCTACATGGAATCAAATTAGCAATAAATACATCTATGGAAAAATTTAGAGGAGAAACAACTATGGACAAGTTTGGACTCAAAGTCACATAGGTGAAACCTAGAATCATCAAGGACCATCGCCTATCAAGATTTTATATGGATGGTTGGATTATCAAGCATACCATCAAATGTAAATAGTTTTAAAAAAGTATTTATAAGTCTCTTATGATTCTTTAAGGGTTAAACACTTTAATGGAGGTGGAATGTTATCCACCTAGGCCCATGGTATTATGATATGCATGGAGGTTATGGAGATGTCAACATGAACCACACATAAATAATTTTTCATCATATTTGGATATGAGGGTAACTTGTATTGGATAACATGTGGGTTCAGGATTTACCCTACCCTAGTGTTATTAGATGACACTCTAAAATAAGGAGTTATATCCTTCATTTGGAATGAAGAAATCAAGGATTAATAAACTATTGGATAAGATTGTATTAGAATAATAGGTTCTGATCTCATATCATATATTTTGTGGAGTGATTTATTAAGTAATTTTATATGGTGTTTCCTTGCCTAAGGGGTATTTCTATTAATTTTTAATATATTAAATAATAGAGATAATCTATCCATCAAAAATCTATTATGAAAATTATTTATGATATATTATACATCATTTATATATATGGATATTTAGATCTTAAAAACACTATATATAGATGGGTTCAAGTCAAAATATAAATAATCTATAAGTTTTTCATTGAGAAAAAAGGCTCATTTTTTGTGGCATGCTTGGTGGGACCTATTGGACAAGCTAGATTGGTCCTTGAGGATAGTGGATTCCCATACCTCAATAGGGAGTGGTTCATCCATATAATATGTGGATGATGGAAAAGATTCACCTAATTGATAAAAAATTCAAAGACACTTAATTCATATCCATATGCACAAATGAGAGGCTAGTTAGAGTTGATGCTAAATTGACACATATGAAGGAGGAGTTGATAGAGGCTCATACATAGTTAAGCACATAACATAAGCAACTCCTTAATGTTAAAGATAGTTTATCTAAGTAACATGAGGCATTATTGGTAAATAATAAAAATTTGTAGGAAAATTTACAACAACAAAGACACTATGATGCTTAGGATTGTGTCTTGTTAGAGCTAACATGGTTAATCGTGGGCAATTTTAAGGGTAACTAGAGAATATTTTGGAGTAGGTTGATGAGGAGAGATAAAAATCATAATTTTATATTCAAAATATTCACTTGAGGCTATAAAGGATTATGGAAGTGGCATTGTGGATTGATATATTAGGATTTAAGTTGGAATAGGGTATGAATAGAAATAAAGTGAGGTTATGATCTTGCAACTAGAACTCAAGCAACTGAAGAGTTTGGTCATAGTCACCTAGGGCCATATCATTTTAAAAAACTCATCCTTCTTAGTCCCCATAATTTTCCATTGAATTTAGCACTTCCAAACCCTCTAGAGGGCACCCCACCTCCCTCAAACCCTTTATTATCTTCTTATGTGTTGGCAAGGATGTCAATGGTTCTGGAAGAGAGGGGTAGATGAGTCTTTTATTTTTATACTAGAGTTAAAAAATTTATAAAATTTTTTCACATTATAAATAAAATGGTTTTAGTTATATTTTACAATATGTGTATAATGATCATGGGCTTAGTTTAAATATTTTACTCACAATTGCTAGACATTGGGTTATTGGAAGATAATTGGTCCAACCAACACACATCTCATGAGTTGGTCGAAGAGCCATATTGTGTGTGCATTATCCTATTGTTGATGTTCATGATTAATGTGCATTGCACATTATATTAATATATGTATAATTGAATTCTTACATCTATTTCTAGAAATTGTTCTTTGTAAATTTTTTCATTGTTTATTTCTCCTACAAATATTTGGTTGATAATTATTACATATTACATTTAAAAGTGTGACTTATTTTTAATTTTTTACTTAGTTATTTAGAACAATAAGAAACTATAAATTTACATAACTAAAATATGAAACAAAAATTGATTCATTTTAAATGAGAATCAAAATTATGTTTGATGTATCATTTATTTTAATTTTATGATTCATTTTAATTATTTGTTTAGAGAAAAGATTTAGATTGATTGAAATAAAATAGTTAAAATGCTTTGTTTATAACACTACCAATTTACTCTTCATCAAATATTTCCATACTAAATGCATTGTGGTTGTAGGATAATCCATTATATTCATATATTTCTATGTATAATAAATAGTAGGCTTTTGATCAAATGAGAATACACATATATTGAGGGAAAAGAGTGATATAGAACTTCTCGTTGATTGTAAATTACATTCATCAACTACTAATATCTAGATAAGATATTCCTTTGAAATAAAGCCAAAATTAGAGTATAAAATTCTCTCAAAGTTATACAATTATCATTATAGTTGGGATATTTAGGAATTTACATCACTTTTTATTTTATTTTTACTTTACAAATTACTACACATCATTTTGTTCTTTGAAGTATATAACCATTTGAATGTTATAGAATCATCATTATGTTTTGGACATGTAAAGAGTTACATCACTTTTTATATTTTTCTTAACGTGCACATTACTATGTATATTTTTTTTCTAAAAGCATCTATGGGACTATAGAACCATTGATAAGAAGTTGGTATTTACTGCCACACCCTGTGCTAGTTAGGAATTACACCACGATTGGTAAACCTTGAATTAAAGATAAATAATATCTTCACATTACCAAATCCACAAAAGTCCATTTAAACAATTATAAAAAAATCTATATAAATGAAACCTAAAGTGGCATGTTGATCCAAAAATCATTCTATAGACAATCCTTCATAATTTTGTTGACATCCTTAGGTGTTCATCCTTAATACAATGAAATTAAACTTTCTTGACATCTATTTTGAACGTGCTAAGAAGGAAAAGGGTCAATTCAAAACTATGATATGATCTCTCTCCTCTCCTTTTATACTCACATAAAATTAGAAAGGAGCATGCAATAAAAAAGAAATGCAAATTATTACTTCTCTCATTTCCCATCTACGTGATATTTTCTAAAATTAAAAATAATATAAATAGCCAACCAAGACCCAAAATGAAGCATATGTGTGCATATTTATAAGTGTGTTTGCGTTCACATATGCATAAGCAATCAAATATAAATTCTACAAATTTACTTACAATATAAATTAAATTTGAAACAAAAAGGGAAGTTTACTAAAAATAACTTAGATAATTATATGGGCTATTTCTTTTTTAATTAGAAATTTTTTCATAAAAAATTTAGATATTAGATTCGCCAAATAAAAAAATGTTTGCCAAATTTTCATCTAAATTTTACATAATGTTATCAAAATCAACAAGAGAAATCTTATCCGATCCCTAAAAGTTTGGATTTGCTAAGGTTTTTATATTATGCTTTAGGTCATGTTGGTGGAAATTTAGATTGGTTTTTTATTTCTTGGTTTTATGACTCATCTAATGAGAAACAACAAAAAATTATCAATAAATGAAGACATCGTCATTGAGATGGTGATTTTCCTCTACATTTGAGAGGGGTAGATCCCTCATATGATACATGTATTTTTTTGTTTTTTGTGTATTTTTAACTATAAATCATAAAGCGAAAACAAAATTGGAAAATAGTGGAGGTGAAGGAGAGAAACCCATGACAAAATAGATGCAAAGAACCACCAAAATAACTCAAGATCAAATAAAAGAGCTGAAAATTCTTCCTATCACCTAAAAATGGATATATGATCAGTAGTTGTAATTGAAATGAAAGGCTTGCTTGGAAGCACAAAGTCTCCTCAAAACTTGGATTGGGTTCACTCGGTACAAATCCCATACACAGGGTTTTCAACACAAAGTATTGAAACATCGTGAGTTGCATACAACCAAGAAAAATGAAAATTTTTAATGGATTATCTATCCATGAATAAAATTATATAATTCAAAAATAAATAACATCAAAATCCACAAATCCAAAGATGGATATCACCTGCTTGATTTCATTACATTTCTTAAATCTATAAAATTACATAGCCCGCACACAAAGTTACAGCTAACACTTCCCCAAGAACTTGAAAAAAAAGAACTCCCTTTACAATTTCCATTTCTCTTATTTATAATATAGGATGGAATGGGCTAACCCTTCATATACTCATTTTGACCTTTTGTATTCCTCTATGACTCTTGACATTCAAACTTTTGTAAACACAATATTTTGTAGTTTTTTTTTTGTATATGATAAACCTTGACATATTTATGAATCTCATCAGGAACTTGGAATAGGTGTAAAATTTGAAAATTTTCATTTTTTTTCATTTATGTAGACCCCATCAAGCCTGTCAAATCTATCGAGCACCTCAAGTACATTTAAAACCATACCCTATTGGGCCTATCAAGCCCATCAGGCACTTCAGGTACCCATAACATGTAGTGAACTATGATCCAACTGGATCCATCAGTAATATCTAGTACCATGAGCACCTAAAAAATAATTATGATTTTATTACCTTACCTTGTTGGTGCCATCAAACTTATGTGACACCTACAACACCATATTAAATTTTATAGACTTCATCAGGATTGTTAAAGGTATTGAGTAGCTTAAGGATTTAAATCACGGGGTGTACAATGGCCATACTAGGTATATCAACATTTGTTGACACCTTGAGCACTTTTCAAACTCTCATAGAACTTGTTGGGCTTATCAAAGACTTATATCATCGATAAAACCTTGAGAACTGAGATCCCATCAATCTTGTCAGGGTTATTTTTCACCTCGAGGAACTCAATCAAATTATTCAAACCCCATCAGGCTATCAGACCAAGAGGGAAATTTAGGCACCTACAGTCCCTATATAACTTAGACCATATCTGTTCCATTGGTTGTGAATGATACTTTTATCACCAAGCATAAGTTTCTTCTTTATCAGGCCTATTAGGCACTTTAGGCACCTTAAGCATCTGAGGGAATATACCCTATCAAACCTATCAATGACATGTGGTACCTTGGGAACTATCATGTCCCCCTTTTAAAATATTTAATTATGGAATAATTTAATAATAACATTTTAAGTTGTCCAAAGTCACTTTAATTTATAACATAGAAAAAAGACATGTATGTATTATTATTATAAAGGGGAACAAAAGTAATATTTATTAAATGGGCCAAAAAGGTAATATTTACTAAACCAACTAAAAAGTAATAATTTCAAAAATTAGTAGTTTATTAAAAGTGTTTTAAAATGACTTTAGGGTTTTTGGAAAAAAAATGAAATTACAAAAGAGGTGTTGGTCTCAAAAGTGGTTATTCGTTATTCATTCATTATTGAAATCAAAACCCTATCCCAGAGCTTGAGCTTTTGGTTCAACTTCTCTATATGAGGATAAAAACCCTCCAGGTGTATAGGATATAAGGACAAAAACTCTCATGTCCTTCATGGTGATTCCATCTAGGGGTCACATCTATGGTGAATAGTTGTAGAATATTTTCAATTTGTGTTGGTTTGTGAGTTTTTGGTGAAGATATTGAAGATTTTTGAGTTTTAAAGCCTACTATAGTACTCCATATGACTGTTACAATACTTTATATGGCTATTATAGTGATCTATACCCTATCATATCTTTGCCTTGACTATTGTGGCATAAATCTACCTTGGTGCTACTAAATATTTATTGGGGATACCTTAGGACCCTTGTTTTGTCCTCTATGTAGTGTTGTGTTGAGGGTTTTAAAAGCATTGGTGATAATTGTACACTATTGGGGGTTTCTAACTTGTTATTGGTTTATTGTGGGTCCCATGAGGCTATCATTAACTATTATACACTAGGTAATGTGGGATGCACATTGGTTAATGTGGTCGAATGTCTCTTATGTCATCATTTCACCAATAGCAGATTGTTTTTGAACATTTTGATACACTTGGGGTTTCATACTATACAATACTTGAAGTGTTTTGTAGTATTTTATTAAATACTTCTATTGATTGGACATTGATAGTGTCATTGAATACATCGATAAATTGGGTTTTTATGTTACATAACACCTATAAGGAATTTATATAGTCTATATTTGTGGATTTAGCATCAACATCAATAAAATCAAGGTTTTTATAAATTCATAATATTGTTGTAGGTGTTCATGCTTTCTGTTGTGTAGATCTACTAATTACTACTATAAATATTCTAGTTTATTTTATTATTGTATAAATTAGGAAAATATAATAAATTATGAAATTCATAAAATTACTTGAATAGGGAAATTATAGTAGTATTAGAGTGCATAATCTTGCCAACCTGTAGGGTAATAGATAAAATGGACAAGCATTTGGAAGAGTATCAAAATATCATCCCAAATCTAGTGGCATCAATAAAAATATGGCTGGACATAAAAGAGTCAGAAGAATAAGAATGACAATAACAACTTAGAATTGATTATTGGACCTATTGTGAAGAATATTATAATCTAAGCATGAAAGTTCACATTGACATAACCCTCCAAGATTTCTATGACTTAAAAGGAGGCATGATCCAAGAAGAAAAGGAATAAGGATCACTCAAAATCATTTGAAAAAGCTTCCCACATATGATGAAAAGTTTGAATTTACCTTTGAAGAATTCTTGGAAATATTTAAAGAAAATAAAAATGGAAAATTGAAGAAGAAAAAATAGTAGCTAGAGCCAAAACATCAAAATATTACTATGAAAGAGATAAAGGATCACATGGATCAAATGTAGGGAACCTAAGCATGTCACCTCACATCTGAAAGTGCTCTCAAGGAAAGCAACAATGGGACAATTCAGAATCTAGGATACAATGCACACTCAACAAATCCAATTCTATATATTTGTAAAGGCATGGGAATACCTCTTGTCACATCAAACAATATTCTTGAGGTTTTGGTTTTGACAACAAGATTTAGGATCCAAGAATTGTTGGAGAAAATAAAAGAATAGAAATCTTGGATTCTCTAGGCGTATCTTTGACACTCTCCAAGTTTGTAAATAAATGTTTCCCCAATTTATCAAGGATTTTATCCCAATTTTCTTTAGATATTTTCTTGTTTATGATGCCATTCGTACTACACAACCCTGTGGTAGTACCTATTTATATGAAAATGAATGGTAATAAGAATAAATATGGTTGGGATTTCATTACTGATATAGTTAATTTTACAATTCGACTAATAACCATATCATATTTAAGCTTTCATCATGGTTTATTGAGAGGAGTTCCATACCTTATTTTTTCATATAATGAATTGTGAACATATATATAGAGAGAAGTTTTTTGTGATAATTATTCTTCTCTTCTCCACACAATGAAAAGCTATATCAAAAAATTTAAAGTATTTGAAGATCATAGATTTTTGTGGGTGAAATTATGATTCTTTTTGGTTCCTAGTTTAGCTATGCTAGGAGTTCCACTCATAGTAGCCTGGATAATTTTAGTCCTCTCACAAAGTCACATTTGGAATGGAAAGCTCATATGGGGTGTCACAAGCCTCTTCAAATAATTTTAATTAAGATGAAAACTGAGCTTGATAGAAACTTAAACTATGATAATTTGTCTATAGAACAAAACATTTCAAACAACATTTGCTATGAAAGATTTATCATCACTGAACTAAAACATATATTTGAGGAAGGGCTTGTAGAACCCAATTCATTGTGCTGGGAAAGTATTTTTAAAACTATGAATGGGAACTATCAAGAGAGATTCTCACTTTTAGATTCAAGTTATGTCCCCTTTCTCAGTGTTGAGGGATCTGTACGCATATTCCTTGAATTGAATTTCAAACAAGTATGGTCTAACAGTTGGCTTAAATACAAGTCAGACAGTATGATATCAAAACTTATACATTTTATGTTCTTGATTATGAGGGAAGGAGGTGAGTTTTTAGAGTGCACCAACAACATGAAAGAAGTTGATACTTTACTAAATGGTAAATGTGTTATGTCATCCCGTTATTGTGGGCTATCTCAGGTATTTTTAAGTGCTTGAACCTGTTGATGAACTACCATGTTTGGGATTCTTTCTTGTTCTCAACAAAAAATGATGGGGATGTGTTATCTTCAGGTCCTACATAGTATTTCATGCAATTGTGTTTTAAAAATATGGTAAATGAAAGCAATTGGAAAGTTATGAAAAAAATCTTGAATTCTATGCTAGAAATTTTTTGGGACAATTAATTTTCTATTAAATTTGTTAAACCAACAAAGAAGGAGTAAACTTCTAGCTTCATATCCTATTTTTTCTAGTGGTTTCAAAAATCAAGTTGAGGTAATAACTATGCTTGATTTTTTGTACATGTGCACTTTTCACACATAGACTCTTTTGGTTCATTGGATTTCAGCTTAGTTCGAAAATCAGGTACTAGGAAAGAACATAAAATTGCCACCAATTCGACCACTATCAACTCATTGTCTACTCAATATAACTTTATAGGCATGTGCAAATATTTAGATGATTGGTTGTCTATAGTTCCCATTCCAAGGAAAATCCTCCACTAATAAATTTTTTCATGAAGACATGGCTTCTCTGGCTACAATCTTACTCATGTCTTCAGCATCAGAATCTGAATATAATTTCCATGTTATTCTTAAGAATATATTGTCACTGGATTATGATGACGAATGTGATATGATGATAGAACAAACTCATGGTGTGTGTAATGTTCTATAAAATTCCATAAAATAACTACTTTGGACAATCTACTTTGTATTTACATTCTGAGTTCATGGTGATTTACACTTTGATAGAGGCACTGTGTTCTTCAAATACAAATACTTAATGGCCTCAATTTTACAGAGCAACAAAATATTGTTTTACAGATGTTGATAGGTGCATCAGATGTATCAAATACTGTAGAATGCTTTGAATATTTTATGTGAAGGAAAGGAAAAACCATTCGATACAACTTATGGTTTTTGTTATCCCTAGACATGGACAAGATCTATTTTCACTCAACAAAAACTATAATAGAAAATAATGTAGTAGCGCGGAGGTTTTATAACATCATAATTATGTACAAAGGTAGTTTTGGATTCATGTCAACAATTTGTGCACAAGGAATTTAAAACATGGGATTGCAAGTTTTTAAGGATGAATTGGGATCTAGGTATTACAAAGATGGTTGTAGAGTTGAGTGATTGAACTTTTAATTATTTAAAGACAATTCTTATAAGCACAGACTCTCATATCTCTTTTTCAAAATATTTAATTATGGAAATAATTTAATAATAATATTTAAATGATCCAAAATCATTTTATTTTATAACATGAATGAATCTTATGTATTATTATAAAAGGGACTAAAACTAATATTTATTAAGTGGGCTAAAAGATAATATTATTAAATACACTAAAACATAATTTTTCCAAAAAATAATATTTTATTAAAAAAATTAATTTGTTTTAATTTTTTTGGAATGAAAAGTGAAGCTATAAAAGAGGAGTTGGTCTCAAAAGTGGTTATTCATTATTGAAATCAAAATCATATTCTAGAATTTGAGCTTTTGGTTCAACTTTCCTATTTGAGGATGAAAACCCTCTTGTTTTTCATGGTGATTCCATCTAGGGGTCACATCTATGTTAAATAATTGTAGAATATTTTTGATATGTTAGTTTGTGATATTTTGGTAAAGATATTAAATATATGTAAATTTTGAACCCTATTACAATACTTTATATGACTACTTTAGTAGTCTGTACAACTGCTACAATGATTCATACCCTATTGTAGCTTTGCCTTGACTATTGTGGCATCGATCTACCTTGGGGATGTTGAATATTGATTGGGATTGTTGTAGGACCCTTGTTTTGTCTTTTTGTAGTGTTGCATTGAAGATTTTACAAACAATAGTGATAGTTGTGCACCATTGGGGGTGCCTAGCTTGCTATTGGTTTATTGTGGGTCCTTTGAGGCTATCATTAACTAATGTACATTGGGTAATGTGGGTTGTACATTGGTTGTTGTGGTGGAATGCCTTTTATTCTACCATTTCACCAATAAGAGACTACTATTAAACATTTCAATACATTTGGGGTTTCATACTATACAATACTTGAAGGGTTCTACAATATTTTATTAAATACTTCTGTTAATTGGACATTGATAGTGTTTTTGAATACATCAATAAATTGGGATTTGTGTTGCATATCACCTAAAAGGATTTTATATAGTCTCTATTTGTGGATTTAGCATCAACATCAATAAAATAAGGATTTTCATAGATTCATAATATTGTTGAAGTGTTCATACTTTTAGTTATGTAGATTTGGTATTTTTTCTATCATAAATACTTCTATTGATTGGACATTGATAGTGTTGTTGAATACATCAATAAATTAGGATTTTGTGTGCATATCACCTATAAGGATTTTTTATAGTCTCTATTTATGGATTTAGCATCAACATCAATAAAATTAGGATTTTCATAGATTCATAATATTGTTGTAAGTGTTCATACTTTTAGTTATGTAGATTTGTTATTTTTGCTATCATAAATATTCTAGTTTATTTTAGTATTCCATAAGTCAGGAAAACCATATAAATTTCAAAATTCATAAAATCACCTGAAAAGGGATATTATAGGAACCAAAACCAAATCAAGTTTGTTGGTGATCAGTGACACCTTAGGAACCAAGACCAAATCATGTTTTTTCCTTTGACAAGAACCAAGGTTTTGAGGTACAAGACTAAATTTTCTCATCAAGTGTTTATACTAAAAATTGATCTGATTGACTTGGTCTATGCCATCAAATAAAAATTGAGATATTATGATGAGATCAAAATTTTGAAAAAAATTATAGGAGTTTTGAATAAGTTTACCAAGCCTTATCCATTAACCTATGGATTCATGTAGAGCATCACTAGGACAATAAAGAAAATGACAAAAAAAAATGAAATGAATGGGTAGTGAAATTTGGATGGCCCAGTTTCACTGCAACAACTAGTTCTAACTATGGGACCACATTCTTTGGCAAAATATAAGAGCACATCAGAAATCACTAGTGACCTATGCCTCATCCAACCTGTGAGTGTGAAATTCACTCATGCATGATCCATCCAACTATCAACCATTTTTTCTATCTTAATTGCATGGGAATAAACTCTAGTTGTTGGGATAAATCTTTAATTTAATTTTTTTACCAATTTCCCTATTGGAATAACCTGTTGCATCCATTTTTAAAGATAGTTTTCTAATTTGGGTATTACATATTAAGTTATACAACAAAATCAAGTTTGCATTCTAAATTGACTGACATTCCCTTCATATCTTGAGCTTTCACAAAAATTTTGTTGAAAAACCTCATGTTGAGACAAAGAAGCATGGAAATGAGAAAAAATGTTATCTCTAACCTTTCAAACAAATTATTTTTCATGTTTTTATCCATATTGTCATTAGCCAGTAATCAAACGTTACATTACAATCAGCATCTGAAGATTTAATGAAATTGGAGAGAATACACTTCACAAGGGTTCATCTTGACACCATTATCACCATAGCCATGAATATAAAGAGCTATCTATTAAAGAACATAAACACAAACTAATTACATGTGCAAAAGAACATGAGAAGAAGGGGAAAATACCACAACATACAAGTTATGATTATTGAACACAAAAACATGTACACAATGGAAAAATAGAAGGGAAAAACACAATATGTAGAAAAGTAAACTATTTATAAGGGAGAATGAGGGGAAACCTAACTAAACATGATCATTAATAGGTTGGATAAAATATGAGCCCTTGAAAAACACAATTTGACAAGATGGGGACAACTTTGATAAGGTGATGAGAAACAATAGCAACATGATTCTAAATGTATCTATGGGATAAACATGAGATGTGTGTGGGAAGACAAATATGGAATCCAACACTTGACTACACACATTATCCTCATGAATAGAAGGAATATGTCTCAAGTTGATGCTTAAAATATTAACCAGAATCATACGTAAAAACTCATCATTTTGTGGCTGTTATTTAACTATGAATGGTTCAACTAAATATTATTTAGATGCCTCCAAGGTGAGTCTGGGATTAAAAAACTCATGACACTCAACATAACCTAAAACTTCTTTCTAGTTGCTTCTTATTTATTCTTCAAATTATGTTATGTGCTTATGCTCAACATCATCACATACCTCTTATTCATCATTGTGAATCTCATTACTCTTATGACTCATCTCATGTTCATAGAAGGAGGATGGATTTTCATTTTCTATGGATTCTCCCATGACTTCTTTCTCTTAGGTTGAATTCTCAAGATTTTTTTCTAAGCACTGAATGAAAGAAGTTGATTCCTCTATTGGAGTGTTCACCATGGTGGAATTCCAACCATCACCTTCATTTCTAACACAAATAACTTATTATTTTTTTATTTATTCCATCTTGAGCAGGTTTTTGAGTGAGTAAAATTATCTTCTTTTGATTTTTACAACTCCATATAAATCATTAAAAAACTATACTCTTTTTAGATCATTAACAATTTCATGAATTGGATTTTCCTTGAAGGTTGATATGAAGAGGAAAACATTTATAATTGTATCATCACTTAAAAAAATCCAATCAACCACTAATTCAGGCTTGTTGAAATATTTTTCTTTTATATTTCTCATATTTTTTTCATCAAATATTTCCAAGGTATGTATATTCTGGTTTCAACTGGAATCTCTTCACGAAGGCAACCAAAAATTAGAAAACGAGTAGTGACATCAAAACTCAAAATATCATAAGCATGGGTTGTGTTACATCATTTTCAAGAATTATTTAAATAAATTCACTAATCATATTTTTCAAGGGGAAGATTCCCTCCAAAATTTTGAAATCAAAAGGCACCTTTTGATCCCCAACATAGTCGCCAAAAATTGTTGGTTGAAATTTAGACTATTTTTGTATTTCTTAGTTTGATGAAGTTCATTCAATGAGAAATGACATAAATTTACCAAAAAAAAAAAAAAAACACTATTAATATGGTGGTTTTCCTCTACATTTGAGAGAGGTATCTCCCTCTATGAGATGTGTATTATTTGGGTTTTTGTGTGCTTTTAACTAGAAAGCACAAAAAATAAATAAATGTAGGAAATGGTGGAGGCAAAAGAGAAACCCAAGGTAAAATAAATGTATATAAATATTAGAATAAATTAGTATTAATTTAAAGAGCTAGAAATTTTTTCTCTAGCTAAAAAATTAAAACTCAGATTGGGTACACTTGGTATAAAGCCCATACACTGAGTTTTCAATATAAAGTCTGATGTAAAATTTAAATGGATTATCTATCTACAAATAGAAGTACAAAATTCATAAATAAATAACATCAAAATCCATAAATCCAAAGATTGATGTCACCCGCTTGCTTTCATTTCATTACTCAAATTTAGAAAATTATATATCTCGCACATGAAGTTACAACCATATCTTTCCTAAGAGCTTGAAATAAATAAGAACCCCCTTTAAAATTACCATTTCTCTTATTTATAGACATAGGAGGGAATGGGTTGACCCTTTATATACTCATTTTGACCTTTCGTATTCCATTATGACTCTTGGCATTTGAATTTTTATAAAAACAAAATTTCACAAGTTTATGTTTGCCTGTAATAGACCCTATCAAGTTTATGAATATCATTAAGAAATTGGGTTAGGTGGAGAATTTTTTTTATGTTCCATGTAGACCCTATTGGGCTTGTCAGGTTCATTAGACACCTTGGGTACCTGTGGTACCTATGAAACCAAACCCTGTCAAGCCTGTTGGGCTCATAGAGCACCTTAAATAGCCATGGCACCTAGTGAACTATGACCCAATCATGTCCATCAAAAATATGTGGTATCTTAAGAACTTTAAAAATACCTATGATTTTATGACCTTACCTTGTTGGTTCCATCAAACTTATGTGACACCTACAATACCATATTGAATTTTCTAGACTTCATTGAGATTTTAGAGGTATTATGTACCTTTGGTACTTTAAGTATATAGTGTACCATAAATAGATCAAGCATATTAAAATTTTGTGATACCTATAACAATGTTTAAACTCCCTTATACCCCATCAGGCCTATTGGTCACTTTGAGAACTGACAAAACCTTGAGAGCTAAGACCCCATCATGTATGTCAGGCTTCATTATCACCTCAATAAATGTTTTTAGACCTCGTTAGTGATATTGGGCCAATTGAGCACTTTTGGCACATATGTTACCTATGGAAATTAGACCATGTTGTCTCCATCAACTATGAACAACACCTACAACACTAAACACAACTTTCTTCTTTATTGAGCACATCGGGCCCTTTGGACACTTTAGGGACCTTAAGCACCTGAAGAACTAGAACCTATCAGGGCTATCTATGACTCATTATACCTTGGGAATCAAGACCAAATTGATTTTGTCAACAATCAATGAAACCTCAAGAACCAAGACCAAATCAAGTTTTTTCTTCTGGTAAGAGCCAAGGTTTTGAGATACAAGACTAAATTTTTTGTCAAGTGTTTGTGATGAAAATTTATCAGATTGACTTGGTCTACACCATGGAATAAAAATTGAAATATTATGATGAGATCAAAATTTTGGTAAAACTTACATGATCTTTGAATGAGTTTGTTAATCCTTGTCCATTGGGCTATGGAGTCACATAGAGCATCACATAAAATAGAATAATAAACAAAATGATGAAAAAATGAAAAGAATAGGTAGTGAAATTTGGATGGTCCATTTTCACTAAAATAGGTCACACCATCATTAATCTTTAACAAGAACTTTGATTTTTCCTTTGGAAATATCACACATTTATTACACTATACCTAACCCATTACTACCTATAGGGTGACATTGCCTCCCTTTAAATTTCCTCATCCTTGCTTCTTATAGCATTTACTATAGGTGCTTTTGATGGAGATATGAATAAAAATTACACTAGAGTGAGCACATAAATGTTTTCACATAAGTATTGATTATACCCCTAAAAACCTTCTTGATGTTGTTTTAGACTATTTTAAATTTGATAAATCTTGCAGCTATTTTGAGAAATTTAATCTTGTAGCTTATTTTGTTGGCCAGATCCTCACCAAAATCACCTTGAAATCTTAGGTGCATAACACTTATATGGACCCTCATGGAATTAATATTTAGGGCATTCAAACCCTGACAAAGGGTTTTTTTGTGTTTAAGTTTAACATTCCCAATCATTGTCATGTTATTATTGCACATGGGTTGTGGTTCATTAAAAACACACTAGTTTTATTTTCCCTTTAGACCCATGATTTCATCGTGTCCAAGCATACTAATCTCAAAATCCATATTTGGATTAAATTTCCTTGCCTTCCATTACCTTTATGAAACTTTGTGTATCAGTTAATTAAACCCGTATGGTGTTTTATAGGGTTCAAACCAAATAATTTTTATGTGGCCCAACCTCAAAAATGCATCTATATTGACACAAATCTCTTGAAATATGTTAAGTAAAATGTTTATATCTAAATCAGTGATAAAAAGATCATATAATTATTCCTATACATCAACTTTCCAAACATTTTTTTTGATGTTAAGCAATAGACCATAAAAATCATGAATTCCCCTTAATGGCTAATTTTAATCCTAATCCACATTCTAAAACCTCTCATGAGGTCAAAAAAATGCTTAAACATTTGTAGATAGATGCATATAATTTTTAACAAGAAAAACAACTAGAAATCATGTTTAACAAGAAATGCTTGATTATTATGTACAAATAAGAGGTTCTTTAGTGGCTTCCAAATAACCAGTCTCCACCACCCAACAAGAGACACCAATACTTATCTACACCCCTAAATATGTGGCCATGTTTTTAGTATGTTATAATAAATTGATAGTTTCACAACCATCACAACTTCATCATGAGGATATTAAATCAGGTATGATTGGTAACCTAGTGGTGTTTGAACATAAGGAATTCAATTACCATAATCATATCCCTTCACCACCTATAAAAAATGGTGAATAGGATTTTAAAAATGTTGGGATTATTATTTGGGTGGCTACATGAAACATAACCATCAATCCTACCTGGGTACCATTTTTTATATTTTAATTGAGATTGAAGAGGAAACCACTATGGAAACAAAGGCTGATTAGTGATTTTGTACTCTTAGAATGCATGTGGCCTCTCTAACATGGCCTGTAACTATATTTTATAGGATATGTATCAATATTTCGCTAATATGAAAAAAAAAATGTAACAAGTTAACATTTAGGGTTTCTCTCTCACCTCCATCATCAGAATGATTTGGTTAGGTGTCATCTACCAGATATTTGAGCATGAGATGGGATGTGGGGGATTTTCCACCTTCATTTCCCCCTCTTTTGAATCAATTTATTAGTTGGGGTTCAAATCCTACTCATCAAGTGGTGTGGACACTATTTTATTTAGTGGTCATCTCCTTGGTATCGTAAATATTTATGCTTCCAATGATGCAGTGGAAAAGGTATCATTCTGGTAGTGGTTAGCTGACTCTCTCCTTAATTCAACAATATAATTTGTGTAAATTTCAACATGTTTTAATATAATGAAGATAAGGATGGGTTACTCCCCATTTATTGGTGTGTAGGCAAAAGAGAGGCTTGGTTTTACATGCATATTAAATTTGCACTCTTCAACCCCAATCACCATCATTACCTTCTGGACACCTTGTTGTGGTATAATTGGTCTAATCTATAGAAAGGTATAAATTGGGTCTCCAAGAGGCTTTATAGAGTCATTCTAGTCAAGAAAAACATCTTTACCATTACCAATAATTTTGATAGCCCTATTTTTATCATCTTAGATGCTCTATTTTCATACCACCTCCCCATTAAGTTTGAAATTAAATAGCTATCCCCTCTAACGGTATTTAAATAAAAAAATTTATCTTAATATTACTCATATTTATCATTCTTAGATGAAGATACATGTTTCTATAATTTGGAATTTGGTGCCTTCCCTCAGGGAAATTTTGGATGGATTGAGTGGTGGGAAAATGCTCTTAGTAGGAAAACTACCTTTCTTCCATCTATGGTAGACAAGCAACTATTTTTTTCATAATTAACATGAGGCATCACACTATGATTTCATTCAAATTTCACAATAGTTAGAGATATATCATTTTAATGAGCATTTTCAAATGCAGGCTACCATGTGGCAACATAAACTCAAAGTTGAAGAACATTATCAAGCTATAGGGCCCCATATTCATGTAAGGATGTATTGGTTAAATATTGGGGATAGAGCTTATAAATATTCATTTACTCTTATCCTATCTAAGAAATTGATTTAGCACATTAAATTTATCGAGGAAGTTATCCCTTACCTTACATGCCTCCCTGATATTCTAAAATCCTTTGTCTCTCACTATCACAAGGTTTTATCTTCTCAACCTTTGTCATCAGAAATAGACCATGATTTATTCCAATTCCTTCAAGTTGTGCCCTGCAAGATCACCAAGGCTCAAAGAGTGGCATGAGATAGGATTATCTCCATTGAAGAGCTTCAAGAGGCCGCTATAAAAATGATTGTGGAAAAAAACCCTGGAATAAATGGATTTCCCTATGAATTCTATCAATATTTATGGGATTGTGTGGGTCTTGATCTTCACCAAGTCTACATGGAAGCTATCCAAACAAATTACCTTAGAAATATCATTAACCAAGATAATTTCAAGTTTATTCTCAATGTAGGGGATCCTAAGCTCATTACTAATTAGCATTACATTACCCTTCTCAATGTATCCTACAATATCATTATTAAGGATATTGCTCTTTAGTTATATTATATCATCCTAAACATACCAAATTTATCTGTAACTATTATATCCTTAATAACATCATTTTATCTGGGAAGGAATGGAATGGGCTACGAATTCTCATTAGATGACCTTATTTTTCAAATTTGACTTTGAAAAAGCCTATGCCAAGACTGAGTGGCCTTTCATCTTGGCCATGATTTAGGCACTTAGATTTGATTAAAAAAAAATTAGCACTGTTCAAATATTCATCCAAGATATTGAGGCCTATATCATCATCAATGGTGTCCAATCTATACATTTTGGCCTCTTTCATTCTATTAATAAATTTTTACTTTTATCCCCTCCCCTTTATGTTTTGGTTATTGTGGGGTTCAATTATATTATAGTTGACTAAACTTTCAAAAGTCTAATTAAGGGTATTTATCTTTCCCAATCTCATAATCAAAGGGTAATGAGAACTTTGTTGATGACTCCTTCTTCACCCTTGCTAAAGAAGATAAATCTATTTCTAATGTTATGAAATGTTTATATATTTTTATTTTAACCTTGGATCTTCCATATAATGGGAAAAACCCTAGTGCTATAATAAACCTATATTCCCCTTACCTAATTAGATTCTCCAATACAGGTGGATATAGATTCAACTAGGTGAACAATTCACATTTCTAGGCATTCCCTTTGCCTTTTAAGCCACTCTTTCAGATCTCTAGGGTTACATAGTTGAACGGGTAGAAAAAAATTGGATTTTATATTTCTAAACCTCTCTCTTAATTAGTATTATTTCAAATCTCCTCTAAGGTGTTGGATACTACTCATGTCTATCATTCTTCTTTTTAGGCTCCTTCCAAGACTACCTGGGCCAAACTTGAAACAATATCGAGGGATTTCCTATGGGACAACTCTAAAGGCATTAAAGGTTTTCAATAGGTTTCTATGGATATATGTTGCAACACAAGATCTCTTATTTGTCTTGTTATCCTCAAAATTAAAATCCAAAGCCATGCCTTGTGTCATAAATTAATCATTTGAGCCTTGGAAGGAGATGAAGCATGGAAAATTATGCTTTAAAGCTACAACACTCAAGGCAAGTCTATGGGAAAGGGAGCTTGAAATTTTTTAAATATCCTAACTCTTCCAGCCACTCAAGTTGTTTTTATTGATGACAAATTTGTTGATAAGAGTATTTGGAAGGCTTAGGAACTTCTCAAAAGACACATAATATGGGGTGGATATGGTTTTAGATCTAGAATTTCTCGCAACTCCCACTCACTGTATTGGTCTCTTGTGATTATTTTTTTATGAATTATTGTTTTCACTTGTGTCCTAAATCAAGATCCTTTATATTTTTATAAAAGGTATCAAGGTCATTTCTGACCTATTTTGTAAAAAATCTAGGGATTGGATTCCTTGGCAAGCTCTCAAAGTTCAGTTTAATTTAAAAGCTAATGACCAAAAATCTATCTTAGAAATTTAAAACTCTTTATGTGATGTGCATATTCAAAAAATTATATTTTAATCTCCTTCCATGTGGTGTATTAATTATAAATGGCTTGTTGAGACACCTTTCCTTTGATACCAACCTCGATTAGGTAATCAACTTCTTTCCTCTTAGCACTTTCAAATTAATGCTCTCAATGCCAAGTGGAGAGTCAATTCCTATGAATTTTTTTTGAAAATAATATTTTAGTGGGTGTGGACTACCATCATTGTGCTGAAAAAATCACATTTTCTCTCGTACATTTTACACCATGGGCTTCTAATTGGCACACATTTGGTTCACATGGGATTGGCCCATCCTATTTATTCAATTTGTAACCACACAAAAACTCTCAAGCATTTTTTTGATTTTGAAAGCATGCCTAGTCAACATGGATTTAGATTCTCACCCTTTTCAAGTCATTTCATCCATAAATGTTCACCTGTAAGATGGTGCTTTTAATGGACTCAGCCATGATTCCTACAAAATTTACATAATATATGGTATATTTTTTGAGTGCAAATTCTCTTTCAATTATGTAAAAATAGGAGTGATGCTTATTATCATCATGATACTCTTAAAGACCATTTCCCTACTTCTATCAATGTTAATGTTCATTCTAATGTAATGTTTCAAATTCAGGTGCAAATGAAGAAAGTGTGTTTGAAGGTGGAATGCCTCCAGTCTCTTCTGGACCACTGGGGGTGTGCTCCATATGTTATTACTTAGGTCCCTCCTGACTCTCATTACCATTGGTTACACCCATAGGACTATGGTTTTAAATAATGGGGGATAACCTATTCTTGGAGTAGATGCTATAGCAGATCCCCTCGATGACATTTTCCTACATTGTCAGTCAGTTTACATACTTCTAGTAAACAAGGGTGGCCAACATCCTTGTAATGGAAGTTCCCTTAGTTGGAACTTATTATCTCACTCCTTGGGTAGGGTGTTGATGTTGACAAAGATACATAAAATGGAAATGATGGTTGGGAGCCCATACATGATACATTAGACTAACTTGTTGGAAGTGGATACAAGGGTTAGGGAGAGAATATGAATGACCCTCTACTTCATCTACTATTTCTCATTGTTTCTTGTATTTATTAATGTTATTTTGATTAATTTTTTCATTTATATGGCTATATTTTTTTGTGCTTTCAAATTTTATGGTTGAAATTACTTTTATAAGATAATTTGTTATATGCTTATCAACATGGGCCGATGTGAATTTGGATTATGATCTTTCCACTCACTTTTTTGTACAATTAACTTTGTAATATAATGTTTTATTAATAGATGTGGAAAATATTTTTAACAAAAAAAATTTATGTATGACTACTACATTTCCTACATTTTAAATTAGTTTTAAGACATATTTTAAATCATATTTACATTACCCTTAAGAAAAAAATTAATTATTTTTAATTTTTTATATTTTTAACATCATTAATTAACCATAAATCCATCATTAAAGTACATTTTAAATAATGAAAAATTTACAACACCTTTGAGGTGTCCTTAATTGACATTTAGAACACATAAAAACATGATTATTAAGAAGTGTTATAATTTTTTTGTTGATTTGACACTCACATGTCATTAATTTGATGTAATTATGTTAGAATCATGTAGTTAATGTGCCATAAATATGTCAAATATTGGCTATTTAATTTTTCATACATGTGACATAAATTTGTCATTAATGTGCCATACATATATCTTAAATAGTTGTAAATTCAATGGTATTGTGTTTTAGTGGTAATGTACATTGAAGAATAAATTCATAAAAATAATTTAAATATATTTATTTGAAAAAATATTGAAGATCAATTTTGAGTTACATAACTTTCATTTGTCACATACCATATTGATTATTCATTTTATTCTTTTCTCTATGTATTCCTATTGATTGGAATAAATATCCTTAATTTAGCTACATCAGTGCATAAGGTTTGGAAAAATATTTTTAGTGTAAAAATTAGGCCCCAAACTCTATCATATGTCCAAGATATCATAATGATTGATCATCTTCCTTAAATAAGAAGGAAAAAAATCATTTGATGGTCAAATGGTCATAAAATTTAAGGTTGAAATTTCCTTATAGCAATTGAATGCACAAAAATTATAAGGTTGACAATTTTTATTAACATCTCACACTATTATGCTGTAACTCCACCACCACCCTTGACTGCCATTTTAATTTACACCTATCAACATATTTAACTAATATAAATATCTTAAATATATTTATCTAAAAAAACTAATAGATATCAATTTTGAGGTGCTTATCTTGGATTTATCACATACCACACCGATTAATTGCTCCATTCCCTTTTATACAAATTTCCCTCTATTTGGTGATAGATGGTCTCCATCTAACTATACTAGTATGTCACACTAAAAAAATTGCTGAGAAAATAAGCATGATCCAAAACTGTATGCCCAAGATAACACAAGTTTTTTATTACCTTCTCCAATCAAGAGAAGAAAATAATCTATGAGTGTCAAATGAACACTAAATTTTAGTTCAAAAGTGCCCTATAATAATCAAATGGGCATCAAATTCAAGGTGAGTCATTTTCATTGACATCTCATGCTATTACAATTGACCACCACCATATAACTATTATTGTAGATTACATCTATCATCATAATTACTAATAATTAGCAATGAATTAAGCTATCACAACAATTAAATATTATAATATTTTTTTTAATAAAATTTAATTATTAATAATTTAAAAAATTAATTCAATTATTAGTAATTAAATTGATGATAAAATTTATTTTTTTAATAATTTAATGATCTCATAGTATGGAGTAGAAAGGGAGAAATAGTATTTTTTTGAATGGGTCAAGAGGGCAGGAAGTTGCAGGGGAGTCTAATAGGGTGGTTCCATGCAATTTTATATTTATGCAATTGCAAAATATTGAATATTTTCTTCAAAAATAAGAGCAACAACCATAAATAAAAGAGATTTTTAGAGATGGGTACAGGTTGGGGGCAAGAGTTTGGAGTACCTATAGAGAAAATTTAGGCACAAAAAGTTACCTTACAACCAATAAAAAGTTATGCTATAATTTTTTATATATTCAAACCTCCTAAAATCTATGAAACCTTTTTACCACATAATTTCTTATAAATAATCTCTACAGTACCCACTAAATATTTCTTTTTAGGAGAGGATGACAATGAAGATGAAATGAGAGTGAACCATATCTTCTTCTAGTAACCCATGTACTGGATCCTTGCACTTTCAATAAGTAGATAAGATAGTTTTTCCAAGTGGTTCAATGCCTCTGGTGTGCCTCTTGAGAGACATAGCATAATCCCCTAGCATGATTGGTTTCTACATGACAATGTTCACATGGAGGGGGAAGAGAAATATCTAGAGTTTGAGGAAGGTTATAGTTATTCTAATAGCTTGGACATCTTTGGTGACTTCAGATCAAGATTGGGGAATGACTTTATCTTCATCAAAGCATTGACTTTTGGATAGAAGCCTAAACATTGATACTAATTCAAAGTGGATGTAGAGAGCATTTGGCAGAAACTAATGGTTTAAAAACTATACTTTGTCTTTTCTTAGGGGTGACTCAGTTTCCTTAGTTGGGTGTGCTTTTAGGAATATCTATATTCTAGACCGCTTTGGGTTGGCCAAACTGAGCCAGGGTAAGGATTACTTTTCAGACAATTGGTTCTTAGATATGATAAAGATTGATTTCATAGGTACTTTCTAAAAGGGCATCTCTAATCTTAGAAATGTTTGGTTTGAAGTTAAAAACTATTTAAAGGCTTTTAAGGTTGATGTCCTAGGCTAGGCCTAGTCTTTTTTCAAGATTGGTAGGCATGGATCTCTTGATTTAATGGTTTGGAAGCCTACTTAACCTTTAGATTAGTTATTAGTACTATTCATGATGCATTTGACCTCTTTGGATTTCATTTGAAATGAAGTGAAAAAGATAAAAAAGATTATTTTATAGGGTGATCTAATTTTTTATGGGATGGCCCTAATTTTCAAAGTCTTTTGCTTTAAGGAGCTATATTCACTCTCTTTTCAGACTTCTCAAGATAGTTGGATTTGAACTTGGGTTGATGGGTTCAGTGGAACATTTAATCTTGAAACCGGTTGATGGATTTTCTTGCTCACAACCTATTTTGAATTTTAAACTTTAAGTTTTGGTCTAAATAATTATTTTTAAAACTTGGGCCTCATTTGGAAAGTCTATGACTCGCTAGTGTTTCTAAAAAATGTTGGTTTTTCTTGGTTGACTCTTTTAGGGGCCTACTCTAGACCCTCATTGCTATTACATTTCTTTTGTTTTGTTCTCTTCAGTGCTTGGTTCCCTTGGGGTATTATAAATAATATTATAAAGATTTGGATCTCATGCACCTTCAGTCCGAGATGGTTTTCAACCCATGTAAAATTGATGGATGTTGCATTATTTATGGGTTCTATTGAGGAATCCATAAGGTTCCTTTACATGTACTTAATTCTGTTGCTAGAATGTTGGGTCCCCTAGGGGATTAAAAGGATTTATTAAGAGATCTAGGCCTCATGCTCTTTTAAGCCTAGAATGGATTTTGGTCCATTTAAAAATGGTAGATGTTTTTGGGAGACCTAGACCTCCTTTTGTGTCCAAACTGGTTCTCAATCCAACTCAAATTGAGTTTTTAATCCCCTAAAGACCCTGGTGATTTCTTGAGACATGGTCCTCTTCCAAGTCTAGGCTAGTTTTTGTTCTAGCGAAAACTAGTTGGTTGTCACATTAGTCAAATGTGATATGTGCTCTTATTTTTTTATCTAGTCAAAATTAGATGGTTTCCACATTGATTCCAATGTATTAATTACTCTCTAGATACTTAGACATCCATTTGTGTCTATGCTAGTTCTTGATCTAGTCAAAATTAGCTTGTTGGTTCTTTGGGAGATTTGAGAGTTATTTATGAGACCTAGGCCTCTAGCTCTTTATGCCCAGGTTGGTTTTCGATCCAATAAACTTGGTTAGTTTCCACCCCAGTTAAATGTGGTAGATCCCAAGTCTTGGGCCTCTGTTTCTTCTATCCAAGATGGACCTCATACCATTTTCTTAAGGGATTTGGTGGTGGTGGTTTTTTCTTTTGGGGCCCTCCTTGTATTTCATTATAGCTATGACCTAAGCCATTTTAGGGAAGTTCTTTACTATGTTTGGGTTCCTTGGGGCCTTGAATAACCTATCCAATACCTACGCCTCTACCTATTTTGTCTAGGTTGGCCTTTGATCTAGTCAAATTGGTCTTTTGGTCCTTTGAAATCTTTTGATTATCATTCTGGTGGATACCTGGACCTCCATTTATGTCTAGGTTGGTTCCCAATCTAGTCAAAATCAAGACTTTTATGATCCATAGGCCTCTTGCTTTATTATCCTAGGGTGGTTTTTGGCCTAGCTAAAATTGGTTCCTAATGAGTCATAGGCCTCATGCTTTTTCAATCTAGGATGGTTGTTATCCCATTTAACGCTGATGGTGGTTGTTTTAATGGTGGATCTCGATGGGGACTTTGTTGAGTTTTTTTATTTGAATTTAACACTAGAGTGGATACCTAGACCTCCTTTTATGTCTAGGCTATTTCTTGATCTAGTTAAAATCAATTTGCTAGTCCCTTGGGGACCTTGATCGTATACCAAGACCTGAGCCTAATTATTGTTCAAGTTGGTTTTTGGTCCAGCCAAAACTCACTAGTTTCCACACCAGTCAATTATAGTATTGGCTCCTCCTATGTTGGTTCCTAATCCTTTCAAAATTGGTGGTTGCTTCTCTAGACTAGTTTCTTGTTATGCTCTTGGTCAGTTGTTTTTGGCTAGAAGGAGACCCAAACCCTCTAATGTGTCTAAGGTTGGTATCCACACTAGTTATCAAATGTGGGGTTACTCTAATAAAAAAAATTATAATTTATTTATAAAATTTCAATTTATATTATTGATTTAATATTGAAACTAAAAAGTAAACAAGTATTATCTCATAGTGACACATTTAATAGATAAAATAAATACATAAGTGTTTACATAAAAATAAATAAACAAAAATGTGTCAACATAATAGGAAAGGTGTTTATAGCAAATAATAATATTATACAATGTGTAAAGTAATGGGTTTTCAACCTCTTATTTTAGAGTTGTTGGAAAATTTGTCTAGGGTACGAGTTACAAGTTGTGACTCTCATATGTATTCATGGTGTAATAGTAGCATGTAACATATAACTCATCAAGATAAATTCACCCAAGTGATACAAATAATATAGAAAGATGAATATTTATAATGAATATATATTACAATAATCAGATAAAAAAATGGAAGGGAAGGGTAGAAAATAAGGTTTTAGATTTCAATTAAATAATATTTTACTTAATTAAAATCTTCTGAGATCTACTATAAAATTAATCATAATTAAATCTAGTTATATACTCAAATGTGAATTAATATGGTGTAACAGTCTAAGAAACAATTAATTATGAGTAAATTTCATCATCATCTTTTTGCAAGATAAATTGGTCATAGAAATAGCAATTGCACATTCATCCATACTTTTTTTAAATATCAAAATCACTGCATAAAATAGCAATAACACATCTATTTAAATCAAAAGAGATCAGAGATAAGGTGAATAATATTTTTATATAATTAAAATATTTTGAGATCTACTATAAAATTAGTCATAATTAGTTTAATCTAGTTATATACTCAAAGGTGAATTAATATGGTGTAACAGTCTAAGAAATAATTAATTATGAGTAAATTTCATCACCATCTTTTTGCAAGATAAATTGGTCATAGAAATAGCAATTTCACATTCATCCATACTTTTTTTAAAATATCAAAATCATTGCATAAAATATTAATAACACATCTATTTACATCAAAATAGATCAGAGATTAGCTAACCAAAATAATTAGAATAACATAATTACATAGTCTAACCTATTCATAGTAAGAAAATAAAATATCATTAAATGATTACTTAAATCTCAAAAAGTACACAACATCAATCTAAATTTTTGAGAAAATATAATAATTAAAATAAACTCACAAAACATCAATGAAGATTTTTAAGCTTTCCAATTGTCTTCAACATAAATTATTAATAATGAAGTTAAATAAGATAAAATCACTAATGCATAGTTCACATGAAGATTTGACTATAGTTCTAAGTTTATTCTTGTTACAAAAACTATACTAAATAAATACATTAAATTTTCATCCAAATTATGTATTTTATTTATTTCAAAACAACTAATATTTACCATAGAATAACAGTGACTTGTTTTTCCAATTTTATATGAGTTTTAGATAAGTTTGTCTAACTTTAGTTAGTTTGTTCTAGCTTTAAATAAGCATTTATAATATTAAATAGCATTATTTATTTTTAAATAATATAATCTGAGTCAAAAAATTTATTTGGCTAAGTACAAAAACTATCACAACTACTTAATATGATGATTTTATGGAATCATATTTTCATTGAAAAATCTTTTTAATGTGAATCCTAAACCGATGTATTTATCTTACATTTGGAATCCTCATTGAAAATTTTCAGTCTTATCTAATTTTATTTGATAGTGCGAATTTATTCATGAAATGACATTGATAACTAGTTTTATCAACTGTAAAAATAATGAAAATTGACTAAGTATGAAAATTGTCAAATATGTCTGGTAACATGATTTTGTGTGGCTATATATTTTTATTAAAATCTAATGTGACTCAAAATATTAAACCATTATGATCCTCTAACAATTATATTTTTTCTTGAAGGTTTTTATCCAAATAAAATTTAACATGATCTCTCAAATATTGCTTCAAAAAGTGTTGATCAAATATTATTAGAAACAATACATGCACAATTTTTTTTACCAAAAAAGGCCTATCCATCTACTACATATTGACCATTTCTTTGTTGTATTGAAATTTATTTTACATCTAATAAAATGTTTTACACACATTATAATTAATTTTAAATTCAATTCAAATCAAAATAAATATATAACTCTTTTAGTTAACAATGATGTACAATCAATTTTAATGTGAAAGTAATTTTAGTTAAAATTTCATGGTCCTAAAAAAAATTCAATTTTTGTGCATGTTGGAACACAAAAAATAGTGAATCAAAGGGGAAATATTCCTAAGTATTTAAAAACTTAAAATTTATAATTTAATTGTTTTAATAAAATAGACTTTATAGGATAGAAATGAGCAAAACAGAGAATGCTACTACTAAATACTAGCTCCCTACTTATAACATTATTAAAATTCATTTCAATGTAATGATTCAAATTCAAGGGAAAAGTAATTAAGTGTGTCTAGAGGTGGAATGCCTTTATTCTCTTCTAGACCATTGGGGGAGTGTTTTATGTGTTGTTACTTGGGTCCCTTATGACTCACTTCACTATCAGTTGCCTCCATGGGACTATGGTTTTGGACAATGGGGGAGAACCTATTCTTGGATTATATGCTATATCATATCCCCTTGGTGATGTTTTCCTACACCACCAGTGAGTCTTCCTACTATTAGTGGATAAGGGTGGTTAACTTCCTCGTAAAGGAAGTTCCATCAATTAGAGATTGTTATCTCACTCCCTGGGTAGGATGTTGATGTTGACAAAGATAAATAAAATGAAAATGATGGTTTGGATCCCATACATGTTGCATAACATTAGAGTGTAGTATCCTTCCAAGTGGTGGATTGATTAGAAATGTCATGTTGAGATACCTTTCCTCCTCTACCAACCCCAATTAGGTTATCAAAATTTCTCCCCTCCAATCCTTCAAATTGATGGTCTTTGTGCTAAGTGGAAAGTCAATTTCAATATTTTTTTTGAAAAATAATATTTGAATGGTTGTGGGTTACCATTATTGTGCCAAAAAAACACATTTTATTTGGTGCATTTTACAACATGGACTTTCAATTGGCACCTAATTAGTTCACATGGTATTGGCCCATCATGTTTGTTCAATTTGTAACCATCCAAAAAATCTCAAGCATTTTTTTGGTTTTTTAAGCATGCCCACTTAGCCTAGATTCAGATTCACACCCTTTTCATGTCATTTAGTCCATAAATTTTGACTTGGAAGATGACTATTTTATAAGATGTGGTTATGATTCCTATAATTTTTACACAAATATGGTATATTTTTATAACTCATATTCTCTTTTAGTTATGGAAAAATAGGAATGATGCTTATTTTTATCATGATAATATTAAATACTAGTTCCCTATTTATAACATTATTAATTTTCATTCCAATTTAATGCTTCAAATTCAAGAGAAAGTGAATAAAGTGTGTCTAGAGGTGAAATGCCTTCAATCTCTTCTAGACCACTAGAGGAGTTCTTTGTGTGTTCTTACTTGGGTCCCTCATGACTCACTTCATCATTAGTTGCCTCTATGGGACTATGGTTTTGGATAATGGGGGAGAACCTATTCTTGGATTAGATGCTATATCAAATCCCCTCAGTGATGTTTTCTTATACCACAATATGAGTCTTCCTACTATTGATAGACAAGGGTGGTCAACACCCTCACAAAGGAAATTCCATCAATTGAAGATTGTTATCTCATTCCTTGGGTAGGATGTTGATGTTAACAAAGATAAATAAAATTAAAATGATGGTTGGGATCCCATACATGATACGATAGACCAGCTTGCTAGAATTGGATGTGGGGGCTAGGGAGAGAAGTTGTATGACCCTCTGGCTCCTCTACTATTACTTGTGGTTTCTCATATTTCTTAATGTTATTTTGATTATTTTTGCTTTTATATTGTTCCTTTTTTCATATTTTCACCTTTTTTTAGGAATTATGCCAAGATATAAAAAATAATGTTGAAAGTATGAAATAAAGAATGTGTAAATGAAACAATATTACCCCAATAGAAAACCACAAGAGAACGTAAGAGACAAGGTTTTTTAGGTGGGGAAATTATTAAACAGAAGAAATATCCACATAAGGCTTGCAAAGTAAAATTATCCAAGTATAATCTCATTAGAAAATGAGATAATAGAGAAGATAGATGGGCCTCAATCCATAAGAGATAAATCAAAACAAAAAACTAGAGTGTTGTTCTAATGTGTAGAATAAGAGAGAAGAGAGTTCATTAAATAGAGCTAGATGAAGGAAGAGGGAATTGAAAATAATCTCATCATGACTTGCAAAACCTTTTTAGTGTGTGCTAATTTTATTTAATCCCCATAAAGTGAGGGGGGTGTATGTGACAAATGTGGAGGGAGTTACATGTGAATTTAACTTCAAGATTCTCTACAAAAATATTAAAGAGGTGTGACACCTCATAAATCTAAGATAAAGTGAATTTATCATATTATGAAATACAAAAATAAAATATGCTTAGGATTAACCTGAATTAACATAAATGACTTAAGGTAAAGTGAAATTGAATAAGATTAATCTCCAAAACTTCCCCTTAAACTTAAATTTAAGATTGCAGAAGTAGAGAAAACCTTACAAATAAACAAGGGAGTTGATATTACATAATACTCTCCCTTAATGAAATGTCTTTTTAGAGGAATTATAATAATTACATTGATTTTGAGAAATAAATAAGAAGATAAGGTATCTCCAAAAATCTTACAAAGAAAATATGTGATCATCAACAATCTCCAAAAATCATTTTCGGACAAGATTGTCAATTTGCATAGGAACAATGACCAACAAAAAAGGAGATGGAAAAAATGATCAACAATACCTAAAAAATAGAAGCTTACACCAATATTCATATTAAGTAAACAATATGTTATAAAAAAATATGATTTACATACAATTACTATAATAAAAATAGATCTAATAGCATGGAAAAAGGAACAAAGATAACTTCTATAATAAAGTATGAAAACCTACATGAAAAAAAAGAAGTTAAAAATAATTAGTTCCAAACAAAGTGTATTTCATTGACAATATACAAGAATAAGTAAGAAAAAAATCAAGGAATTCATATGAATTGAGTTTTAAACGTATCAAATGAGAGACAAAGAAAATGTATCATTTTTCACAAAATAAATTCTTCTTGAAGTAATTGAGAAATTATCAAAAGAAGACATATCAAAGTCTCAAAAAAATATCATAGTTTTAAATATCCAAATTGGTTTAACCTTTTAATGAAGATTTTTAGTGGTTTTCCAACAATACAAAATGTTGAGTTGATTTATCACAAAGTTTACATGGATGCAATTTCCAACATGTAGAAATATAATACCTGTGTTACCACAATGCTTACAAATTTTATCTTTTTGAACTGAAGTATAAGAATGAAAAATATTATTAAAGGTCTTATAAGATTAAGAAGCACTATTGTGTAATGTCCTTTGATGAGGGGGACATTACTACTTCACATGATCATTAGAGGCACTAAAACTAAGCTCTACAAAATTTATGTTAGATTTAAGCAAACTAAGTACAAGAATGTCATTTTTACATCTTCAAAGACCACCTCCACTATAACCCATTGAGTGCATAATTTTTAAGCTAAAATTAGAATAATGAGTGTGAAAATAAGTGAAAGTTTCACTCGAATCAAATTTAACTATAGAAGCATAATTAATATTTAAATATGCAATTTCTGCATTGAGTATATCGATAACATTATGCAGATTCTCCAAGTTTGTATTAAAATATGTTTGCATATTTTTGAATTTTATATTAAATGAGGATTGTAAATCATTAAAATTCATGTTTTGACTTTCAATTTGACATTTAAGTGTATGGATCTCATTAGTTTGAAAAGTAATTTTTTGCGTAAAATTCTTAAATGCTAAAAATAAGACCAATTTAAAATCCATTTGCTAAAAAAAATTGGATTTAAAAATATATAATACATAAATGAATTTATCAAATCATTGAAAATGAATTTATCAAATCATTGAAAATGAATTTTAGTATTAAATGTTATACCAAGAAATAAAAAATAGCTCACAATATCTCATTTATATGAGAAATTTTCTTTTTAAAAAATTTTGAGAAAGTTTTGATTGTGGATTTGAATTTATTTTTTAAACAAAACTTTTAAAATTTTTAATTTAAGAATTAAAATGATAAATTTTAAGTTTTTCAAAACTTAAATAATTTATAACTTCAATATTTTACCATTTAGAAGTTTAAATAAAACCAATTTATTATTTTTGAGTTTACACCAATAAAAAAATATTTTTTGAAATACAACAATTGTGTTTTTATGATATCTCTCAAACTAAGATATGGGTTTACACAAAATTTTGACAAATATTTCTCATCATTAAAAAAACCATTAAATTATATATATATATATATATATATATATATATATATATATATATATATATATATATATATATATATATATATATATATATAAAGATGCATTCATTTTAACATTCAGGTTTTTAGAAAAAATCCAATTTAAAATGTCATAATCAAGAGAGATAGCACATGATTGAAAGAATAAAATATAGATATATGGCTGATTTAAATGCAAGAAAATCATATCAAAACAATTGAATGGTTAGGATAAATAATGGAAGACACAAAAAATGTTTGCAATGGTGTTAGCCCTTGCAAAAAAAATGTAAAAAAACTTGCTTCTCCGCCCAAACACCTACACATATTCAAAGATCAATGTTAGAAAATATTACTCCAATGCCATGTTATGAATTGTGCCACAATATATAAAATAATGTTGAAATCATGAAATAAAGATTGTGTAGATGAAACAATATTAACTCAAAGGCAAGTCACAAGAGAATGTAATAGACGAGATTTGTCAAGTGAGGAAACCATTGAATGGAAGAAAACCTCACATCTATAAAGAGGGCTTGCAAAGTGAAATTATACAAGTAAAAATCTCAATGGAATAAAAAAAATAGATAATGTTATAGCATTTAATGACCAAGTGGGCTTAATTGACCATTAGTTTACCTTAGTAGTTAATTAAATAATAATATATTATTTATTAACACGAGATGAAAATTCATGAAAATAAATAATAATGTTATATTCATTTTAACTTATCATTATTAAATGATAAGGATGGTTAGACCTATTGATTACAATGATCACTTCCCTTCACATTTTATTATAAATAAGATTTTACCCCTATTGTGAATCACAATGAATTGATATGAAACATTATCATTCAAACTTACTCAGGTGATTTCAAAAGGTTCTGTGAAGGTTATTGAGAGGAAGTGAGAAGGATAAGTTTATAGTGTATTGGATAAAAGTTTTTCGAATATTAAATATCATTTATAGGTTTTTTTACCTCCTAGAGGTTTTTCCACCTAATTAAAGTGCTATTGATATGTATAATCTTTTCTTATTAATTCATATCTAGATATTATGCATTCCTATTGTCTATGCACTATGAATAATTTCATGGTTTCAGAGTATGGAGATGTGTATTTAATTAGCAAGATCTTGAAGGTTGGAAGTTATACCTATGAAGAAATTATTTTTATTCTTGTAAAAAAAAAAAACCCGAGGTGTGTTGGTTTAAGTTGGTGTATAGTGCATATAAGAGAGATAAAATTTTATCCGAAGTTGTGCTTCTTGTTCTTTGCTTGTGTGCATCTAAAAGTCAATTTAATAATTTCAACAAGCATCTAAATCAACCAAGGGTTTTTTACCTCACAAAATCGACATGTACAATAGGGGTGTGATCTTATGACATTTTCTAAAGCCTGAGAAATAAAAAAAATAGTTGCTACACTTCCAATACTTATTTCTAAGTTTTAGATTGTTAAATGTGCATTGTTTATCTTGAATAACACTTCTACAAAGCTCCTAAAATATCCATTTAACTTATGGAATTTGTTATCTCCTCCTTGGACACCATTGTATAGTTGGAGCAACATTTAAAAATCTGAAAATTAATTTTTTGGTTGTATAAAGAGTTTTTTGAGGTTATGGTTGCTTCAACATGTTGATTGAATACTTCTTACAAATTTAAAAACACTAAGAAGGTCATTCCAAGATTCTACAATTTTTTTCTTTCTTGGGCATCTATGTACAACTAGAGTATCTCACAAATTAAAAAAAATAGTTTATGGGTGGAAATTTATGTTTTCAAGGTTGTATCTTTCTTAGAGGAAGGATTCAAGGTGGTTTGGAAATTCTTAAGCCCTAAATTGGTGGTTTCAAATCACTATATTATATTCAACTTTTCCCTCTATTATTTCTTGGGTTGCGTTGGAAAGTTAGTACAAATTTTTTATACATATATTTATTAAATACTTTAATTATTAATTCTCTATTTTTCTTTGCATACACAAGGTGCCACCAAATTTGATATTTTAGAAAAACAAGTAAATTAGTGCATACATCTTTATAATTAATCTAGTAGAAGAGTTGGTAATAGTGTTTTTGTTAAAAACTAGCAAAAGAGAGGTCTAGTATTCAAAACACACTATCACTTTTTTAAAGATTTTTGATCAAGTTACTTTTTCAAATTTAATTAATTTTGAACTCCATTTTTTGGTTTGGATGTCAACTCTCTCACGTGTAAACCCCTCTTGTCAACCTTCTTACAATATTTGACTTAGTCAAAACTTTGTCAACCATAGTCATGTAACCAGTTAATTCTTAAATTTTGGCATGTTCTAAGCGTATTGGTGTGGTCTAATTTTTATTTTGAAATCTCTTATTATAATATTTACACCTTTTTTAATCATATTGTTTAAATAATTATTTTGTATGCAACTCTTATGACACATAAATTAGTGTATTTTGTTTCAATTTTTTATATTGTTTAACACATATTTAAATAATTTTTACTTGTTTATGTTTGTAATTTGATTTATTATCAAATAAAGTTAAAATTCATATTAAATAAAGTTCATTTTTAATAATTGTTCTTACATGAGTGTATTTTTATGATACTTGCGACACCTTATTTTATTACAATATTTCATAATTTTCTTACTTTGTCTAGCATTAATCTAAATAATTATTGTTTTTTTACACTTGAAATATACTTTATTTTCAAATAGAGTATAAAATCATATTTAAAAAGGGTTCAAATTTAAGTTTTATCTAGTGTCATAGTGTCAATTTTAAAGGGAAGCAATAGCTTCTCCTAATTTTATTGTAGATAAATCACAAATGTTTAATGGATCTCACTATAATACATAATTTTTTTTTATGTTAAAGCATAATTTATGGCTCAAAAGTTATGAAATATTATTTTTGGGATTAAAATTATTGTGTCAAAATAACATGTTACCCTTGAACTTTCAAATGTGTTTCAACAGAAATGATAAGAATTCATGTTGATTATCTTGTAGAGTGTTAATGATGAATTTTTACTCTATGTCAACATTCAAGAGTCTCCTAGTGATGTTTGAAAACTCCTTGAGTTTATGCATGAGGGTACTTGTCTTTCTAAAATTATGAAATTGATTATTGAATTGTTGACTACATTTATGAAAGGTGATGAAAAAGTTTTTAAAATTAAGAATATTAAAGCTTAGTTAGATGGTTTTAATTTTAATTTGATTCAAGATCAATTACTTTATTTTATTATTTAACTTAACATTCATGATTTTTTTTGTAAAGTATAAAACAGAGTAACATATCCCATACCTCACTACCATGTGAGCTCTTCTAATTCAAGAAGAACAAGTGATATGTAATTTTCATTCAAAAGAGAATGTCACTCAAACACTTTTCACTCTCAACCCTATTTTTGAGAACAATATAAATAAAAAAAACTAACCTTAATTCTATTAAAATAAAAAATGGGAATAAGAGATCTGATAATAAGAATCATAAACTTAAGTTTAATATAAATTACAATATATATGGTAAATATGGTCATAGAATGGAAACATGTTATAAAAATAAAGATAGAGATAATAATCAATCTTCTAAAAATAACAAAAGGAAGAAATCTAATCAAAACAAATTGAAGAGTCAAAAACCTAATCTAAATAATAATCAGAATCAAAATTCAAATGTTATTACTTTATTTGTTATTTTATTTAATTCAAATGAGAATGAATGGATTCTAGATAGTGGTGCATCACATCATATGAATTGTTTATCTAATATTTTATATGATTCTAGAGATATCTCTAAAATAATTTATCTATGAGATAATTCATTTTTAGAAGCAACTAAGCAAGGAAAAACAAAATTTATAAATATTGTTATTAATAATATTTTCTATATACCTAATCCTAAGAAAAATTTACTATCTTGTTCTCAACTTAAGAAAGATAATTTCATTTTAACATTGCTTAAAAATAGTTGGTCCATTAAAAATCACTCTAATTATTTGATTGTTGAAGGTGTTCAAAATAATAGCTTATACATTTTTTAAATTTCTTCTACATGTTTAATTTCATCGCATAGTAAGAATGAATCTCAAATATGGTATGAAAGAAGGATGTGTTAATTTTATAAGTTTAAATGATGTCTTCTCATAATTTTTTTGCTGGTTTACCTTTTATCTCTTCCCATCATAAAACTTGTGAAGATTTCTTACGTGGTAAGCAATATACTAATCTTTTTCACGAAAATCATGATGCAAATTCCTCTCATAATTTATAATTAATTTACAGTGATGTTGTACGACTTCTTGAAATTATATCTCTTAATGGTTCTTTGTATGTTGTTACTTTTATAAATGATTATACTATAATGATCTAGTCATATTTCATTAAATTTTTTTAAAGTGTTGTCTAAATTAAAATAATTTAAAGATATTATTAAAATTACTTCTAATTTTTCTATTAAGAGATTAAGATCTGATAATGGTGGTGAATACATTAATAAAGAGTTTGATTTTTTTTTACATTAATTATGGTATTCAAAGGAAACTAAAAAATCCCTATTCCTTTCACCAAAATTTTATTGTTGAAAATAAAAATTGCACCATTATAGAAATGGTTATAACAATATTACATTTTGTAAATGTTTTTAAGTTCTTATGGGTCGAAGCCATGAATACTACTATGCATATTCTAAATAGAGTCCCTACTAAATCTTTATTTTTTTTACACCAAAATACATACATGTTCATGGCATATGACTTGCCATTATTATAATTTTGTGGTTACTTTAAAGATACTAACTAAATTGATAATGTATCAACTAAAATAGTATTTGTTAGTAAAACTATTTAGTTTGATTCTTGAAAAATACTAATTACAATTATATTGTAATAGATATATTGGTCTTAGATGAGAAAATGAAAAAAATATACATTATATTGTTTTCAAAATGACTACATTTATGATTGTTTTCAATTCATATGAGTCAGCATTAATAAATATTATATGCATAACATCGTGCTTAATTTGACAAGATAATTATGTTTAATTATTATATTTGGTAAGAAGATAATGCTTAGTATGTTTAGATCTTTTGTGTTTCAAATTGTTAAGATACTTTTATTTTATTAGTTGGACAAGTTCATGCTTAGATGTTTCATTTGATAATGAGATATTTATGAAATGTAAATCTTAAATAAAGTTTGTATTATTAATTAACTCTTCATCATTTACTTTACTAAGCATTGTATCCATATATATATGAAATTATTTATTTCAATCTCATATCTAGTTGATTATATTGCATATCATCTTAAAATTATCCATATTTAATATATTAGAGGTTGCATACCAAAATATTTTGATAACTCTAATTATATATCATTAGAATATTGAAGCATATTAAACTTGTAAAATTTTATTAAAAATCTATTATGATTCTATCCTTGTATGCCTTTACATGATTGTTTAAATGTTGACATAGACTAGGTATAGATGATTACTACACTCCTTTAATTGGATTATATTATTGTTTCCGATGTTGTGATATTGGGCTTCAAGTTGATAGATATATCATGTTTATAATTATGTATTGGTGATGTATAGATTACTTGATGTAATTAATACTAGTTAATAGTTCATTACTGTTTTATCATTTTATCAATTTTTGGATGAAATAATACTGATGGATTCACTTGGTGGTTTTAGGTGTTGCTTGTGAGCTAGGCTAAATGTTGGTATCGACTTTTGAAATAGTAGAGTGGTTCTAAATAGTCGAATGAGTTTTAACAAGTAACTTGATATTCGTGTTTAGTATTATGCTTTTGGATAGTCATATTACTCATTCGTGCAATCATATTTTATTATGCTTTATTGCATTTCATTTTATACACCCTGTCATATTATTTTTGTTCCCTACATGATTTCTAGGTGTTGTACCCATCCGATCAAAATTCCCCTTTTCTCACTCTCCCACATACACCTTTCCCCCTTGACCTTGTTGGACTCGCCCTCACTTATCTCAAACTCCCTTAGATACTTACCTAGGCCTACCTCTCATGACACCCCCTTCTACATGACTTATTATCCTGGTGACTTTATAATTATCAATAGCTAATTATTTGGTCATTATGATATTTAGACATTTAATAACAATAAAATAATATCTATTTTATTATTGTTGTCTTTATTATTTTTTAGCCTTTAAATATTTAATAGATATTTTAAATGATATATATTTTATTATTTAAATTATTAATTAATTATTTTAATACTTTATTAACCTTTGACTTGAATTCAAAAAGGTCATTAATGACCAATGTCCTGAGAGTTGGGCATGGAGGTCACATTGGGAGAGTGGGTCGATGGAATGGGGAAGGGAGGGACTTTCTCTCTCCAACTGAATGAGAAAGGATAAGGAGAGCATGGGAATGGTAGGGGAGAATGGAGTGAGTGGCATGGTGAGAAGGGAGAAAAGTCAAAGGAAGAAAAAAAGAATGGTGAAAGGGAGAAGGGAATGGAAGAATGGAATAAAGGAAAGGGAAAGAGGATGTGTGGTGGAGAAGGAAAGGAGAAAAAAATAAAATGTAGAAAGGGAAGTATGGTGTGTGGGTAAGCAAGGAATAAAAATGTATAGGGTAGAGAGAATGGAGAGAAGATTCATAGGGAAGGGAATGGATAGTTGAGAGGAGTTAGAAAAAAATGTAGGGAGGAAAACAGGAAAATGCATAGAGGGTGGAAAGGAAGGGAAAAAAGGCATAGACAGGTGTGGGGGAATCAAATAAAATGAAGGGGGAAATATTAGAAGAAAAATGCAATAAAAAAGAAGAGAAAATAAAAAACATAGGGGAAGATGGAGCATTATTGATCAGGGCATTAGATTGTGGACATGGAGGTCGATTTACTTTGTTGAAGGTAATACAGCTTTGGGTATTAACCCATTGACATTATTATTCTTCCTTTTCCAATTGGTAAGTCTCCTTTGACTACAGATTACTTATCTTTCGGAACGAAAATGTTTATTATTAAAACCAATATATATTCTATCATTATTCCTTTTGGCACAAAACTACAATATAGGAATCGATTATGCTTATTCTTCTTCTAAAACTTTGTTTTGGCTAAACCCTCGACCAATGAATACATTATTTTTCATAAAACCATGCATTTAATTCAATGGGTATATACCACGGTTTCTTTATAAAATCTAAAGTTGCATTTCATTGGTTGAATATGGGGGTTTGTTGACCCTGAAATGTTGTAAGATTGGTTGAGCAATTTATTTTCTATTACCATTTAATGAATGGATTAAATTTCCACAAACCCTACAATTTTAAAGATAATGATTCAAGTTGTTGTGTTATATTAATTATTTAACCTAAGTATGTCATAATGAGATGCCATACCTTGTACTTGATGACTTTACAATTGAATAAACCAATTTATGAGTCAAATGTGAAAATTGACCTGGGACGTATTCACTTGTATGACAAATTTTGGGTTATTATTATTATTATTATTATTATTATTATTATTATTATTATTATTATTATTATTATATTGATATTTTAATTTAAAATTGACCTTGGGGTTATCTCTAATCTTAAGGCCAAATAGAATCAATTATTATTAAATATTCATCCCCTTTTTAATATCTAAATTAGGTTTTATTACATCATAAGGGAAAAATATTGATGTTGATTTACGTAATTATTCTTCCAATGGAGTAAGTCATTGTAGGTCTAATGACTCAAGGAGCTGAACTTGTGGTGAGACTTATAGATTTTGGATTTGTCATTATAATCTTTAAATTGAATTAAAAATTGAATTTTGGTACCTTAATATTTTAAAGGTTGAGCCTTATTTCTTTATTAATTATTCCTTGAATCACCCTATGGTTGGGAATTCTCCCTTTAGTTGGTTGTATGTGTATAATGAATAACCCATCTTAGATACTTAGATATGTTCAAAATTAAGAGGAATTCATGTATTTAATTTTATTAAATATTAGATTCCATTGGAATATATATATATATATATATATATATATATATATATATATATATATATATATATATATATATATATATATGTATATATATATATATATATATGTATATATATATATATATATATATATATATGAGGCATTGGTTGGTCCTTCTTTTGACAAATTGATTATCCCTAAATCTTTGAATAAACTTGACTTGATAAACATATGAATGTGTTTTGGGTATATATATATATGAGGCATTGGTTGGTCCTTCTTTTGACAAATTGATTATCCCTAAATCTTTGAATAAACTTGACTTGTTAAACATATGAATGTGTTTTGGGTGAAGACCTTCCATGCGTTAATCAAAATGATTAAACCTTGTTGTGGCTTGATTATAAGTTTTGTATTCTTGTGTATTGTTGATCCATGAGAATTGGACAAAACCCTATTGGAATCATCCTTTTGATAAAAAGGGGTTTCATTTTTATTTTAACCATTTAAATAGTCTATTGCCCCATTAACTCATGTGACACAATTTTTAAAGTTCAGGGATCATATGAGGTCATGAGACCTCATGATGATCCCTCAAATCTCTTATATCGATCATGGAATTTAAAACCATTTTATTTCTTGAACACTTATTGGAATATTTATCTCTTCCCTTTGTGAAATTTGTTGACATTATTGGATACTAAGGCTAATGCATTGCCTGAACATTATATGTTGATTAGTTTATTTGTACAATCGATTCTAGATTTGTAATCAATTTTTGTCTTGAATGATAGTTAGAACCTTTAATTATTATCTTGGAAATGTTGTATGGATGAGTTTCTTGATTGTTATTCTTGGATAATTTTATTGTGGGTCCTTGACTTGGTTCAATATAACTACTAAGTTATATATGGTGATTTATTTTCTACTTTATGACTATGTGAGGTGTACCCTTGTTGTATCACCATTCCAAAATAAGACATGAATAATTAAGCATTAGTGTATGCTGTTATAAATTTTTATTCAGGAGGCTAATGGGTTGACCACATACTTGGAGGGGATCCAAGTTGGATATTCTGGAAGTTATAGAAGGGGATTGGTTGTCAATCCCTTACTATGCCCTTTGGTAGTTTGTAATTAGTTATCCCTACTTCTAATTTATAGCGCCGATGGTTTGATTATTTTTATCTTGCCTCAAAATGGTGATTGTGTCTTTGTTGATGTTATGTTACTATGTTTTGATGTCCATTAATTTGAAATCCAACTTTATTATAACTTCTTCCTTGACCCTATTTGTCGAAACCACCATCTAGTTAATGGTTGGGGTGGTAAAGGCCACCAATGGTTGGGATCATAGGGATAGTTGGAAGGATTTGTCCAATTTAATTATTTACTACTCCATGCTTGGATGATTTTATGACATATGAAATAAGTGGTGTCAAGTTAATTTATGTTATTTATTTATTTTACTTAGTTGTTAGTGTTTAGTGTTTATTGATTCATCAACATGTTTAATATGTTATCTAGACTCAATATTGGATATTTATGATTAGTGTCATGTGATATTCTAATTTGGTTGTTAGTGAATGCGTAAATAAAAGAATTTAGGCTTAAATAATAAAACACTAAAATTGTTACCTTGTTAAAGGTAATTCATTTCATATGTTGAGTTATTGACTGTTAATTAGTTTCTCTTCCTTTTACTAAAGTGTTTTATTGGAATAACTAATGAAAAATTACTCTTTGATTCAACCATTTGATATTATTAAGTGCATATAAACTTAATGATGGTTACTAACTTAGATTAATCTTGGGACTTTATCATTAGAGTGTCAGTTTCTTGATTTAGCCATATAATATGTTCTAGATGGACAAAATTGTTGATGAATATTATGAGTAAAGTTAATCAAGCATATACATATATTTACTTGATATATTAACCTACAATTTTTTTTACTAAAGTGATTTAGCATAATAATTATCATTGATGTATTTTACTAGATTACTTATTTTGGTGATTTGGGCATACTTGAGTATGCTGCTTTGGATCATTAGTAAGCTGAAATATTAATTTGTATAATAGTTGTTGAGAAATTATCTAATGAATTCCTTTATATATATATATATATTCTTTATTTCTCTCTATACATGTGGTGGTTACACTTATGATAACATGAGTAAATAGAGTTATTCTTAGTGATTTCCAATTTGTGTATGGAGTATAGATACTCTTTGGATGTTTCAGCTTGTATGTGGTATTATGAGAGCATGTACATTTTAATATCAAAACAAATTTCTAGTTCATGAATGAAGAAAATAATCTTAAACCACCTACAATATGAAGTAAATGGTAATTTTCATATGATACATTTCTTTGCTTACATGATTATATTGCTGAGTATGACTGGATATTGCATGTGAACATCACTCTTATGGGCTGAATATACATATTATATTTTCCTCTATCGGATAGAATTTCTCATTAGGTAGACAAGGTTGTTGGTGTGGGTTTTTTTTATATGTAATTGAACATGAGGATACTTGATGTTTGTGTGCTTCTACAAACTAGTTCATTTTGGAATCATTGTATACTTGAATAAGTTATATTTGTGCATAGGTGATTCATGTTACTCTTTCATGTTGGAAATACTTAGTATGATGTTGTATGAAGTGAGTCAATTTATTAATGAATCCCTTTATAAAATGAGAGGTTAATTTTGTAAAATTTAATCATATTTAATAAACTTCTGATTATTTTCATGGCTAGAACCATTTATGTAAGTGTGAAATTTGGAACGGATAACATACCTTCCCTACCTAAAACACTAGTTAGTAAAAAAATAAATATTGTGGAATCTTATAAGTTTGGCTAACTTGTACTTGGGGTGTTTTGATCTCCCTTTAACTATTATACCACATTGGCTATTTTTCAATATGGAATCGTGTAATATCGATTCAATGATTGGTTATAACTACATCCTTCCTATTAGATAATGAATAAGACATGATTGTAACTTCATATATCTATTTATTTCATGGAAATCATACATATAATTGATTGTAACCCCTTTTATGCAATGATATTATTATTGTATGTTTAGAAAGACAACATAAATTGCATGTTTCTAAATTGATGATGGTTTCTATTTTGTTTAGCATGGTGTTAGTTGCCTGATTGTCAACTAGGACAACTTTATTTGGTTCCCATATCTATGGATTGGTTATGATCCATTAATGTCATAGAAGGTTAAGGTTAACCTTTTTGGTTGTGCATACATGAGTATGCTATGCTATTATCGCTTACCTTTACAAGTGGGGTTTAGGTCTGTTACGCATCCAAAGCATACTCTGATATGCAACTTCAAATAAAACAAAATTAGGGTTGTGACACAATCAAATTATAAAATGAATGAATCATTGTTAATAAGATATCTAATATTTTCATAAACTTAGTATCATATTATTAGTAAAATTATTGTATGTAGATCTCATGATAGTTTGGAATGCCCATCTTGTCAATATTGGAGACATCAAATAACAAATTGCATATAATAATTTATATTTGTCACTAACTTTTTAATCAAAGTAATGAACTTGTTTGATTAAAAAATAATTTGATTATTTAAAATGTGATTTACCATAGATAAACATATGCCATATTTTATCATTATGTATTTGGTTATTATGATACTAACCATATTATGTTATTATGAATATACTTCTAGATATATGTTTAAGTTTTGTGTAGGTGTTAAAGTTGTACAACTCTGGTGAGAAATCTAGTGTAGCACAAATGAACTAAACATATTGAAGTTCATGTGTATTTTATCTGAGAGAAATTCTTTAAGGATGATATTTATCTATAGTTTTGCCATACAAATGAACACGTGGTATATATCTTCACAAAACCACTTAGTGCTACCAAGTTCTATCGGTTTCATGTAATTTTGGGCCTCTTGGAGTTTTTATCGAGGGGAAGTGTGCATGACAATGCCACTTTCTAATGACCATGTATTACTTCTTCATCTATACTTCTTCTCATTGTAAATCATTGTAAACTTTGTGTGGAAGTTTTACTTTTTTACCGAATACATAAAATTATACTTTGTAATAGAGGTCTTTATGTTATAAAAGGCTCTAAATATATTTAATGATTATTTACGAGAAACTATGAGATGCAGTCTCACAATCATACTAGCCTATACTTACTTTTGAGTAGTTTATGGATTATAATTTCTTTTATTTAAAAATATAATGTTTCGAATGATGAATATTTTTAAATCCTTCAAATGTGTACATAGTATAATTACTTTTTAAGGTGAATATGACTTTTATCCACACTTAGCATTAAGGGGGAGTGTTAGAGTATTTAATGACTAAGTGGGTTTAATTGACATTGAGTTTACTTTGGTAGTTAATTAAATAATAATAATAATATATTATTTATTAACATGAGGCGAAAACTCATGAAAATAAATAATAATATAATATTTATTTAATACTTATCATTATTATTAAATTATTTTTAGTATGGTTGGACCTGTCGATTAAAATGGTCATTTCCCTTCATATTTTATTATAAATAGGGTTTTACCCCTATTGTGAATCATGATGAATTGATATAAAATATTATCATTCAAATTTATTTGGGTTATTTGAAAAGGCTTTGTGAAGGTTATTGAGATAAAGTGAGAAGGATAAGTTTATAATGTACTGGGTAAAAGTTTCTCGAATATTGAATATCACTTGTGGGTTTTTTACATCTGAGAGGTTTTCCCACCTAATTATCCATGTCATGTGTTATTTATTTGTGTAATATTTACTTATTAATTCACATCTAGATCATTTGTGTTTATATTGCATATACACTATGAATTATTTCAGATAAAATAGATGGGCCTCAAGCCATAAGAGATAATTTTCAAGATAAAACTAGAGTCTTGTTCTAGTGTGTAGAATGAGAGAGGATAGAGCTCATTAAATAGAGATAGAGCATAGAATAAGGAGTTATAAATAATCTCATCATGACTTTTACAACCTTCTTAATGTGTGTTAAGTGTCCCTAACACTCATAAGGTGAGGGGAATGTATGTGACAAGTGTGGATGGAGTTACATGTGAATGTAACTCTAAGATTCCCTATAAAATGATAAAATATGTGTGATACCTCATAAATTTGGGATAAAATAAATTATCATATTAATAAATACATAGCTAAAATAGACTTAAGATTAACCTAAATTAACCTAGATGACTTAGGATAAAGTGAACCCAAATAAGATTAATCTTCAACACTTTTTTTGGTTGAAATTGATTTTATAAGATAGTTTGTTATATATTTCTTAGCATGACCAATGTGACTTTAGAGAGGGATCTAAATCCACTCATAGTTTTGTAGGATTATCTTTGTAACATAGTGTTTTATTAAGAGATATGGAGAAAATTTTAAAAAAATCAACAAGAAATTCATGTATGACTACTACATTTCCCACATTTTAAGTTATCATTACGACATATTTTAAGTCATATTTGTATTACCCTTAAGAAAAAAATTGATTGTTTTATGGTTTTTTAATTTTTTGTATTTTCTATGGCATCTTTAATAAATAACATAAAATCAATGTTTTTTTAAAGATAGAGTTACCATATAAATAAAAAATATTGTTGAATAAGTTAAGCTCTCAGCATCATCCCTTTGGTGTAAGGCCTTCCCTCCTTTATTCTCTTAGTGTTCCATCTCCTTCCTGAATTGATTCTTATGGGATGATGGCTCTTCATAATCCCTCTGCTCTTACCACTATTCAGCTAAAATTGGTGAATGTTTCATTATTGACAATGCTTGGGGGGATATCTAGGATTAGCTTAGGGTTTCTTAAAGAGTAGGTATTTTGGATGCAGTATAGTGATAGTTAATCTAGGGCTCTTATATATCTCTCCTCTCTAGAAACTAGTTAGGATATGGAAGGGGTTGGGAATCAAACCAAAACTTTCATCTAGGTAGTCTCTCAAGGATATCAAGCTACACATCCTATGTTAAAGAGCATGGTTATGGCAAAGAACATTTTGGTGGTGTCATTTTAATATGGCACTCTAGAGAAGGTGACTTGAAATGAGGTTTGGTTCATTGAGAAGGGCTTAATCTATAGGTTTGATAACTTTTGGACAAGCCTTCCTACCCTACATTAGTGGATTTTTGAATCTTGACAACCTTTCTTGAAAGATAATTTGGAGATTTATCAGGGGTTTCTTTATTATGGTCTTTGATAACTTGGCATATTATAACAATGTAGATCAAGATAATTCCTAGTTTTGGGATCAAAATTTCCTCAATCTAAGACCTTGGTACCCTTATTTCAATCCTATGCTCAAAAATATTGTTATTACACCTGTATGGGTTTATTTTCCCTATCTTCCTCTCCATTTCTAGGCTATCTTTTACTTAAGGACCATTGGTGGTTCCCTTAAAAAATTCTAGAAATTGATGCCTCTACTTATATCTATTCATGTACCACCTTTTCTCAGATCCTTATTAACTTATATTTGTCATTGGACCTCCATACATCAATTTAATTAAGGTTCAATGATCATATTTGGGATCAAACCCTTGACTATGAGGGCTTGCCCTTTAGATGTTGTAGGGGATTTGTGCACAAGAATTTGGCCTCCTCTTGATCCTCCTCTAAGCGAAAAGTAGAATATTCATGGTGAAAATCTATTTTTTTATCATATTATAGTTTCACTATAATTCCATCATCCTTATAATTTGGGTGATATCTCTCTTGAAGTATCCCCTCAAGTAATAAACCCAAAAACTATCAAGATAATAAAATTAAGAATAGGCCAATATCTGAAACAATACTCAAAATTGATTTGTATTAAATGACTTAAAATAATTATAAAACCAAACCATGCTTAAATAAATCTCAACTTAGAATTAGATTTGACATGCAAAAATTCAAAAAAAAAAAAATCTAAAAAAAACTTCTATTTTTAGTAGTTTTTATTTTTAGTAAGTTTTGCATGCAAGTGCACATAGATCTAAAAATCTCCTAAAATAATCTAAACACTAAAATTATCCTATGGGATGAAATTTAATTGAATTTGACATCCGGTCCTAAAAATATATAATTTTTAAGAATAGAAAATTCTCAAAAAAATAATTAAACGGTAATTTTAGACCCTCAGATGATCATGTATGGCATCTTAGATAAATCAAAAATATCTCTAAGTGGATAGGGTAGATTAATTCAGAAAAAAAACTTTTCAAGATGATTGTTTTCCTGTGTGGAATAGCTCAAATGGAGATATGCGTTAAAAGTTATGGCCTCTAGAAGTTGGGCTGATTTTTCTACATCATTCTCCTCTAATTGAAAATAACTCAGATCCTACGAGTTGCCCTAATTTTAATGCTTCTATTTTTATTTTTTAATCTTATTTAGCTCCCATTATATAATCCAAGTGGTATTATTGTTTTAATCCTTCCCACTATACCAAATACATGTTATAATTACCTTGCCTTGTGCTCACTGTCTTCATATCCAAAACCTACACTATCTTTTTCTTCTTCTTTAGAACATACTAGTGCCAATTTAATTATTCATATTCATCACCTTCACAATATTATCCATGGAATTCATATAAATCTAAATCATTAAATACTATATATATATATATATCAAAATTCTATGGTAAACTCACCTCATAAGCATTGTCATTGATTTTCTTCACAATTCTGCATAGACCAATTTTCTTGTATTTCAACTTGGTGTATATGCCTTTTGGAAATGTTTATTTTCTTAAGTAAACCATTACCAACTCTCCTTATTCAAATACCTTGTATCTTCTTTTGACATCTACTGCTTATTTATATTTCTCATTACTTTTTTGTAACTTTCTTCTTACTCCTTCTTACAACTATTGCATATACTCTGCAAATGCTTCTGCATCATCACTACTTGATTTATAATTGGTAATTGTACCAAATATAAAATACCCATAGGATTTCTTCTATAAATTTTTTAAAATGTTGAATCTATTATTGATATATTCACTACACTGTTATATGCAAACTCAGCTTGTGTTAAATTCAAGTCCCATTTCTTGGGCTTCTCTCCCACTATGCATCTCAACAAATTTACAAATATCCTATTCACAACTTCTATTTATCCATATGTTTTTGGTTAATATGCACTATTTAATTGTATCTTAGTACCCATCTTCTTCCATAAATTCCTCCAAAAATTACTTATAAATTTCATGTTCCTATTTGAAGTAATAGTTTTTGGAACACCATGCAATCTCACAATATTTAAAAAAAATAATTATATAACTCTAGTGGAATCATTAGTTTTCTTACATGAAATGAAATGAACTATTTTATAAAAAAATTCTACAACCAAAAAAATTGAATCATTACCTCTCTGTGTGTTTGGTAATCCCAACACAAAATCCATACTCAAATATGTCCATGGTCCTTTTGGAACCAGTAATGGCATGTATAGTCCAATATTTTATGCATGCCCTTTAGCCACATGACATATCCCACACCTTTAAACATACCTTGTCACATATCTCTCCATCTTTGGCCAAAAATAGTTTTCCTCCACCAAAGCTATTGTCTTCATCTAACCAAAATGTCTAACCAATTCTTCCACTATGTAATTCTCTTATTATATTGTCTCGTAGAGACCCAAATAGGATGCATAATTATTTCCATTTGAAGAGATAACCTTCTTGTATAATATATTCATCATGAAAAATATCTGTCTCACCTGTTAATGGATTCTTGAACCGCTCAACTACCTTGCCAAAATATGGATTAGTATCATATAGTTCTTTGATAGCTTCAATTACAACTACCTCACTCACCATAGTAGTTAATAATGTTATCCTCTTGTTCAATGCATTAGCTACCTGATTCTATTTTCCTAATTTATGCTTCAAAACAAAAATATAATCATGGAAGAAAAATACCCACTCTTCATGCCCACTATTCAAATTCTTTTGTGTATTCACATACTTTAAAGATTCATGATCTGTAAATAGGATAAACTCCTTAGGAACCAGATAATGCCTCCAATGTCTTGATTATTTCACAATTGCATAAAATTCAACATCATAGGTAGAATAATTTATTCTTACCTCATTCAATTTTTCACTAAAATATATTATTGACTTTATTTCTTGACTCAACACAACACCAATTCCTACAAATGAAGCATCAAAATCAACCTCAAACACTTTGTTAAAATTTGATAATGCTAAAATTTGTCTTTCGATAATCTTCTTCTTCAAAAATTAAAAGCTTTCTTTGGCTACTCTAGTCCATGCAAATTCCTTCCCTCTCATGTAATTTGTTATTGGTGCCACAATAAGAACCTTCTCCCCCTTTTAAAAAATGACAAAGTGGGAAAAAACTAATCCTAACAACCTAAAAATACCACCAATAGGAGATTACCACCTTAAAAATATGATACAAACTCCCCCATACCTTGAGCTTACCTCTTCTTGTCTTGACAACTTCCTCTTGCTACATGCCAACACTCTCTTCAACCAAGCACTGCAACTAATGAATAAATAACACATAAAAGCACTAAAATATGATGGAACTCACTAATAAATATTTTATAAGGACTCCCCCTAAGATATTATATCCATTTCACCTCTTGAGCATCTTCAGATCTTCACACACCATGAAGAACCACCACATAGGCTTACTAGCCTTCTCTCTCAAGCCACCTCAAAGACCACCAAAAAAACTTCATGCACTCACCAAATAGGAAACATGATCTAAACCAACCTAATAAATCACCTTGAAACACTCATTCCTTTCTCTTTTGGAGAAACTAAGCATAAAAATCAAATCTTCACACTAGGCCTGTCTAGACTCCTCATAGGCCTACCTGGAACTTGTAGAGCCCACAAATTTTAGTAGACTTAATTTCAAGACCTAAAAATTCATATCTAGAGCACTCTCATATTCCACCTTAATCACACCAATTTACATTACCTATATCCCCCTCTACAATATACTTCTTCATAAATCTATTAGCCAATTAGATCTCCATTTTGACAAAAAACTTGAATAATTTAAAAAACACAAACCTTAAAATCTTTATTTGATAACCCATTTGGCTGATTCAACCTATTAAGAATCCTCAAACCTAAAATCATAAGGCAAACCACTTTCTATCATATCCCAAAACTCTAGAATCTCAAAACAAATAAGGTCAATAAACCTCCTTCTGGTCAACACCCACCTTTGAAACTGTTTAAACACCTGGAGACCATCACACACTTATAGATTGAGATTTGAGCCTTCACACCTTTGGAAACCTTGACTTAATATACCATGTATTTGATATGCAATAAGAAATATAAACCTAAGAGCACATAAAAACCTCCAAATGATACAAACAGGATCATCAAGACACAAAACCACCTAGAACACATCACAAAGAAGCGAACATACCTTTATGAGCACCGAACTCTTCCTAAAATTACATAAATCTCATTATTCCACCTAAAAACAACCATTATGATCATGTAGACACAGCATACATAATAAAAACACCTTATGGAATCACTCTATCCTCATCAAAGCACTTCTCCCATCTTGACACACCAACTCCAACTGGAAACACTCATCTCTTTCCTTATAGGACCTTTTGAAGAACATCATAGAAACACTTACTTCTCTACTAAAAGGAGTCTCTTAAAAATCATAGAGAGAGACCTCCTCTACTTCACATGGTTCTTTAGAATAATGTGAAACCAAGAGTTTCCCACAACTCCTCATATTCATTCTCCTCCTTGGTCATCTGATATTGATAGTTCTTATTCTTCTTAGGCTTAAGATAAACAACTTTTTCATCCACTAAAACATTCTCCTTCTCTTCTAAGACTGTATTGACAACACATGGGGATAACATAGATTCATGACATACCTTTTTAGTTGAAGAATCTTCCTTGTAGTTCAGAACCTCATCATTAGGTATTGATAACTGATGTTCCTTGCATAAAACTTACTCAGTAGCAATAAGATGTTCACTTAAATCCATACACACCTCAAAACTAGCCTCAACCAACACCTTGGTCTTCTTCTTGAGCTTGGTCTCTTCATTCACAACATGAGCAGACAATGAGAGCTCTTGGCACTCTCCAACTTTTGTAGCATTCTCCACCATAGCAAATAGATTACTTGGACTTGAAAAATCATCATAACTCACTCTTACCACATTTGGTTTCCATGAGTTAACTTTCCTTCTTTTCTGTACTCTAGAAGCCTGATTAAACCTATTATATCTTGTAGGCCTTTACTTGTAAAATCTACAATGTGACATCTCTCTTGATAGTTGAAATACACTATACCTTTTGCAAGAATATTATCCTGGCTTACCTAATTAGAAAAAAATCTTGAAATATTTCCATTCTTCTAATAATTGAAACAAACTAATCCTTTTTAAGAAGACTCACCTTTTGATTGATGACCCCCATCATAGTTCTATGCAAACTTATTTGTAACTGGTCTCTTGCATTCTCTATCTCTATGCTTGAACTAATTACATGTGTAACAGTAACCATTGAAACTTGTATACCTCATGAAATTTGGTTGTTTGATTTGATTTATCTTACTTCTTCCATCACCTTTATTCCTTGACTGATTGTTGACCTTCAAGGTTTGATTTACATTAGTCTTCATCTTGTTTTGAGTTGCCTTTTATGGTTCTTATTTGTATCCAAGACCAGTTCTATCACTTGCATGCTTTTGATCACTCATAATATTATCTAGATCACTTGATCTCTTTTAAAATTTCACAAAAGACTTCATCTTACTAGATGTCTTCTCTAACTTAGCTTTTAATAACTCATTTTCAATTACATACCTTGAACATTCATCTTCTTTCACTTTCAAGCTTGTAGACAAGAGTTCCAATTGAAAAATAAATGATTGACTATATCTTCATGCTCCTTGGTGTCTTCATTCATTCTTGCCTCAAACACACTAAATTTCTCTTCATATTCCTTGACTTAGACTTTATCTTCTTGTTAATACTCTTCTTAATCTTTAGTTCTTCAAGAGCATTCATTAATTCAATCTCGCAGTCTTCCTCATCTTTATCATTATATGAATCACTCCAAGTAGACTCCTTTCGATATGAGAAACTTCCTTCCTTGGCCATGAAGAGGTGTTCATCTTCAATATGACCATCATCTTCATGATCATACTTTGAGTCATTATCTTTACTCTCATCTGATGAGCTTCAATCTTCTTTGGTATAGAGACTCTTCTTATTCTTGAAGTACTTATTCTTATTGTCAAACCTTTTGAATCCCTTCTTGCTTTTATTAGACTTGAATTATCACTTTCCATCAGCATGACCTTGACCATGCTATTCATCATCATTTTGCTTATGCTTATGAGGGAACTTGTTATCAAAATGTCCTACTTCTTCACATTTGAAGCATTTGAAGGGTAGTTTACCCTTATACTCACCTGATCCTATTTTCAATTTCCTTGTAAATAAAATAATTAGTTCATCTTCATTAATATCATATATGTCATCCTCCTTGAGTTTATTACCTTGGAACTTCTTCTTTGGATTCATTTTTATCTTGAATGTTGCTTCCTTCATTGGTGGTATATCATCATTTATTCTCATCTCATATGTAGTAAGGATGCCATGTAATTCATCCATCTTCAAATGAGTAAGATCATGACTTTCTTCTACAGTAGATACTTTAGAATCAAACTTGAAAGAGAGAGACATTAATACCTTTTGAACTACATTATCTTCTTCAAGCTTCTCTATATGACCTTTAATGATATAATAATCTCATCAACTCTCTATAGAAAGGATGCCACAAAATCTTCTTCCTTATCTTAAGACTCAAATTATCTTTGGTGAGTCTGTAACTTTTCCAACTTAACCTTTGAATCTCCTTCATAAATAGTCTTAAATTTATCCCACATTTCTTTAGTAGATATGTAATGGATTGCCTTGGTGTATTTAGTCTCTGAAAGACCACAAGCGATAGCATTCATTGCCTTAAAATTATTCTCAAACAATTTCTTATTTGTAGCATTAGGTGGAGGAATAGTAGGTGCAAAATAACCATCCACAATAGATTTCCAAGTTTCAAACCCTAGGGACATGATGTAGGTCCTCATCTTCACACTCCAAAAATCATAATTGTATCCATTGAATGTTGTTTCTTGCTTAGTGGAAAAACCTCTTTGTATTTGATGGCTACCCATATTGTACCTTAGATCTCCTTCAAGTTGTCAAGCCTTTATCAAAAGACCTGCTCTAATACCAATTTTTAGAGGTAAAAACCACTAAGAGGGAGGTGAATCAGTGGTGGCAAACAATCTAATTCAATTTCCAAACACTTAAGCATTTAATACAACCATTCATGAAGCATTCAAGATGTTTATAACAAAGAACATATAGATAATGCAAGATACACACAAAACATAATATCTAAGTGGGAAAGCCTCTTGGATGAGAAAACCCACTTGAATAAAGCTTTGGAATACTATCCTATAAATGTATTTCTTCAATTTAGATCAGCACTAACTGATCAAGGAGCACCCACCCCTCAAATTATTCAAGCACCCACTTGACCTTTAGCTAGCACCAACTAGCAAGGAGGCTACAACCCCTTAGATGATCAAGTACCAACTAAATCACCTCCAAACTAATCTCCACCTATGATATGATGTCTTACACATATGGTGATGGTCTTCTCTCTTTCTAACACCCAAAATTCCCTCATATACACACTCAAACTTGTGAATCCCTCTTCTATTTGCTTCTCTCCCAATATTCAAACTTGCAAGAGCACTATCGTTGACATCAAAAATATAAAATACATGTCATACACATAGTCATTAACCTAATCTAATCTACAACCCATCCACTGGGCACACACCATTTCTACTTTCCTTCACTCTTCAACTCTTACACTTCACTTCTTACAAGTCTAAAAATCATCATCTTTGATTTCACTATTTACAGAGTCTTCATGATTATTATCTACTAGGTCAGCCATAATACTTGTATTGGCCCTTAATATATATGACATATCTCAATACCACTCTCATAGGTTGGCCATAGTAACTATGGGTCACACTTAATTAGTTACACCTTTCAATTAGGCCTTAGTAACCCTTATAGGTCTCATGGAGACCTATTCACCCATTTAACACTTCATTAAGCAATTTAGAAACACATGACCACTTCTAAAAGCATAGGTCCACTCCATATGACCTCTTAGACATCTTAAAATTATTATATTCATTATTACACACATCTGTGTATACTCAATCTACTTGAACATTAGCCTTATACACAAGAACACCATGAACGAACACATAGTCAACTTTTAAGTATTTGTTCATACCAAATATGGATTGGTCAAACCTCAAAAATCCATACAAATAATATTAAAGGAGTATAAAACACTATCCAATATATAATTCCCATTCAAACATCCAAATATCATCATAATATCTCAAAATATCCTTCTCAGGTCACTTATAAAACATGGTGAAACACATAGTCAACTTTGGAGCTCAATATTTGTAGATATACGGATAGTCAAACCTTCTAACCAATTTTTATATATGAACCTTGGATTAATTTAATATTTTAATTTTTACTACATCAAATTTTTTGTAGATCAAGAGTTATGGCTTAAACATTGAAAACTGGTTCTTCTTTTGTGAATTCAATTACTTGAATTACAATGGTCACTGAGCAACTGTTAAACTTTGAACACTTCATCATCTCATTCCCTCTCATAGCTTGAAAAAATATGCATCATTGATCTTCCTTAAAAGTATCATGATCTTTAATTATGCTAAACTATTAAACATCCAACACTTTTCATCATCTCATTGCTTCTTGATAATTTGGAACAAATACACTCCTTTGATCTCTATGGATTAACTAGGTCTTTATCCTGCATCACTCACCATTGATCTAAGCTCTGAGCTCTCATGATTGTGCCACTTGGTAGTTATATGTTCTTTCTTCACATTTGACTCTTTGAATTTGACTCACACCATCAATCTTCTGATAGTACGAACATACACTTGTCATTGATCTTCTATCCAAGCTTTGTGAATGTGACACATGCCACTAACGCATTCACTCTTTGACATATTGACTTTTACATGCACAATTAGATCAAGATTTGTGATTTAAAATGCACCATTTTATATATATATATATATATATATATATATATATATATATATATATATATATATATATTGATGAGATGGCCTCATAATTCAATGTAGTTTATCTTTATAGTCTCCATCCCATCATAGTCTACAAGTATAACTTTGAATAATTATATCTTGAGCTAGAAAACATTTTAGGACTCTAAAGCTTCAAGGTATATTTTTGGCACTATAGACAACATCACCATGAAAAAAATTTACCACTTTTAACTTTTTAAGTACCTAAAATAATGCAAAAACTTTTTTGATCATTCATATCTGCATGACATGTAGTGACGATCTAGCTAAGTATAGGAACTTAGTGAACTTTTGTATGAGAGGCCAAATTTTCACCCATATATTATTAGCTACGCTCAAGTTCATGACCTAAAATTTGAACCATATGATATCCTGACATAGGTTAATCCATACATATATCAATCTACTCCTATAACCTTCACACATGTGAAATATAATATCATTAATTTTCCTACTTAGATTTTTCTATTATAGAACCAACTATGCCAAGATGAACATAATGAAGAACCAGATAAATACCATGCACCTCCACAAGCTCTCCAATAATACTTGACCTCTGATAGGACCCCTCACACATACTAAATACTTCAAACCCATCCCTAATCATTCCAAAACTAAAGATCAACCAAGCCTAATTCAAGCATACTAGGACAAGCACACTGCACACTTTATCATTGACACTTAGACTATCAAGACACTTCATTCACTCACCTGGATACCTCCATGACATCACTAAAAATTATCCAACATTATTACCATATAACCATCCACCATAATACTTATCTAAACTATCTTTTCCCCTTAATTCACTATAACTGGAATATCTATTTTTTAATCTTTGGACTTACATCATTAAGATGTTGATGTATGAATTGTAAATAAGCCCATTAAATTATATTTTAACCCCAAAAAAATATAATTAATAATAAAATTATATTATATTTAAATATTAAAATAATTTAATAATACTTAAATTTAAATACATATAGTAAGGTGTATATTTTCTCTCCATGTGATGGAGTGAGATGTCACGACCCCACCAATAGGCACTATTTTGTAACTGAGTGGTTAATGTCATATATTATGTCTATGTCTATGTATGTATGTATGATTTTTTATATTTTCATATGGTTGTATTTATTCATGTTCTGAAATCTCATGAGTTTACACCTATGGCAATGTTGGTATGTAAAATTCTAGAGGGACATTACATTTTGTTTAAGATTAAATGTTTTGGTGTAAAGGTATCAAGGGATTTGTATTACTTTAAATCTCATGTGTTGGCATGAGCACATGCATGCTAGGGGGGGTATGGTTGAGGTTGTTGTTAAGACCATGGACTCTTTGGATGAAGAGTGTTGGACCACATGGTGGTCATAAAGCATTGTGGAAAGCCTTTGCGGTAAACAAGTGAAAAAAAAGGAAACATTGTAACTCCTCCCCCTTTGGCATGATCTTTGTTTGGGTCACCATATACACATGTTTTGGAAAGAATTATTAAATTTATGTTTTATATTTTTTGTTGTGGTGTATTGGCTTGAGGAGGGTTCTTTGAATGCCTATGTAAGGCAAGTTAAAACAAATTAAAGCAAACATTGCACTTTCCCATTTCTATCAGTTATGTGGAATCATCATATGACACATTTTATTGTATGAAGGAAGCTATGTATCCTCATTAATGCAAATTGATTGCTGCATGCAAATTTATTTTATTCTATGTGGTATTGTCGTGGACTTGTTTGGAAATGAATTTTAGCTTGGGGAAGCACTTAGGGTTGTTAGGTTGACTTTTGCCTGAATTTATTTTGAGGTCATTAACTATAGAAGAGAAGTGGAAGGGAGGTGATGGTGTGAGGAGGATACTAAAAGCAGAGAGTTTTAAATATGCATAGGCTACCATGTTGGAGGAGAATAATGGGGAAAATAAGAAGGATTTGTAGGACTATATTTTGAGGCCATATGGTGGGCTTGAGAGAGGAAGGGAGAAGGATGTTGCTACTAGTATGGCACCATGGAGAGAGCTGAAAATAAAAAACCTACATTTATTTATTCCCAGGCATGCGAATCTCTTTCCCTTATTTACATTCTATTAAATAGATTATATTTTAATTTTTATCAAACTCCTTTGAGAAGCCTATTGAGCGATACACCTATGTGGGTATGGTTTTCCATACCCACAAGGATCCATGTCATGCTCAGGTGTAGAAGGGTTTGTGGGTGTGGAATCTATTTGTAAAAATCCCTTATGAGACTCTAGTTTTATTGATTGATTGGGTTGGTTGCTTATTGTATTAACTAGAATGATTTCTTGATTTTATTATGCTTAAGGCTTAATTGATTGTTAACATGCTAGAGTAATGAATTGAAGGTGATTTTTAGTAAATTTTGGGTTGAATTATTTTGGTAATTTCTTTTAATTCTACATACTGATACATTGAAGATTTCAATTTAAAATCGTACATACTTTTATTACATGTTGTAGAGGTAGAAAAATTTTCCCATTTTGACTCTACCACATTGTATAAAGATTTATCGGTTAGTTAGAAAGCTGATAATATACATTTCGTGATTGAATATCATTCTGGGTAGTGTTTGCAAATTGATTTACCTTGTATTTGACTTCCATCCCAATTATAATGAAACCATGACTATAATTTTGAAGTTGTGTGAGACTTATTTACATAAACCCACATGTTAAAATTATGGTTATGCTAGCATAGGTTACCATTTAAATAAAAATGTTAATAATCAGGCTTTTCTTGTTGAGCTTTGTTTACTCTTGGTATGACAAGATTCAGTTTATTTGACAAATTATGATAGATTAACACTAATAGTTATCATTTAGTTTGATATTCATATTGTGCATCTATAACATGCTTATGTGATTTTAATATTCCATACTCACCTATTAGAGTTGGTACTTGTTGATCTTGTGGTTTATATGTTTGTATGGTTGGTATGCAAGAAAGGAAAAGTGGAAAAAATAGTGTATAACCACTTAGTTGAAATTTTGTATGGTGAGACACGTTTGATGTTATGTAGAAATTTTGAAATTCCTTAGATTCAGATTTAATTTTTAGAAAGGATGGTTGTGAGAGGTTGTTCTTACAATGATAAGCAGTAACATAGGTATTTGCCTTATTCACATGGATTACATTTGATATTATATTTCCTTTATTAGTGGCTGAAAATTCTTAAGATTTTATATTATACAAGAGGAAATAAGTTGTCTTGTACTTTTAGTTGTGTTATTATATCTTAGATGGTTGTACTTGTATGAGGAAAGAAATGAACTATTTAAATTATCATACTAGTATGTTGAGATGAGAATGGGAACTCTCTTGGCTATTATAGCCATTCATATACTTTATATATGCATGTTTATGTTAGTCTTATCAAATATTTTAGTCTTATCAAATATAATTTTGTTTTCATTATTTATGCTTGTTTGGATGTTCTATGTGATGGTGCATTGATGACTATTCTTTGAAAAAAACTAGTACAATAGTAGTTTTACGAGCTGCCCATGATTGGTCAATGTGGAATTAAGTTCATTTATTTTTTTTCCCTCTTATTGAAATTATATTATTAAATTAGAATTTATTTCTAGAGTGTTTGTTAGGGAGGATATTCTCATTAACAGCTTTATGCTAACACATTATTACCCCCTTTTAATGCAGGGATTATATTCAATTGGCCATCACTTGTTGTTTGGGTTTCCTAATTTAATTATTCCCTGTTAAAGGCCATGTATATCAATTTTAACCCATGGATGGTGTGGGGGTGGTAAATTTGTTAGTTGAGCTTATGTAATGATATATCATTATATTTGGCATATATTGAATGCCTGATTCTAAACATTGGTACTTCTATGTGTGTACACATAATATATTCAATCTTGTATCAATTAATGACTCTCTCTATCTTGTAGTAACCCATCAAGTCTTTATCTTTCTGAGTGCATGCCCTAATGGGTGCACCGATAAAGGGGTGGGTAGACCATTGGTGCTTCGTAGGATTGTTGTTCTTTTTTCCACTTATTATCTACACATTTATCTCCTAAAAACCATATCCCTAATCTTGTTATTATTTTTTATACACTCCTCCAATATTTTACCACCTTTCATACCCATTTTCATAACCTAAAACCCCTTTCAAATGTTTATATTAATAAGTATATTGGCTCAACCTTGTACTCTTATGGGTAAAATTCATTTAGGGTCCAGGTCCTCTTGGTTGACCTAGCTTGTGACCTAGTGAATTTTTATCTATAATAGTACTAGGTCGACTGGGTCAACCATGTCGATTGAAACTTTTGGAAGGGCTTAGGTTTAAATCTAACTATATATACAAGATAATTTCACCATTATTTATAGAATATAATAAGTAAGAGTTGTTTCACATATGCTTATCAACCATTCTACTTGAGGAGCAAGCTTAGGGTTTCATACTTTTTTTGGAGATATGGATCTTGTCTTATGGAGAAGTATTTTGGATGCATTGATAGGTTGTGTATCCTAGAGATAATTTATCCTTGCCATCTTTACATACCATAATAACCTCTTTCAAATCACCTTGGCCAAGGGAGAGATTGAGGCTTGGCGGGTTCATCTTCAAATGTAAGTGTTTCTAACTGTGTTTCTCCTTTGTAAGAGTATATAGATATGCATTTGTACTTATCTTCCATGCATTAGGATTTCATATACATTTACATGAGTATATGTCTCTTATGTATGTTTAATTTTATTGTTTCTTACCCCCACTTTGTGCTACAAGCTTTGGTGAGCACTAGATTAGACTTTACTTGTTATTAGTTTAGTGAATATGAAAACATAAGACTTAGTTAGGGTTATTATGTGATTATGCTTGATTGGAGGATTTGGAACCCTCAATAGTATTTTTTATTATGATAATAAATCTCCTAATTAGGTCTAATAGATCTCTTTATTGGTCATGTTCTCAATTATCTAATGTATCCCCAAATCGGAAGTGTAAGTACGATCTATCTTCTTTGAGTTAGGATTGATTTATAGACATGATGCATTTCTAATTGCATATATTTTGGTGAACCCAATGTGAATCTAAATCTTATAGAATTTCTTTCACATTTTTCATTTTTTATCATTTTATTTATTATTTTTTTATGTTTTTGATACTAGGTCGATAGGGTTGGTATAATTTCTAGCTTTTGTGCACACATTTAACACATAACTGCATCAAAACAAATATGTTTTATTTATGTAGGTCTTCATAAAATATAAGTTATTAGGTTGAATAGGTTGATATAGTAAAGGTTTTCACTTATAGATAAGCTACTGGGTCAAACAAGTTGATATAGTACACTTATTCAACCCCAAGAAGCATACTAGGTTGACTAAAACAACATAGTCATCTTCTAGACTTTCAAAAAACATACTAGGTCAACCAGGCTAGTATAGTCATCTTCATAGGCTTCAAAAAATAGAGAAATATAGAACTAGGTTGACCTAGTCAACATAATTGGTAGAATTTTCAAGTAAAAATCAAGGCACTTTGACAACAATCTCACTTTCCTCTACATCTTCCAACCCACCAAAGTTCCTTTCTCTTTATCATTTTTTTTATTTCTTATAATTCTATTTTTCATAGTTTACAATCTTTAAAACTACCATTATACAATAAACTAAGTCAACCCGGTCGACCTAGTTTTGTAATCTATCTTTTTTCTAAAAGACACTGTCGACATAATTCTTAATGGACCCTTACGTCAGCAGTATAGTAGCAACACTATCGACTCTATATTGTAATGTTTGCATACATTTTCATCTAAACTGACATTGTATTGTGTTTCAAAGTTAGAATTAACATTTATATGCTAGTAATTACTTCACACTTTCACTTTCAATTGCTTGTATAATTAGAATAGATCACATAGTCTAATTAGGTGGTTTTCTAATATACCATCTAGTTTCACTATTTTTTTATTTTTTGCACACACTACCAAATCACATAATATTAAAACACATCTAAAAAATTGGCTACCCAAGGTCTACCTACTTATATTTCATCACTAAGGGGGAAGCTAACTTAGTTTTCTAACCAAGTATAAGCACATGGTTAATGGTATATATTGGCAAAGCACCTAACACCTGAATCATTATGGTGTGTGAAGTGAGAGGGTAGGCCCCAATACCAATCCATTACCATTGCCAATACAGATCCCTTTTAGCCTAAACATCCTAAAACCATCCATATATTGATTTTTAGTTCCCTACTTTCAACCAACTTCCTATCACACTTAAAATCATACTCTAATAATCTAATAACATTTAGTATGACCACTTAGTTAGCATTTACTTTCCAAGTTGACTACTTGCTCTTTGCTCACTTGTATGTTGTATTAAAAAAACTTGCATTGGCCAACATTGGTGTAAGATTTTGTGTTGTGTGCCTCAATTGGATTATCCTCATTGACCAAATTGATTATGTGTTTCTTTTCATTTCTTGATTTCAAAGGTACTTGCAAACATTTCCCTGTTTTAATAAACTATCATTATGTTTGACACAATCTCTTACAGACTATTTATTTCCCCTACCTATAGTACTAAGTCAACCCTATGGACATAATATTATTTTTTACCCCTCATAATATAGTAATAAGTTGACCCTATCGAATTTATATCCTTATCAGATTGTTTTTTATCCTAGGTTATAGTACTAGGTTGACCATATCAACTCTGTACTCTTGTATGCCCCTTGGTATTTCCTTGCTTTTGCATCACCTTTGCCTTGTCTAGCTCTTTTTATTCATCATGAACTTCATATTTTAAGACAACATTGAGTTAAATTCAATGGATATGATGAGTCTTACCAACCCTCATAAGATCTCCCATAATCAGATTATGTCTCCTCTCTTAGATAAAATTAATGTTCATATAGCCACTTACACAAAAAACTATGGGACCCCTCCTCATTCCTCTTTCATTATTAATAATCTCTTCTCAATTGAAAATCAACCCAAATTAGGGTATACACCTAAAATTCTCTTCTTTATCTCTAAATTTACTCAACATCGAGGAAAATACCCTTTTAGCATTTACCATCTCATGATTAATGGTCAAACCGAAGAGCCTCATTCACCTTCTTCCACATTCTCACATAGATTTGGGGATACTAGCTTCTTTAATTCTCAACCTCTTCCCTCTATTTTGACTCCTTATACCATGGCTTCCTCTTATTTGACTTCTTCTACTTCCATGCCTAGTGTCTCTACTAACATGACAGGTTCTACATCTAGTGGGCCTCTTCCAAGACCTACTCTCCTTAATTATTCCACTAGTGCATAATTTTCTATCCATGGTAATCATGCCTCTAGTGCTTCCTCTTCTAATCCCTTTACTATTCCATCATTCACCACACAATAAAAATTTTCCACTAGTGCCTCACATTCTAATAGTTCTTCTCAATAACCTACTAACACCCATAATGGTACCCAAGCCACTACTTATAATTATAATACTTAAAACAATGCCAATAATGCAACTCAAACCCATCAACTCCTATTACAAAATCTTAATCAAATGAATGATTTTAAAGCTAAAAATGGAAATCAAATGATACAAATGTGAAACCACCTTATCCATCTTCAAACCCACCCTCAACAAATGTCATGGGCAACACATAATCAAAATGTTCCACCACCTCCTCTTCAGGATTACCATGGTAATCTTATCCCTCAACCTCCTATTATCAACAAGACAATCAATCATCTTCAAAATGAGCCTCTTACATCTAAATATTCTAATATTGATATTGGAGGTATCACCCTACCATTTCTTACAATAGGTCAACTGATCCTACTCTTCATCTCAAAACATTTGGAAATATATATAAAGACTGGGTCAAATCAAATACCTTTTTTGCTACCAAGCTATTAGCCAAAACTCTCATGGGTGATGATTTAGATTGGTACAAACATCTTAAAACTCATTCTATTACTAGTTTGAAAGATTTAGTAAATTCTCTCGCTCAAGAGTTCTAAACTAGTGATCTTATTGAGAATACCTTAGCCCATTTTATCAATTGTAAGCAACATAAAATTGAAACTGCCTAATATTTCATTAAATGATGAAATACATTGTCCAATAAATGTGAACATAACATGACCAATGATTACCTCTTCCATCTTTTTACCAATGCTCTTTTTCCCAAGTTACAATATCAGGTCCAAACTCTCTCCACATACCTTAAAGGAGGATATTGACCAAGCTAAATGTTAAGATTTCCTTATGCATCAATTCAAGCCATCCAAACCTTCTATAGGTACTTTTATATTACTTTAAAATAAGAATCACCATGCTATGAATGATGGTGTCATAGACTCTTATGACACCATTCACACTATTCAAGTTGTTGTTCCTAACCAATCTTTGGAACTAGTTCCCTCTTCCAACTAATTTTCCAATCCTCATTTATCTTCACCTAATAACATCAATGTTCACAAACCTTTATCCTTATCATAATTACTAAAATTTCTACCTAGGCCTCTCCCATGAGAACTTGATCCCACTTGTCCTATGAAATCTTGGTATGATCTTAATAAATTTTGTTGGTTTCATGCTAGCTAGGGTCATTCTCATGATACATGTAGGTAGCTTTGTAATTTAGCTATGTATTTTCTTCTTGGTCCTAATTTTGACAATGATTCTATCATTATAAAATTCCAAAAAGCTTATGGTATTGATTTCAAATCCCATGAAACAAATACTAAATCTCAAACTTTGAATCAAACAAATGCTCATTTGGCCATCTACAAATATCCTCTTCTAAATCAGCAAGATACCCAAGATACACCCACCCCTTCTACTAATAATGTTGATAGTCTTATTTACATAACTCCTAAAGATAATTTGGTTAATATGACTAATATGTGAAGGGTGGTTACTTTTATTGATCTTCAACCTATCTACACACCTCTATTATCTCACACATTTTGTGTTATCCAAGATTCTTCTCAAACTCACTTAAATGAGTTTGGAAAATATGACCTTATAACTTTTGATGAACCAATTCAAAATCCTCCCTTAGATAACACTTCTCATACTATTTCTACCATCCTTCTATATTCTTTACCTAACACTAATGACACTCAAGATTTTATCAACACCTCTAACAATTATTAAAACCAACCTACATCAACTGCTTCATCTTCTCAACATAATATACTAACTTGTCCTCTCACTAAACCTTTTACCTCTTATCAACATAAATTACAATTTACTTTGAATCCTCCTTATGAGGACCTCCTTTAACATTATGCACCTCTTTCTAACAATCTTATGATGGGTTAGATGAGTGGGATCATATCATATAACTCACTAATCTCCCATCCCAAATCCTATTTCTCAAACTTATGAGGATGTCTTAGCATCATTGTAACCATTTTATACAACTTTTGTTCAAAATGAACATCCCTTGTTCTCCCCTAGTAGGATGCAAAGTACCCTTATCTAGATTTGAAGATAACATATTGCAACAATGCAAAGAGATGTTCATCCATGTTGATGAAACAATGGACACTTATTTTTCCCTCAAATATCCCATCATTTCCATGATCTCCGATGAGATTATGCTTCATATAGATGATCCTCCCCTATTCATTAGTGTTCAAATTAGTGATATTCAAGTCAATTGTGCCTTGATTGATGAGCGTTCTAGTACTTGTGTTGCCTCTCTCAATTTTATCAAAACCCTTGGATACTTTGAATGCAATCTCAAATCCATATACAACACATATCAAGGATATGATCAAATAAAAATGCCTCCTTTAGGTTGTGTGTGGTTCCCCATTACCATGCCACCTATCATAGTTCATGTGAAGGTGATACTATTTAACTTTCCTCTATTTTACAACATTTTACTTGGTAGGCCATGAAATCATCATCTGAGAGTAGTTGCTTCTTCCACTTGCCAATGTGTTAAATTCCCTAAAAATTGAGCCATCTATAAGAATTATGGTGACATTAACCCTTGGAATTTTGAAAAATTCCAAGACCAAGGTGTATTTAAGATTCCTACCCTTGAACTCTTGTCAATTGTTCCATTTCATGAGTCTCAACAATTTAACTTTCTCATCAATTCCACTCAAATTTACAATGGTCATCTCAAACTCATTGGGAATAGTCCCCCTAACCTCTTAGATTATGATGATGATGAGCCTGAAAATCAATCTCAAGATTAAAACTTTTAATCTTTCACCTCGTCTCATCTCTCAGCTTTTTGGTTCTTTGCAACCTAGTTCTCATCAACCACCTTATGATGACATCCTCATTATCTTAACCAAATAATAGCATTCCATTCATCACACCACATCATATGATAATGTCATCCCTACCTATGTCATTAATCTTCATACACTTGATTATGATGATAGTTATACCTTAGATGATCCATTCTTAGAAGGTCTTGTTTAAGCCCATAATGCTAAGATTATCCGTTATCATTCCTCTTTGCTTTAAACTTTTAGTGTATCTTCTCATATTACATCATATATCATTCCTAATTTTATCATTTTTCCTCTTTATCATAGGGTAGAGATGGTGTGAACACCTCCAATTTTTGAAGAACCTCGTAGGAATATGCTTATGGATCATGTTATGACTAGGCCCTATCACTTTACTAGGTACCATGACCCCTATAGCCTGATTATACTTGAGATGTATGCAACTCTCCTTCAACCTTTTGTAAATCTCACCCCTCCCTCAATAGATCCTAGTTTGGATCCCATTATTACACCCATTTTAGCTGAGTTTATTCTTGATTTTGATCCTATCACTCTTATTATCGAGCCTTGTCTAATCTCTCCACTAGCACCACCTTCTCTTGGTGATGATTTGCTTATTTTATCATATTTGGATCCTTTATCCACCAAATAGGTTGATCATCCTTCCCAAGCTATTTCCACTTATGTCACACCTCCTCCTGTGAGTACACCTACCAAGACTACTCACAAGCATATCTATTGCTTCCATGACATAGATAGCCATTCATCTATGCATTATCATAAGTTACACCAATATATTAACACTTTTCATCCTAGTACCCCTCAATACTTAGACAAGGATATACCTCCCTCAAAGATACTACTTTAGTATATTCTTAAGTATGGAGAGATGTATTATCTTTGGCACCAATGCAGTACCCATCACACTGATCATTACCACATCCTTCAATAACATCTTGAAGATCATTTGTTAACCATTCCCATACCTTCTACCATTCCTCCCATAGGTTGTTCTCGTAAGAAGGATCCCCTTCTTCCCCCATGGTTCCATATCCTCCTATGGTCCCTTCTTCACCTGTTATTCCTCCACCCATGAATCCCTCACCCATGGACCTTCCCTCACCTATGGGTCCTTCTCCACCTATGAGTCCCTCAACTATGGATCCTTCCCCACTGGTGATCCCTTCATTTCCTATAGAAACCACTCCCATCCATTTTCATAAACATACCTTGCCTGATATTCCTCATCATCATGATCCATCAAGCATTCTTACCTTTTTTGTTGAGGATATTAGACGTGAAGCATTTTTACTAAATATAGATGAGACATTAGTTATAATTTGCATTCAACATCATAGAGACTTTTGGATAATGTGTGTGGCCAAATCTATTAGTACTTATGAACGCATGCATGGTATTCTTAAATTTTCATTTGGATTATATTTGTGCTCCAACTTTATCTTTATCTATTGTTATATCAGTTGACATTATGTCAAATTCTTATTTATCTTACATGGTGACTTTGATTTCACACTTTATACTAGTTATAATGTAGTTTATTTTTGCTTATGGATTTCTTATTTATCATTGCCTTCTTTTTCTTCTTGAGTTTCTTTCTTAAATATGCTCTTTCTCTCTTTTCATGATTATCTACTATCTTATCTATATAAACACGGATAATTGCTATTGTGACTTGGTTATGCAAACCTTGCTCCCTTTAGTCATTCTTTCTATACCATATGACTAGTTAGAAAAAAATCCATCTTATTATAATCTCCTTTTACTATTCCACTTGGATATCCTTTCTTCCCCTTTATTTCATTTCACACACTACGCATACACAGGGTTGAGACTTGAGATAACATGTTGGTTCATAGTCAATCCTAAATGTTGTAGTCAGTCTTATATTTGGATACTTAGCTTCTTTTAACCAAATCCTAAATCTCATTTTTTTGTATCACTTTTTCTCTCATGAGTGGTCATTCCAAGTCTATATGGAGGAGGAATCTTAAAAAATCCAAAAAAATATTCAAAATCCAAATCATTCAATAAAAGGCAATATTCAAAATTATCAAAATTTAAATCATACTAAAAGACATGATTCTAAGCACATATCCTTATTCTAATTGAATATCAAACTCCATAGTTGGACTCATGCTAAATCTGAGGTCTATTGGGGTGTAATAGGCCAGTAGATTAGAAAAAGAACATAAAAAAATCTTTTAGTGTTACCTACTTTCTCACGCAAGTACCCAATCTTTGTAGTAGACTAATGGCTCTATAAGGGGTCCTAAATAACAAGGAACACATCATGGGAAGGTAGGTACATTTTAATTTTCTTATACAAATATGCCTTTATTAGTTGATCTTATTATCATACTTGTTTGCTTACATAGCTTTGTGTCTATAGCGAACATGTCTCCTTTGTACATTGATGGTCACTAGTCACTTAGTGTCTTCTCATGTCCTTAGTATGCCTCATGTTTCCTAAGGCATTCTAATAATACACCTACATTATGATTATTACATTATTATTATTTTCATTCCCTACAATGCTAATATTTCCTTGATAAATATTGTTTTTTCACTGATCACTCCCCTAGGGACTCTATTTTTGAGTTGCATTACAAGACCATGGACAGGACCTAGCCTTCCTCACAAATTATCAAATTTTCACATTACTATTACCAAGATCTCTTTTCTCCATATTTTCACATTATTTATACCTCATTGGTGTTTCTTTGTGAATTGTAGTGTAAGAACACGGATAGGACCTAGCCTTCATCACAAAATTTTCCAATAATCCAAGTCACTCAAAAATTACATGTGTCAAATATAAGATAAGATTTGATTGATCATGAATTTACATGTCATTGACATGCTTCCCATCTTGATTTACTATGTTTTATGCTTAATTCATTACTCTTTAACTTTTATCTTCTTATTTTCTTATTGCATGTAATAATCCAACCATTTTTTGAATTTTCCATACTTCCTAGCTTGAAATAGTGTGATTAATTTAAGACCATTTTTTCTAATTTTATTTCTCTTTTATATTTCCCAACATGATTTAGTATGATTGGTTGACTCAATTGATTTGTTTTTATACCATTTTTTCTTCCAAGTGTTTTTCATTTTATTATGTTATTTTCATACTTCCCAACGTGATTGAGTATGATCTTACTTGTTTTAATTTGGTGCCAATATTTGTCCTAGTTTTTTTTTAAAAAAAATTCCCTCTTGTTTACCACTCTTTAGTTTCTTATACTTAGTCATTTCTTGCTATTACACATTTTCCAACATGAAATAGTGTGTAGTACATTTGTTTTTTATTAATTATACTTAGCCAAGTCCTTTTTTGCCTATTTATTTTTAACCATGCATGTGTCCTACATAATGCTAGAAAAAAACCACAACACATATATTTCCTATAGCATATATAATAAAATCTAAATACAAGGGCTAGAAATAAATATATCCATGCATCCACAACCATAACCATAATACAAATACATAAGAGCAACATCCAACTATCAAAATAAGATCTCTTTATATTTATTGTGTGCTTTTGATACAAAGTAAAAAAATACATCATTTTAGCTCTAAGGTTGGGCTCTATCATGTCTATCTTATGGCTTAACCACGCTACCCATAGATGACTCAGACAGTCCCCTCTAAATAGTATGCTATAAAGAGGCTATCTGAGATCTCAAACCTATCACTTGTCCCTGTAGGTTAGCCACATGGGCCTATACCTTTAATAATTGAGTCATGGTAGCCATATGTGTAGCTCTCTCCTAAGTGAAGGCCTACCATGCCTATGCCTCTCCCACTCCCAACCCTGTCAATGGTTTTAGATCATCCCTGTGCACCTATAATCACCTTGTGGCATCTCTTGCTATTCTAAACCAACTTGCCTAAGCTAGGGTAGATAGTACCATGGGATTATCTAATGTGGTAGGGTCATATGGCATCAACGCCCCATCTAGGATCTCATGGAGTGCTCTCCTCACTAGGGATCCCCATCTGGTCTCCTCCTTTGTAGGACCTACAAAATTCAAAACTAGATAGACATTAGATCATAGATATATCTCAAAATCTATTTATCTATAATCTATCTCAAATAAAAATTAAGTAAATTTCAACCATTTATTATTACCTATTTGAATATTGCCTATCACTATTTCCCTATCTGCACAACCACTGAGCATAGTCTCTCCATTAGCTCATCCTCTAAGTACCTCATCTATGGGATACTGACCAACCAATGCAAACCTTGGGGTAACCACCCATTCCCATCTCAAGTCTCACTTAAGTGGTGCCTCTATAGTCAACTCTATCCTAGGTTGATTGATGGGTCATTTGGGATGACCACCCTATGTGCTCACTCTCATCATTGACATCCCCATCAGTGGTATGATCAAGGTGGTAACCACTCCCCCTACTATGGTATTGGTTTTGGTACCTCTAGTACTCCTACATCAACATCCATCTCCTTTCTAATAATTGGCCATCATGCTCAGCCTATCCATAGTCTCTCACATCATAGTCTAATCTCTAGTATAGTAACTAGTGGTCCTACTCCTATCCCCCTTGACTCTTTTGCATGTCTAGCCCAAAATGTGGGCACCACTATCAGAGCCATTAGCTGAGGGAGTCCCAATTGTCATAGTATGTGTGTCACTCGATGAGGCTCTATCCACTAGGTGTAGTGGCCTATAATCTATGTTCATGTTAATGCTGGTACCACTATCCTCCAACTTAGTCATAATATCATGGTGTGCCCATATGACTGCCACATGATATTTGCTCGCATGATTGTATGTAATACTAGCACATGGGGCATGGCTTATACCACCTGATCCTACCTCAATATATATACTTGAGGTAACTAATCATTGACCACATGAGGTAACCCAACTAGTCAATACATTGGTAACCTCTCACATATCTAAGTACTCAATAAAATCATCAGCCCCATGGTCTTTTTCCCTCTGGATAGTATCCCATACATATCATTCATGAGCTGAACTTAGATGATAGAACCTAGATCATATAGTTCCCCCTACTCCAAAATAGATTGGCATAAGGCTATCAATTATAATGGTACCTTGTCATCTGACTTTGACACATCACCCATGCTATCACAAGTCCTATCATTTACTTCTATATATCTAAAATCTAAGTTATATACATGTCAAATAGGCTCACTCTTAACCTAGGATATATCCTATCTGAGCAAATTGCCCATCTTGTCTCTCCTCCAATCCATCAAATACCCCCATGATCACTTATGTCCCTCCTATCAAAAAATTTAGAATAGCATGGACATCCTCTAGGGTGATACCCACCTCGATGGTATCCTCATCCACCACCCATCTAAAAGTATTAGTCAATTATTCCAAGGATCCCAAGAAAATGACTACTAGATCTACACTCAACACATCTCCATGGTACCTCTTAAGCCTAGTGTGACTAACCTAGCTTGGTCATCCACTATCAATCACTCTAATAGGTCTAGTAGCCATGTTTCATCCACTAATCGCTAAAATGTTGGATGCCATTAAATAACAAAATATGTATTAGACCTCCATGTCACTTATAATCAAACACATTTTTTTAAATTTTTAACAAAAAAAAACCTTATTTGACTTAATCTATCAATTTTTGATGAATTTCACCTATTTTTAGTCTACTTGGCCATTTCAGTACTCAGTCAAGCATTCTGGGCCTTTTAAGTACTATTTCAGCCTATTTCCCACATTTTTGTATTATACTAGCCACTTAGTCAAACATTAAGTTGACCAAATAGTCCTTAATTGACCATTTTGACTTAATAAACTAAGTTAAACCTTTCCTTTTCCCCCCCTTGGTACTAAGTCAGCAATCTGGTTCAAATAACTAAGTTGATGATGAGGTACTAAGTTAGAAATTTACCTAAATCATCTAAGTTAACCCAAACTTACTAAGTTAATTTTGTTATATGATGAAAATTAACCTACTAGGTCAATTGGGTCAACCTAGTCTATTTTTACCCTATCGACACTTTGACCAAGTCTTACCCTTCTTTAAAGCACTTATTTTTTTATTTTTTTAACCCATTTCCCTATTTGACCTCTAGTTTATTTAGAAACTTTCTGAGGTTCATTCTAATTTTTAGAATTGAATTATTTTACAAATTTATATAAAACACTTAATTTAAAATAAAATACTAAAAACAAGATTGAAATTCTCAGTTGCCTACTTGTGTTGCACCCATTGTACCACTAGGCATCCCTCTCATCTCAGTCGTCATCTCCTCACTATCGTAGCTCTATTAGCTTTCATTTGGTCTCTCAGATCTCTATTTTTCTCTCCAAATAAGCAAATGACTTTCTTTTCACCCTATTTAAACTTACTATTCACAATTCTTTACCTTTCAAATATTTACTATCACATTCCTTGTTTTGATCGTATCTTTGTTTTTACTCACTCATTTTTCAAATCATAAAAATTTCTAGAATCATGATGTCGTAGAGAATTTTTCCCACTATATATATATATATATATTTAATTTCTTTTTTCACTCTTTTTTGCATTAATATCTATAGGTTCACCTAGTGTTCTTCACATTGGATGCTTTCAAAATCTCTTGTAATCTCCTTCTATATCTATAGCACTAAGGTAAGTAAAGGTATGTGTTTTTCAATTTTGTCCTTTTATTTATCTTATTTTCTCCTTAATACATTTTAATTAGAATCAATGTTATGTGTCATCATATTCTATTCCTGAAACACCATCTTGTGTTACACTTACATGACACGTGATGAGCTTTGAGTGGGGCATATGTATACACATAATATTTTAAAACTTTTATCAATTACTGATTCTATCTATCTTGAAAGAACATGTCAACTCTTAATCTCTCTAAGTGCACACCCTAAGGGGTGCACCAGGAAAGGGGTGGGAAGACTATTGCTGCTTCTTAGGATTATTGTTCCTTTTGCCACTTGTTATCTACACACTTATCTCTTGAAAACCATATCCCTAATCTTGTTCTTCTATGTTGTACATTTTTCTAGTCTTTTACCACCTTTTATACTCATTTTCCTAACCTAAAACCCCTTTCAACTATTTACAGTACTAGGTCGAGTGGGTCAACCCTGTACTCTTGTGGGTAAAATTTATTTATTATCTAGGTTAGCTCTTAGCTGACCTAGCTCGTGACCTGGTGAATTTTTGTTCATAACAATACTAGGTTGATTGGGTTGACCTTGTCGGCTAAATTTTTTGGAATGACTTAGGATTAAATCCACCTATATATACAAGATCATTTTGCCATTATTTAGAGAAGACAAGAAGTAATATTTATTGCACATATGTTTATCCACCATTATACTTGAGGAGCAAGCTTAGGGTTTCATACTTTATTTAGAGATATGGATCTTGTCTTGTGGAAAAATATTTTGGATGCATTGATAGGTTGTGTAGCCTAGAGCTAATTTATCCTTTTCATCCTTACATACCACAACAACCTCTTGCGAACCACCTTGGCTAAGGGAGAGATTGAGGCTCAATGGGTTTGTCTTCAAAGGTAAGTATTCCTAACATTTTTCCTCCTTTGTAAGAGTAGATAGATATGCATTTTTACTTCTCTTCTATGCATTAAGATTATATATACATTGGCATGACTATATGTCTCTTATGTATGTTTATTTTTATTATTTCTTACCACCACTTTGTGCCACAAGATTTAATGAGCACTAGATTAGACTTTACTTGTTATTAGTTTCATAAAGATGAAAACATAGGGCTTAGTTAGGGTTATTTCATCATTGTGCTTGACTGGAGGCTTTAGAACCCTCCTTAGTATTATTTATTGTGATAATATATCCCCTAATTACATTTAACAGATCCCCATATTGGTCATGTTCCTTATTATCTAATGTATCCCTAATCGCAAGTGTAAGTATGATCTATCTTCTTTGAGTTAGGATTTATTTATAGACATGATGCATTTTTGATTCCTTACACTATGTTTTCACAATGGGTTCCTTATGCTTATGCCTTTGGACTTGTGTTTATATTCCTATGTTAATCTACCAACCTATAAGGGTTTTTTGAGTGATTAGATCAATTCTATTCATGTAATATTGGACTTAGTGATGTGGTTTATTATTAAAAATACATGTAGTATGTTGTAGTATTCTTTTTCTAATTATACACAACATATTTATACTAATGATTATCATGTAACATTACAATTGTACATTTGAGTAAGTTCCTCTTTTGATCATGGTTATGCTTTATTTTTTTGGGGTTATTCTTACTTGAGGAATGACATTATGGTGGATTGGTACTTAAGGATATAATAGCCCAGGGTTGGAGTAATTATGCCTATGTGTTATGTTCCTCATTTAACCACAACTAATAAATTATGTAGGTGAGAAGTTTTGCTTTTCATTTTCCTACTAGTTAGTTGTGGGGTACTTGAAGGATTCTTGTTTCATAAATATGCATATTGACAACCTTAATATTATGAAAAATTATTGATTAATCAATTAAGTGTATATATTAATTATATACATACATATGCACATATTTTTATTAAGGCCTTACCATGTTATTAAGGGCTGAAAATTAAATTGTAAATGCACTATGTTATGGTCTTGTGGAACTTGCTTTATAATGCTATTTTCAGTAGTTTATACCTCCATATTAACCTGTGAATCCAAATTAATGGATATCCTTATCTCATGGTACTACCATTACTTATAGTGAATAATACAAACATATTCCATTGTGGTAGTGTGAGCTTGAAGCTGTAGTCAATTGGCAAGTCAATAAATGGTTATTCTTAACTTATGATTACATGAGATCAATCATGGTTATAATTATTAGCATGGTTGTGGGTTAAAGTTTTAAAACCTTTATATATGCAAGCTAGTAATTACTCTTGGTATGCTTGGTTGGCCATGTGCAAATTTTATGGAAACCAACTATTCATTAATGTAGTCATAGTTGGTTTAAATTTATGTCATAGTAATTAGCCTAAAGGCTGAATTATCATGCAAATAAGTCATTGTGAATTTGGTTAAATCATTCGTTGTTCTTATTTAAGGGATTGGGATGAATTGTTAGTGTGAGAACACTATGGTTCAGAAAATTTATAAGCATAAACTTGACTGGGGTAGCATTATCCATGTTGATGCATTTTAGCAGCTGGTGTTCTTCTTGTGATGGGTAACAGTGCCCTTGGAGGTGTTTATGCCTACTTAGTGGGTTTGTTAAGGATGCCATGACCTTCTTATTCATAGGTATTATAGCTGGGTGGAATTCAAGTGTCCATTTTGGCATTTAGGACTATGGTTATATGATGCCATGATAATCATTTTCCTCTTGTGTTGACCATTTGTGGAAGGATGTCATTCATTAAATGATGGAGCTTGAGTGCATTAACCCTTAAGCTTATAGATCATGGATTCTTAACCTATTGGGTAGAAACATGAACCAATCCTCGATTATGAGAACATAAGGTTTTAGGTTCATAATTTTTATGTTGGGTCACCTTAGTAGCAGACTAATGTTAGCTACTCATAGACCCTTGAATATTGTAAGCTTGGGTAGTTGGTGCCATTAATTCACCTTCGAGACCTATTAAACCTATTATGGTACCTCCTTGTTATTAGCACTATATATTTAATCATAGCCAATGAGATAACTTGTCATGATGTTGAATATTACCTTGGGTCATTATTCTTGTACAGGGTACTCGTGGGCTTGAGTGAATCTCCTTGCCTAGTGAGTTTCCAAATCATAACCGTATAGGGTTATTAAATTCTTATATTGGGTTGAGGATCTAGGAAATTGAGTGCCTTCTAAAGGTTTGAAGGTCATTAGTGTGATCCCAAACACTAATACCCCTCAAATGGGGTTTCACCCTTTAGGCATTCCCTTTTCCTATGGAATCCTCTAGTGATGGTCATCCTAACATAAGTATCTCATTGACCAAATCTATTTATGGGTTGTCTACTCCTCTAGTGTAATATTGTATTGAATCATCTTGCATGGTAGAGTGGTGTAGTGGGTTCTACATGTGGTTCTATTATGTACTCTATTAACAATTCCCAAAAAAAATTGGGGTTGTTTCATCTCGTATCAGAGCTTGTGCTTTGAGTATTTTAGAGAATAATGTTCATTTTCTCTCACTCCTTAGAAGTAAAAATAATGATTAACTCTTATTATAACTAAGTTAAGTTGTATTTGCTATTTGTTTCTTTCTAATAGCTACTCAAAGTGAGGTTTGATAATGTCAAGATGTTTGGAAGATTATCCTTTGATTCGCCAATCAAGGATAGAGTCAGGTCGAATGGTGCTCATGGAATCAAATCTAAGACTTGGGTGGGCTGAAAACCAAGTCCTCATTAGGGCTATAATGACTTGTGAAGCCATTCAAGGCATGATTGGGCAATAGGAACATATGTAGAGCAGTCCTAAGAATGTTTCCTAGAGGTTGCCCTAATCTGAGTTGGGTTATGAATATATATAGGACTACATATGAGGGTGTTGAGTGTGGTTGACCCAGCATCAATGAACTTAAGAGCTTTTCCATCGCCTATTGATATGGGTGTAAAATTTGATGATGTAGCTAATGCAAGATGTGTATACACACATGGGTATATCAACCTACATGGTTGATAGCTAATGTGATTTATTTGGTGTCATTTATATGATACTAAGCTGATGGAAGTCTAATTTTTATATGTTGGCCATTGCTCTCTACCTTTTCCTTGTTTGGGTTGACCCTTCTCAATTTTATTTGTGTTTAGGTAAGCCTCACTTGTCAACCATTAGCTTGTATGGGTAGGTCAATGGGAGATAAGTGGTAAAAGTTTTGCTTTTAGAATAAAGGGAAATAGTGTCTAGTATCTTTTGATGGGTTGTATGGGTAGCCATCACTAGACACTTGGGACATTATGACCCTGGGAGGATCGAGGGTTTAACTCTAACTTGGAGGGCTAGATTGGGTATGGGGAGATGGTCTGTGTGGGTGAATTAATCAAGCTTGCATTTTTTTCTCTTATCAAAGAAAGGTCTTGAACCATGGTGGAGATGTAAAACATGAATGGTGGTGACAACCATTGCTAGCCCCATAGGTAAGACTATTGTAATTATTTATTTAGTAAACCAAACATCTAATTGAATTATTGAAAAGAGTTTGAGGATGTTGGAATTAAGGAAATAGAATGCCCTTTTAAGTTGCATGGTTGTAAGTGGAGAAAGAATATCTCCATTGGTTCAAGTTGCTCCTGGTTGAGCATTGTTGTTACAAGCAAGTTTCCCTTTTGGGGAGCTGTGATGGTAAACCTTGAGAAAAGTATGTTGAATAGTTACATGTATGCAACTCTTTTATTCATAGTTATGTGTTTATATCAGTTCAGTTGACTTATTTGCACCAAGATAGATATTTAAAACAAAACAACATTGTAAGGCATTGTTAGATCCTCTATGGTTTGGTAAAAAAATCAAAGGGCTGCTCCTTGCTTCTTTTGATCATTTTATTACCACTCATCATGGATGAACTATGAGTTATCTAGTTGTAATTATTGGTAGCTTAGGTAAGCAATTGTAAGTTCTTGATTATCTTGTGTATTACTACACTTGTTTGGTTGTTGCATAGCAATAAATTGCTAAGGATTGTGTTTAACACTTGGTAATGTTTCTTTGTTACAAGTAATGGACTTATAAGGTAATTATGGACAAGGTTTTAGGTTGGGAACTTGGTTATGATTGGTGGAATTGCAACCATGATAACTTTGAAGTGAATAAGTATTATGCATCATAATACTAAGGTTCTAAAAATTTATATATTCATCTGAATTTATACTTTGTTTTCTATGTGTTTTTGGCCCTTCAAGTTGTATGAAGGAGCTTGTGGTTTTGTCACTCAAAAGGCTAGGAGATATTGAGTATGTATGGATATATTTTGATTCCATAATGATTTTATTTGATCATCAGTGTGTTTTAATCCCATAAGGATGTGATAGAGCCCCTAGTTATGTTTCACATCTTTGTGATGATTATTTGATTTTGGGTTGAGTTTTGGCATCCATGAGGATGTTATGATGTTCATGGTTATATAATTTTTTTACATCCATGAGGATGTTTTTTGTGATTACAGTTATATTTTGATTATGTAAACTATAATTTATATGATGATGATGTAATATTCACTTGGAGCCTTGGCTAAGTTCAATCTTTCCCTGAGATCATGTTACGTTAAAGCAAGCATTACTTGTCAACATTTGACTTGCTGACATGATCCAATTGGAAGGATAGTGATAAATCTTGTTGTTGGAATTATGAAACCATATTCAATGATCATAGGTGGTTTGTATGGGTGGGCCATCTTATGATGTTTCAGGTATAATATTCCTGGGAGGTCCAAGGATGTAACTTAAGCCTGGAGGGCCTAATGTGTGAATATGACTTACTTGCTTGGGCAAGTAAAGAGGTTTTGGGGATCTCTTATTGTCAGTGGATAGCATGAGCCATCTAATTCATGTGACGTGAACTTGGTTGGTAACCTTCCATGATTTATGGATGTATATTTATGGGCTATGTTGGAATAAACCCTTCCTTGAAAGAAGGTGTTGATGGACTTGAGATCCCTGAAATTGAGTATGATGTTACATGTTAGATATTTTATGTCATCTTAGATGACATTTAGACATTGAATAGACTAATGAAGACCATGGACCCTTGTACTTCACTTCTTAGTGTGTTTAAGTGTTGTGATGTGAAATACCTTAGCATAATCTACTAACCTCTTGATCCTCATATGTGTCATTATATTGTATTTACCTTCAGTACATGTAAATTATTGTGTGTGTGGATACATTTTACATTTGTTGATTTTGTTAATCATGTAAACTTGTAACTTCTTATTTTGTATGAATGTATTTGGTTTGTAAACCCCATATTGCCTTGAAGATTTACATTGTTTATGTATATGATTTGATGTTATGATGTGATCATGAACCATCTTATGATCTAATTTTCTTCCAGAATCAACCTCTTTAATTGAAACTCTACCAAGGTATAATGAATGTGTTATTTAGTGTGATCCCACATCACTGATCTAGCATTGGGTTTTGATGCAAGTAGGAGGTTTAGGGTGAATAAAACATTATATACATGATGATTAGATTAGGTACGGGCTAGGGAGTGGAGTCTCAGATAGGCTGAAAACCCACTTCTCCCCTTTACCTGAAGCAACTACTTGAATCATTTAATGTGTGCATCATAAGTGCCACAAGATGGTCATGGGATATTCATGAATAATGGTCACCTCTTGGATTGAGTGTTCCTTCAACCACCTCTTTGAGGTTTTTGTACAAACAACCTTATGAAATTTGTCTATGTAGCCTTGTAAAATCACTATTTAGTCCTGAAAATTAAACTTTTATGAAAAATCAGCAAGACTAAACTTGCTAAAATATAAGTACATGTTGACTTGTAAAGTTAAGCATGCTATTCTTGAGGTAAAGTTTGAATTACCTAAGAATATTTTTTTTGGTATGAATATTCTAAGTTGTTGACATGTGTTGATTGGTAAGTGCAACCATGTTTTGTACAAGGTATGGTTGTATATACCTGATATAACTTTTTAGAAATGTATATTTCTAATTATTACAACATGGTTGAAATGCATGTTGATTTTATGCTTGGGAAGAACAAAGTTAAATCTTGATCGGGTAGATTTTATTATTTATATATATCTTATTATGTTTCCATGAGGTAAGTACAGTATGATGGCGGGATTATAATCCCTATAATCATCATGTGAGCTCACAAATTTATAGAGAACATGTTGAAAACCTTGGGTTGAATGTAAATGTCTATTATGGTTTCTTAGAGGTTTGGAGTGGTTGGTGTGGGATGTTGCACTAACCAATAAACAATAAATGTTGAAAGACAAGTAATCATGGTTTGATGGATCTATGTTTTTGTTGACATTCTGTTATGAATGTTACCAAGAAGGTATATATGCACGACACATGTGGTGGAGACCATAGTAGTATGGTTGGTGTTGATTTTCATTCTAAAATGAATGAAATAGGTATGCATGAAGCATAATTTAGGTGGTGGTAATGCCACATACCTGTATAAATGTTATGTTGTTCAACATTTTATATAATAATATAAATTTATGAGTCTACATATATATAGTTATATAACCTAAATGTTGTAGGAAGACAATACCTCAAATCCAAGGATTTTGTGAAAATATATTGAATCACTTTTGGGCAACTGCTATTGAAGTTGTTGATTTTGTGATAATAATTCTTCACAATGAGGAAAATTCTATTGAAAACCATTTTTCTATTCAAATTATGGTCACGTGTTCATGGCTAGGATGGAATTATTATTTATGTATTGCTTTGTTTGGGAAAACAATTGTGAGTTTATGTTTTAAAGAGTACTGAAAAAATCTTCAATTAATTAAATACTGAATTCTATTTTATAATTATAGCCTATGATGCATGTTTTTGCATGAATTGACTAATTGTCTAGCTATATAGGTTGTTGAGGATTAGGTAAAATTCAATAGTACTATGTTAAAATGGTAGTTCACTAATAAACTTGCCAAGATGTGGGTAAGGTTAAGCTGGAGAAAGACCTTTTGTTATAAGCGTTAACATTCTTAAGCAAAACTGTGGCCTCATATGGCATAAAATATGGATTGTTATTTATGATTTGAGTTTCATTATTGTAAAATTTCAAGGCTAGTATAGGTGTATGCAATACCTCATTTTGATCACCTTGGGTTTACAAAAGGAAGCCAAGTTGAAAGGGCAATTGTCTAAGCTTGTTAACAAAGGGCACGATGGAGTTAGCATATACATGTCAGCAAGGTAAGGTTGTGTCTTTACTCACAACACGAGTTTGATAGATCTTCTGGTTATAATAAGAAGGTAAGTGTATTATAATATTTATTTTTTTGTTATTATACTATGCAAGTGTGTCATATGCATCACTATTATATTGATAAAAATTTATAAAGTTTATTAATCTAGTTATTTTATTCTTGAACTATCTGTTGATTTTTTTAATGTATCTATAGTTTGGGAAAAGTGGTAAAATTGATAAGGATGTCATGACCCCATCAATAGGCACCATTATTTAACTGAGTGGTTAACGTCTTGTGTTATATTTATTTGGATTACGATCGAAATTAGACCCAATCATTTATTTTTCAAATCTAGTGATTACCCACACACACACATATCAGTGTTTATATTTTTGTATGGGCATATTTATTCATGTTCTAGAATTTCATGAACTTATGCTTATGGCAACATTAGTATGTGATGTTCTAGAGGGGCAATGCATTTTGTTTAAGATTAAATGCTTTGGCATAAAGGTATTAAGGGATTTGTATTGATTTAAATCTCATGCATTGGCATGAATACATATGTATACATAGAATTTTAAATTGCAAAATTTAAATTGTTAAAATTGTGTTGCATTGAATTCAATGCTTAGAATTTTGGTTAAGCGTAAAAGCTTTGGGGAGCATGGTATAATATTTAAGGAGACCCTTGTTTGATTTTTAAGTTAATACATTCAGTATGGGGGGGGAATTTTGTTAAGACCATGGAATCTTTGGATGAAGAGTGTTGGACCACGTGGTGGTCATAAAGTGTTGTGAAATGCTTTTTTGTTAAACAAGTGAAAATAAAGGAAATATTGTAACTCCTCCCCCTTAGCCATGGTCTTGTTTGGGTCACCCTATACACTAGATTTGGAAAGAATTAGAAAATTTATGTTTTATATTATTTTTGTATTGTGGTGTATTGGCTTGAGGAGGGTTATTTAAATGCCTATGTGAGTAAGGCAAGTTAAAACAAACATTGCACTTTCCCCTTAACTTCCAGTAATGTGGACTCGTTGTATAATGCATTCTATTATATGAAGTTATGTATCCTCATTAATACAAAACCAATTTCTATGTGGAACTTTATTTTACTCTATATGGTAGAGTTGTGAACTTGTGTGGAGAATGAATTTTGTCTTGGGGAAGTGCTTAGGGTTGTTAAGGTGACTTTTGCCTGGATTTCTTTTGAGTTCCTTGACCGTAAAAGAGAAGTGGAAAGGTGGTGATGGTGTGAGAAGGTTGTTGAAAGTAGAGGGTTTCAAATCTGCATAGGCTACCATGCTGAAGGATAATAATGGAGAAAATAATAAAGATTTGAAGGCCTACATTTTGAACTCATATGTTGGTCTTGAGAGAGGAAGGGAGAAGGATGTTGCTGCTAGTATGGCACTATGGGGAGAGCCAAAAATCCTAGGCATGTGAATCTCTTTCCCTTATTTACATTATATTAAATAGATTATAATTTAATTTTTGTCAAACTCCTTTGAGAGGCCTGTTGAGGCATACACCCATGTGGGTAGGGTTTGCCGTACCCACATAGATCTATATTACAGCCAAGTGCAGGAGGGTTTGTGGATGTGGAGTCTATATGTAAAAATATCTTATGAGACTCTAGTTTTATTTAGTGAGTGGGATGGTTTATTTTTGTATTAAACTAGAATGATTTCTTGATTTTATTATGCTCAAGGATTAATTGATTTCTAACATGCCAAAATAATGAATTGGTTGTGATTTTTAATAAATCTTGGGGTGAATTATTTTGGTAATTTCCTTTAATTCTGCATAGTGGTACATTGAAGATTTTAATTTAAAATCATACATAATTTTCTTACATGTTGTAGAGGTATCAAATTTTCCCCATTTTGCCTCTACCACCTTGTATAAAGATTTATCAGTTAGTTAGAAAATTGATAATGTACATTTCATGATTGAATATCATCTTGGGTAGTGTTTGAAAATTGATGTACCTTGTATTTGACTTCCATCCCAATTATAATGAAACCATGACTGCATTTTTGAAAGTTTATGAGTCTTCTTTACATAAACCTGCATGTTAAAATTATGGTTATGCTAGCATAGGTTGCCATTTAAAATCAAATGGTAATAATCAGACTTTTCTTGTTGAGCTTTGTTTACTCTTGGTATGATAAGATTCAATTTATTTGATAAATTATGATAGCTTAACACTAATAGTTAGCATTCGGGTTGATATTCATATTGTGCATCCATAACATGTTTATGTGATTTTAATATGCAATGCTCACCTATTAGAGATCGTGATTTTTGATCTTATGGTTTATATGTTTGTATGGTTGGTATGTAAGAAAGAAAAAGTGAAAAAATTAGTGCATGAAGACTAAGTTGAGATTTTGTATGGTGAGACACATTTGATGTTATGTATAAATGTTGCAATTATTTTTATTGCATTCTCATTAGCATTTCTGAGATTCATATTTAATTTTTAGAAAGGATGGTAATGAGAGGTTGTTCTTGCAATGATAAGAGATAACATGGGTATTTTCATTGTTCATATGGATTACATTTGATATTATCTTTCTTTTATTAGTGGTTAAAAATATTTAAGATTTTATATTATGCAAGAAGAAATCAGTTGACATGTACTTTTAGTTGTGTTATTATATCTTGGATGGTTGCACTTGTATGAGGAAAGAAAGAACTGTTGAAATTATTAGACTAGTATGTTGAAATGAGAATGGAAACTCTCTTGGTTGTTGTAGCCACTCATATGCCTGCTATATGCATGGTTGTTCTGATCTTATAAAATCTAATTTGGTTTTCATTATTTCTACTTGTTTGGAAGTTCTATATGATGGTTCATTGATGACTATTCCTTAAAAAAAATTAGTACAACAACAATTTTATAGGTTGCCCATGATTGATCAATGTGGAATTAGTTTCATTTATTTATTTTCCCTCTTGTTAGACTTATATTATTAAAGCAGAATGTATTTTCCAAAGTGTTTTTTAGGGAGGATATTCACATTGCCAACTTTATGCTAACACATTATTACCCCCTTTCAATGCAGGGATTTTATTCAGTTGGCCATCACTTGTTTGGGTTTCTTGATTTAATTATTACCTATTGAAGGCCATATACATCAATGTTAATCCATAGAGGGTTTGGGGTGCTAAATTTATTAGTTGAGCTTAATGTAATGTTATATCATTGTAGTTCACTTATATTGAATGCCTAATTCCAAACATTTGTACTTTTATGTTTGCACAATAGGTTATTTGTGTTTATGCCTTTGGGCTTGTGTTTATATTCCTATGTTAATCTACCAACCTGTGAGGGTTATTTGAGTGATTGTATCAATCCTATTCATGTACAATTATACTCGATGATGGGGTTTATTTTTAAAACTACATGTAGTATGGTGTAGTATTCTTTTTGTAATTATACTCAACATCCTTATATTAAATATTATCATGTAACATTACAGTTGTACATTTGAGTAAGTTCATATTTTGAGCATGGTTATGCTTTAGTTCTTTGGAGTTATCCTTAATTGAAGAGTGATATCCTCGTGGATTGGTACTTAAGGATATAATATCCCAAGGTTGGAATAATTATGTCTATGTGATATGCTACTCATTTAACCATAACTAATAAATTATGTATGTAATAAGTTTTGCTTTTCATTTCCCTACTAGCTAGCTATAGGGTGCTTGAAGCATTCATGTTTCGTAAATAAGCATACTGGAAACCTTAATCTTGTGAACACTTATTGCTTAATAAATTAAGTGTATAGATTTATTATATGCATGCATGCTTACCTATTGTTATTAAGGACTTATCATGTTATTAAGGGTTGAAAATTAAATTGTAAATGCACTATGTGATGGTCTTGTGGAACTTGTTTTATAACACTATTTTTAGATATTTATACCTCCACATTAACCTATGAATCCAACTTAATGGATGTCCTTATCTCATGGTACTACCATTGCTTATAGTGAATAATACAAATGTATTCCATTGTGGTAGTGTGAGCTTGAAGTCGTAGTCAGCTAACAGGTCCATAAATGGTTATTCTTAACTTGTGATTACTTGAGATCAATCATGGTTATAATTATTAGCATGGTTTTGGGTTGAAGTTTCAAAACCTTTATGTCTCCAATCTAATAATTATTCTTGGTATGCTTGGTTGGCCATGTGCAAGCAATGCTTTTGTGGTAACTGACTATTCATTAATGTAGCCATAGATGGTTTAAATTTATGTCATAGTAATTAGCCTAAAGGCTAAATTATCATGCAAATAAATCATTGCTCATTTGGTTAAATCATTCATTGTTCTTATTTAAGGAGTTGGAATGAACTATTAATGTGAGAACACTATGGTTGGGAAAATTTATAAGCATAAACTCAACTAGGGTAACATTATCCATGTCGATCCATTTTAGCAGTTGGTGTTCATCTTGTGCTAGGTAATAATTCCCTTGGAGGTGTTTGTACCTGCTTAGTGGGTCTGTTAAGGATGACATGACATTTTTATGTATATCCACTATGGTTGGGTGGATGTCAAGTGTCCATTTTGGCATGTAAGACTATGATTATCTAACTCAATGATAACTATTTTCTTCTTCTTTGGCCATACATAGAAGGATGGCATTTGTTAAGTGATGGAACTTGAGTGTATTGACCCTTAAGCTTATAAATCATGGCTTCTTGATATATTGGGTAGAAACCTAAATTGATCCACGATTATTAGAACATAAGGTTCTAAATTTATAAGTTTTATGTTGGGTTACCTTGGTAACTGATTGATGTCAGCTACTCATAGACCCTTAATGTTGTAATCTTGGCTAGTTGGTGCCATTGGTTCACCTTCAGGACCTATTGCACCGGTTATGGTATCTACTTATTATCATGACTATATATTTAATCATATCTAGTGAGATAACTCATTGTTATGTTGAATCTTACCCTATGTCATTATCCATGTACAAGATACCCGTGGGTGTGAGTGATTCTCCTTGCCTAGTGAGTTGTCAAGTCATAACTGTATAGTGTTGTTAGATGCTTATATTGGGTTTATTATCCCTAGGCAATTAGTTGTGGAAGTTGAGTGCCTTCTAAAGGTTTCAAGGTTATTAGTGTGGGCCTGCACACTAATACCCCTCAAATGATGTTTTCCCTTTAGTCATCCCCTTTCCTTATGGAATCCTCTAGCAATGATCATCCTAACAAAAGTATTTCATTGACCAAATCCATTTATGAGTTGTCTACTCATCTAGTGTAAGACCGTATTGATGCATCTTACATGGTAAAGTGGTGTAGTGGGTTCTACATGTGGTTTTGTTGTGTACTCTATTAACAATTCTTGAAAAAAAAAATTGGGGTTATTTCATGGGATAAGCCTTTGTGTTGAAATGCCTAGTAGACTACCTCGAAGGATCACCATCAACAAACTAAATTTATGGTTAAAATATTTAAAATAAAATTTTAATAAAATATGAAAAAAATAAACAAAAATAAATTTTTATAACACAAAAAATTATAAAACCCAAAAATATTTTTCCTCAATTCTTACTAATGACTTCACATGTAAAAATAAAATTTGAATAATCTAAACTCAAAAATTCTAAATTCAAAAAAAATAATCCAAAATTAATTCAATTCTATTATTAGTAATTTTAATTCATTAAAAAGAAACTACACCCATCAAATTTATTAGGAATGAATCCAAATTATTTCCAAAAAAATTAATATATTTATAATAAATTGAAACTTACTAATAGTTCAATTCAACAAAACTATTTCAAATAAATTACATTCGTTACAAATAAATTGTATCCATATAATTTATTTTTAAAAAGTTTTATTTTTAATAATAACTTTAATATTTTTAAAAATAAATTTAGATTTATTATAATTTAATTTTAAAAAATATTTTCAAAATAAATTGGAGGTATTTGAAATAATTTAGATAAGTTCCCATTAAATTGTAACTATCCAATTTATTTTAAATGTATCAAAATTATTTTAAAAAAGGTAAATTTATTTAAAAATTGGTTGAATTCAAAACATGTCCAATAAGTCCATTATAATTATATAATCTATGATGAATTGAAATATAATGGACATTTCCATTTGAATTGAATTAGACTTATTTCAAATAATTTTGATGCATTTAAAATAAGTTAGTTTTATTTATTTATATATATTTTTAAGTAATTTAAATTAATCAAAATTAATTGGTTAATTAAATTTTAAATAAAATTTTTGTAACAGAGGAGTTGATAGGTGAAGCTACAGGGATGTTATGTAAAGGAACAAAAGTCTTCAAAGATCAATAAAAAAAATAAGAATTTTTATAGAGGTTTTTTTCTAACCAACAAGATCATTAAAATGGATAAAAAGATATTTCTTTGATATGATTTTTTGCATCATTTACCTAAAGTTTGCTTACAAATAATGAATTATATCATGCTCGAAGGTAAGTATACCCTCATTTTTTCTATCACTTTTTCTTGTTGAACCATTTTCAAGGTTTTAAAATCAGCCTTCCTTATTACCTTTTAAAATCCCTAAAGAACACTACTATTGCATACCAGATCAATGAAGTTAATCCCATCATACACTAAGGTCTTATTTTACTCCTGGTAAAACACGAAGAGACCCTTCGAGGTAAGGAAGTTCCACTAGAGGGGTCTTCTATCAAACAAGGAGGTAATGTTAACATGTTTAATCTAGGATTGGATTCCATGAACAAAAAGGTCGCCAAAATGATCTAGTCTTTCTATCAAATAGCAAAGGTTGAAGGGACCCCCATGAAGCAAAATATTATGGAGGTAGAGACTTATTACTCTAAGCTCCCCCAAAAATCCCTCACCAAAAAGACCCCTATGAAAGAACAATTGTGGAAGAGACTCAGAATGACCCTACCTAAGGAGGATGTAGAAGACCCAGGAATAAAACTAAGCCCAGAATCACAAAGAATAGACAGGGCATGCAGGAGAAGGTGCTTGAGAATGTGAAGGTAATTACGGAGGGATCCCCCCTCCTAGAATAGTTTTATTGTTTACTTTCCTTTTGTTTTTATTCTCTGCATAATTAGTTAGTTGCTAGTGTTGTTTTTTTTTTTTATCTTTCAATCCATAGGGCTTGATTTTGTTTTTTGTACTTTTATATATTTTGGTTCTTGGTATTTGTAAAACTAGGATTTTTACAATATCAAATTAAAAAAATATAAATAAAATGAACCCACCATTTTAATAATACATTTCAATTTATTTCAGCCATATAAACTAAGTAATAAATGAAAGAGGGGGAATTTTTTTTAAAAAAATCCCATTAGGTTCATCTTTGTAATAACAAATTATAATATAATAATTATGTTATCATCCCATGTCTTAGTTTACATTTTGTTAATCGATTTGGCTCAAAAATAAATTGTATTATATCTTGTTAATGTATTGCTTGTAGTTCACATCTTTTTAGCCTTCAATATCATGAAGAAATAATAGTTCATTATATTTTTAAAAATACCTCTTTTAATAAAATATGGAATCTATTTTCATTATATCATGTTAACATATTACTTGTAGTTTACAGCTTTTTAACCTTCAATATCATGAAGAAATAATAATTCATTATTTTTTTTAAAACATATTTCTTAAAATAAAGTATAGAGTCAATAATACAATTTATTGGATGGAATGAAAACAATCTATAAATGCATGACATGTAATTGTAGAATAAAAATATTTGTTGAATTATTAAATATTTAAAAAATATTAATTAATGAAAATATTTTATTGTAGATTATATTAACAAAATTACATAATTTAATAAATATTTTATTGTAGACAATATTATTATGGTATAAGTTTTTCATTGAGTTGGTGTAAATTAAATCAACAATATCTATGGTCTATCTGTAAGATAACTCTACAATATAATAAGGATATTGCGATCTTACACATTTAATTCACAAATTGTTATTTAAGATTACCATTGAAGTTTTCTTTGTCCATTTCATTACTGTATTTGTAAAAATAGGATAAAGCAAAATTTAATTGTCGAAATGTGGATAGTTGACCTAGCTCCATTAAAAGTTAAATATGTAATAATTATTTTTATTTAAAACTATTTTGATTGATAGAATAATTAATTATATATTTTTATTATCATATTTATTTATGATTATTTATTTTATTCATTTATTTATTTTTTAGATTAGATTTTCAATAATTATTTTATAATTGGTGACTGTAAACTTTAGATAAATTAATATAACTTTTTTAAAACCAAAGTTAGAAATATAACTTTCTATATTATTTTTTTTAATTTGTATTAATTCAAGAACTGTAAAAATACAATTTGAAATGATATCAATTATCAAATAAATAATATAAAATAATGTGTTCCCTAATGATAATGTAATGGTGGATGAGAATACAATTTAATTTATTATGTTATTTTTTGGATATAATTTTAATCTAGGAAGACCGACAAAAATGACATTTGAAATAATTATAATTATTAAATAAATAAATGTATCATGTAAGAAAAACATATCAATGATTGAGAATAAAATGATGATAATATTATAAAAATAAAAAATATTTAAAAAAAATTAATATATAACCTTTGTAAATTTTTATGCACGACAGTTGGTATGTATTTTATACTTGCACCTAAAGAACGTAATGAAAATGATTATATTTATTCTCCAATCACTATCATGTTTATTAATCTATTTTCTATATATAAAATTAAAAAAATGCAAATTATTTTAAAATTTAAATACTTTAAAAAATTCTAAAAATTACAATCAATACTCAGATAATGTTGGAAGCGAGAGATAAGTTTCAAAGTTTCCTTTAGAAAGAACCTCACCCAAGTTATTAATATTTAAGTTGGAATATCTTCTAATATTATTTTCCCCAAATAAACAAGAAAGTGAAATGTGTCAAGTCCAAATCTTTCAAAAGGAGTCTCAAATGATTGTTGTCTATTGTTCATCAAAATATTGCTGTGTCAACCCTTTACATATATTTATTTTTAGAGTGTTTTGTATATAATAAATAATAAATCATTTAAACCTAAAATCAATATTTTTTTTTAATATTTTTAAAGTGTTGACTTCTTAAATATGTTTACAATTTTTCATACATAAATATAATCATTTTTAATATTGTAGAATTATTTTTTGATTTTATTTTTGTAAATTATTTTATCATTTATCACAATGTTATGTTAAGTAGATAAATAAATTATTTTGGTGCGAATAAAATAAAAAGTAAAATATTCATATTCTAGTTTTGTATCTAGAATTATTGTATTTTATTTTTTTAATGTAAGATTTTAAGCATTAATGAATGTAAATATGTATTATTGCACACAATGATTGAATTTTTAACCAATGACCAAATATAACACGAAACATTTTAAGTAATATATATTTTTACCATTATGCATAAAATGCAATAATTTTAAATTAAAATTTTAAATTTTAAAAGAATACTAATTAAATCAAACATCATAATGGAACTGATTCGTAATCTATTAATGCAATATTATTAAAATATGTACTACAAAATGATATATGTTTATTTTTTTTTACACATCATGTAAACAACAACAAACTAAAATTTTGTAAGAATATAATAATTTTAAAAATTTGACAGTAGTAAAATAGATATTTAATAATATATAAAGATCTTTAAAGAGTATAGTGTTGGCCAAACATTATGTTATGATTTTCTAGTGAATATTTTAGAGTTTACACTAGTTTAAATTATATAATGATTTAAAATCAGACATTTGAACAAAAATAAGATAGAAAATATGAAATATTCAATAAATAAATAAGAAATATAAATTTATTTGAAAAAAATTTACTAAAAAAAATTTAAAATATAAATATTTGCCTACATAAAATAAATGGTTTTATAATTAATCATTAATAATACATATTAAAAAAAATCAAACTGACTTTAATCATTTCACATATAATTTTCCATTATGAAACAAGCCAAACATAAATATTGTAAAATAATAATTAGTAACATAAAATTATTGAATTAAAACGGGGAAAATTCTAGTATTTTTATTAAATAATAAAAAGTGTAAAAATTAATTCAATTGTTATAATAATTATTCTCAATTTTTATAAAAGCTCATAGTTTAATGGTTTACTCAAATTAGCAATATATATAATATGTGAATACAATGTTAATTTATCCAAAATACCTTTTCATTTGATTGGTTGTAATATTTTTCTACTATTTTATAGAGTAATTAATTTAACGAGATTAATATTTTTATAGATATTAAATTAACAATAAACAAAGTCATCTAAAATGATTGTACAATGGTTGTCATATTTGGTAGAGAACTTGGGATCTGTATATGTCATTTACATTCAGTTGTTTAAATTAGTCCTTATTTCATTTTATCTTTTTTGTGATCTTCTTTAACTAATCGTGGGTATATATTTTTTATCACTAAATGATTTCAAAATAGTTTTTATTGTTGAATAAAAATAATAATAATATGATTAATGTTATATATTTGCATTAAAAATTAAAATGCAATATAAAAATTACAATAATAGTATTATATTGATAAGTTTTTTTTTCAATGGCATTTGGGATGTGGTGGCTGGAATTGTAATGGTATGAAAATATTAGCATTTAATTATTTAAAAGTTGATATTATAAAATAAAAAATAAAATAATTATATTAATAGATGTTCCTACAATGACATTTAGGAGATATTGCATTTAATAATGACAAGCAATTAATTTTTTTGACAAGGATGAGTGGTTCGTGAGTTGGCTTTTTATCTATGTTTGTGTCTGTTTGTCAATATAATTAATTCACACCTCATTCATTATGTTTACAGTCTGTATTGTAACAGCATGCTGGCTGTAGTGAGTAGTGTTCATCATCTGTATAACTTACATAGTGTGTTTGCTTCATCTTCTTTAGAGTACCCAATCTTGTTGGCAATCAATTAACTACACTACCGTCCTTGTAGCAGTGACCAAATGATAAGGACGGTGAGCTTTACCCATGAGGACCTGTGTTCGAGTCTCCCTTGTCATTGGTAGTTGACTCTTCAGGTGGTACCGCTTCCTACGGGTCTAGAAGGTTCCCCCAAGTCAAAAAAGAATTGGTTACCGATTAAAAAAAATTAACTGCACTACTGACTGTGGACATCCAAAGCAGGTAGCCATGGTAGTAGTATTGAATGCATCTGAGAAAGATTTATGTACCACACTCAATGAAGTGGTGGTGGTACCCATTATTGTTGCTTTAGAGACTAATGGTGTTGCAACTGATTTGAAGCATATAGTATTTGGACTAGTTGTATCTTCAAGTTTATGCAAGAGTAGAAAGGAGTACATAAATCTATGGTGGAGGCCTAAGGAAATGAGGGGTTTTGTGTGGCTAGACAAGCAGGTCAAGCCTCAAAGGAATTTTGATAAGGAGGAAGTTGTGGCTCTACCTCCTCTGAGAATTTCTAGCAATACATCACATTTCAAGTATACCAACAAGCAGGGCCATCACTCTGCTATTAGGGTATCTCACATTGTCTCTGAAACTTTTAGGTTGGGCCTTTTTTATGTGCACCGGTTTGTTATGGGAGATGATGACACAGTGTTTGTCACTGAGAACCTAGTGAGGGTTCTCTCCAAATATGATCACAGACAGATGTACTACATTGGAAGCTTATTGAAAAGTCATTTGTAGAATATATATTTTTCATATAGTATGGCCTATGGAGGAGGTGGTTTTTCCATCAGTTATCCATTGGCCAAAGCATTGGAAATAATGCAAGATGATTGCATTCAGAGGTATCTAGGTTTGTACAGAAGTGATGATAGAACACAGGCTTGCATGGTCGATCTTGATGTGTCCTTGACAAAGGAGCCTAGTTTTCATCAAGTAAGTTCCATCCATCCACCTTCTTCTAATCAAATTCTTGAATTAATAATTTTTTTATATTATTCTATCACACCAATTGGTCTTATAGGATCTGTCACACATGAAGAATTTTAGGGTCTTGTAGCCTTATCAAATCTGGTGCATAGGATTTGGGGGAGCTTGAAAGTCTATGTAATAGTATATTTTTCTTTTGAGCCTAAAAAAATGGAATGTTAAGTGATAATACTTTTTGGTGACCAAAATCTGCCTTTTTCTGAAGGGATTGGTGTTCTGATAGTTTTTTTGCATTTGAATATAGTATGATGTATATGGGAATCTATTTGGTTTATTGGCTACACACCCTATCAAACCCTTGGTGTCCCTTCACCACCTTGATGTTCTAGAACCCATATTTACCAAAATCACCAAAGTAAATACATTACAACACCTCTTTAAGCCCATCATGTTGGATTCTATAGGAATATTGTAGCAATCCAAATGCTATGATGGGAATATGAAATGGTCCATTTCAGTATCATGGGGTTATGCAATACAAATTTTTAGGGGCATCTTCTCCCCTAGAGAACTAGATATTCCCTCCATAACTTTCCTAAATTGGTATAGAAGCGTTGAATTCACAACTTATTCATTCAACACCAAGCCCATGATTAGGCATCCCTGTCAGAAACCCTTTGTTTTCTACATGAGTAACGTGGGGTATGGCAGTCTTGGGAGAAATAATATTATAAGCAATTATACCAGACATGAGATTACACCTCTTAAATGCAGATGGAGGATGGCTTAACCTGAGACCATAGACTAGATCAAGGTTGTGAAGAAACCTGATACATTTCTGGAAAATCAGACAAGGGATTTATTTTCTTTTTTATCATTCATTTAATGCAGTTGATCTTTAAAATAGAGTTTTAGTACATTTTGTGAATTTAACGAATTTATCATTCTATGCTTGTAGTCACTAAGATGAAACTGTTGCAAAGTAATATCCTCAAGGAATAGAAGTATTGAAATTGAAGTGGGTCAATGTAAGGAAGGTGAAATCATTGCATTATAGCCTTGATGTCATTAGCCATGGCAAATATTCCATCAGGTTTGTGTAGGGCTATATAACCACTATAATAATATAAAAATGAATGCATTGAATAATAATGGAAGGGCATTCCTTTCAGTAAATATGTTAGAATGATTGATCTTGCCTTGACTTGTGGTTATGGAGATCAAGTTTATTAGATGAGTTCTAAAAACTAAGAGCAGCAGGGTAGGATTTAAATTCTAGAATCCTACAAGGCAAACTTTCTGTCAGTTTTACTTGTATCCATTATATTTTGTACTTTGCTTCTATTGAATTAGATTGTTAGCTAGGGCATTATTCAGTCATGCTTCCTTATGTTTTTTTAATGAATAGTTCTTTTAAAGCCTTGGCATAGTGTGTATATTATATCTAATTACAATCCAGGTAACAATAATAGTAATATACATGTAAGCAATTCCAAATACTGGGCGTTTAAAAATGAAACACATTAAAATCCAAATATAAATTTCTAGTGTATCTTTGTTGTTAGCAAACTACAGGTGGACATGGCAATAGCAAGTGTCATTATTTATGGCTTATATGTTAAATCCTTATAAAATATCATGACAGTTGTCATTTGCACAAGATTGGGTGGCAACATTTTGCAATCAATCTGTTTAGACTACTAATATTATTATTAGTTGTGATATATTTTTATAAACATTTATTTTCTAATATTTCATGATTTATTCATTTTTCCATTTAATCTGCTCCCAAATTCGGTTTCCCTTCCCATAGGGACTTAGCGCTCTATGCCCTTGTTTTTGATAGCATTTCAAATAAGTCTAAGTAATGTGATTCACGTTAATAGATATATATATATATATATATATATATATATATATATATATATATATATATATATATATAGTCAAATCATATTATATTTTTACCAATTTTGATTGGATTCTGCACATATTGTTTCATTGGGACCATTAACACTTTTATATGATATTAATTGAGTAATGTTTATAATATCACTTAGAATTTTATTTGAAAAATTATTTTGCTAATCTAAAAATACTATTTACAATCAATTGAGCAATATCTTAGAATGCAAATTTTTATAAAGTTATATCAAAGGCCATAATTAATTGTTGTATTTTTTAAATAAAAATAGGTTATTTAATGTTAAAAATGTATATGTATATATTATCTATTTCGCAATCAAAATATGCATGTGTTTTCCTTATATTCTATAATATGTAATGTTGATATGTCATGTGTGTTAGTTTGTGCGATTGCTTATGTTGCAATGGGATTCAATCCTAAATTAAATGTTAATGGGATTGAGCCTTGTTTATTTCATATTACATCTCTAATGTGTCCACCCTCTAATATTGTAAATTCTACATCATGGTAGTTGGTTGGGGTATTAGTTGCTCATAAATGATTACAATATATGTAGGCATTATAAATATCTTGATTGTATCACATAAGTGAGATACATGAATATGATTTTAATTTAGTGTTACTATTAAATATTAACATATGATCTATTTTTGATGAAATGTGTTGCTAAAACGATATCATTTATTTAAATAACCACATGTACTTGATCTAAATTTTGAAAAATAAACAAAGAATACATGTTAGTAAATGTGTGATAAATATGTGAATGAAATCATAATTATAATGTGTACAACATATGAATGTAATATAAATAATAGGTATAATGTAATTACTTAGATAATTCACACCAATAGAATAATATATCGCATAAATATGAGCAGAATAAGTAAATCCACAATAATAATTGATGAAAGAGCAAAACAATTGATAAATATGACTAATCCACTTTGAGGGTGAAACCTTCACAATATTCAAATAAGAGTATAATTAACAATATGATAATCAAATACTAACCACTATCTCACATATATACTCTACTTAAGCCATGGTTACTCCATAGGTTGACCCTACTAATAATATAAGAACATAGATAAATATGAAAGGTTATGCAAAAAATAAGTCACCCTCTATTTCTTAAGGAAACCCATGACCTTAAGGGTTTGAGTAGTGCTAATACCTGAAAGTGCATGATAAGAGATGGTTGGGAATCTTTAAATTCCTCCTCTGACTCTTCCTCACCCTCACCTGAGGCATCATCATCTTCTTCGTATTCATTGGTTCCTTCAATTTAGAACAACTTCTCAACATATTTATGTCCTTTACTCCATTTGCTATTGTAGCAAAACATAACCCTTATGTATATTTCTCTTCAATTTGTTGAGGGATCAAACTGGTAAGCGAAGAAATGATAATGCTTGAGAAGTAAGTTCTCAAATGTTAGTGAGAGCCCTTTTTACCAGATCTCTTTCCTCTACCTATGTGTAAAGACTATGGATTCAAATTTTGAACAAATATTTAATATGTGAACGTCAAGTAAGATGATATCATTGAGCCCACCCAAGAATAGGTCATTCATGTTGTCCTCATTGGTGTCATCCACACGTAAGGATAGATTCTAAAATTGTTGAATATAATCCTTGATGGAACCTATTATTCATAACTTTGCTAATTGAATGAAGTAGTTTTATGTGATTTTATTGTGATATTGCATCTTAAGCTCATCGTTAAACATTGACTAGGTAACAGAAAGGCCCTTATTTTTATTTTGAGCACACAATCATATTTACCAAATGAATTTCTTAAGTTCCTGACATGGAGATGCCATGACCAACTTCTATGAACATGGGTCTAATGTAGATCAAATAAATATCTCATTTGATTGATCCAAGTAACAAGATCCTTACCATAAAACTTGTACACTTCTAGTTTTGTCAACATGTTCTTTGAATCGATATTTGAGTGTCGATTATTCTATTTGGGAGAACCCAAATGGAATGGTGGATGATTATTTGGTTTTGTAATATGAGTTTCAAGAGTGGTAAATATCCCATTGATATCTACCAACTGAGACTTCACATCATCCATGTCCCATTTTACCACATCAATGTCCCATTTTACCCCATCGAGATCATCTTTTTTCACCATGTTTTGCATATTTGACTGAAAATGGTGAACCAACCCATAAACTTGAGAATATGATGTTTTAGACTACATGTCCTCTTTATGAGGTGTTTTTTCTAGAGTGTCTTTCCCTTTCACATGGCCACAATTTTTTGGACCAACCATGCATGAACATTAAGGTTTAGGTTTTTAGGCAAAAAAATATATACCAAAGGACTATATAGTTGCAATCATCTCAAAACGATGAATTTAATGACTATTAATCTACACAAGGGTTTGAAAAAATTCATACTCTAAAAAAAACCTCAAACAATATTACGGTGACAAAAAAAATCTTCCTAGATCACAAGTTATGTTTTTTTTATCCTTCAGCTCTCAGGACAACAGTTACAACAGATATGAAAATATGTCATAGAAATTTGCCCAAATCAAATCTATGATACCACTTGTAATGAAATTACTTAAATAAATCACACCAATAAAATAATAAATCATAAAAATATGAGTAGAATAAGAATATCTATAGTAATTATTGATACAAGAGAAAAATACTTGACAAATATGACTGAGCTACTTTGAGGGGATAACCTCCACAAAAATGAAATAAGAGTAGAATTCATAATATGATACTTAAATACTAACCATTACCTCATATATATACTCTACTTAAGCTATATTTATTCCATAGAATTACTCTACTAACAATATAAGAACATAGATAAATATGATAAGATAATATAAAAGGTTATATAACCCACAAGTTAGTCACACATATCCCTAGACATGTTATAGGTTAATGGTATAGCATTAAAAAACATGTAATATGAATATCAATTTATAAAATATATTAACATTAAAAATAGCTTTCGATTGCATCACAAGATCAATATTAGGGTTTTAAACATCTCCATTATGATATCTTGAATGGAACTATTTGATTATTTTTTTATTATAAGGTGTCACAAATGTGACACCTTGTAAGCAAGAACCAATCAATTACTTGATGGTGTGTTCAAATTCAATATAATTAATTTAATTAGATATATTTTATTATAAATACTGAATATAAAATATTGTGCACCTAAGATTGATTGTACTTGTTTTTTAAAGAGTGGCTCAGTGTGTGTCAATAAGTTTTTAAATACTACACTGATCTAGGATTGTTCTTATGTTTTAGTGATACATGATAAGCTACAATTATACTATTATTT